>OY740766.1:66101311-66701311 GCA_963513935.1 Aphrophora alni
TACTACTCAAATTAATTATGCTGAACATAGAAATTAGATAATTTTTAAAACTGTGCTAATCTTTATGTCAAACAACCAGTCAAATAGATAGCTTGGATAGCTTACTTACATTATACACATTTTTTTGATCCGTTGGTTAGTCTCCAAACAAATATATACGTGATTAAGAATTGTTCTTTTGGCGTATCTTTTTTTAAGTTGGAATATGAGCGTCAACATTTAAATTTCATTTTGCAATTTGATCCAGAGACCTTTCAGTGCAACCTTTTGGTTTATTTAAACGCCATACAAACAAAGGGGTCACAAATTCATTCAGAAGGAATTGATTGATGGTTCTGTAACAAAAATTATATCTTGTTCATTACACAAAGTTATCGAGGAGGTTTTCGTTCGTTATTTCACTGATCTATGAAATCAATCATAATTTATTTCCAATTCCCATTGATTTACGAATAAAAGAGTAATAAATTAAGACAAATACGTTAATAATCATTAAGATCATTAATCAAGAGTTTTCGGTAACGCCTTTTCATCTGAAAACAATTAAATCTACAATAAAATATTACCCAAATACCATCCTAAACTAATGCTTACTGCAATGGTTGATTTAAGGCCTGCAATGGTTGATTTAAGCCAATGTTATGGAAAGCTGCAACGTTCCACAAAACAAGTTTAGTTTTAATCATAAACTACTAAACGTATGTAATAGACAATAAACGTTTTCCCCCAAGTTAAATACTAGAATAATAAAAATGTACGTGGTCCACTGCGTAATTTAATATACAAACGCTTAATCTAAGATAACATATTATGTTAGTAACAAAATACTGTCAAAAAACGGGTTCGTTTCCTCAAGAAGTAGAAGCTTTGATCATACTTTTATTACTGAAAACATTTCTCTCTCGTAAATAATCAAGGTTTTATTATCTTATTTAATCAAACATTTAATAGAAACTTTCTTACTGTCTCTAGTATCTAATTATAATATTCGTAATTCATCCAAAAACATTTAAAAGACGCAAAGAATAAAACGTAATAGGCTGGGTTGGCGTGTTTTTTAAACTTTTTTTATATTACAATCTTGGTGTGTATAATATATTTATTGATTAAGCCTAAACGAAAACAAATTTCCGAATGTACATTATGTAGGAGTGTGTCTAGATGAGTCGTCAGTATTTATAACAATTAAATCATAGTATTATTCATTCTAATCACGTTAGAAATCCGGAAGTGTAAATAAGTTGTTTAATTTATGTTTACACTCTTAGGCTTAATTGCTTAAATATTACATATTTTATGTTTAAAGTTGATACATCTTATGTACAGCATCGAACTATAGAATTATGAAAGTGGTTTATGTCATTATTGTATAAAAACTAATTCTTATGATATATGGGGGAAAACAAATGAAGGCATTGTTATTTCATCACACACTATTCTATAAATCCCCTACTGACAGTTGTAGAGTTACATTTTTTAAATGAACTTCGGGAAACAATTTGCATCTCTATGAACCTAATTGATTATTCTATACAGATTTATCAAAATATTTTTTTTATATTTTCATCATAACAAATTTCATGAATAAATTCATGTAATTCCAATTTGAGTGTAAGGGAAGGGGGAAATAAATTTTCGTAAAAGTACAAATACTTAATGTTAATGGTTTCTGAAAATTTACTGTTGAGTTTATATACAGGTTTTGTCTAACTTATAATATACATTTTTTAAAAGCAGTATTTACATTTAACATCATTGTGTATGTTTACAACACAAATTCAAAATAACCTAAATATTTAGTAAAACATTAGTTTTATATACATATAAGACGTGTAGTTTTACAAAATGTTATTCACTTTTAAGTTTGTTAGATACTCCAGATTAAAAAGTAACGTTGTTTTCAATAGTCGATGGTGTTATTAACTTTGTTAAACCAATCTTGTTTCAACCTGCTTTGTTTACTTTAAAGACTGATTAACCTTTCCCTCTTTGTTTGACTTTTTGAACTCTACTTAACACAACAGTACCTCAAGTTAAGCTCCATTTACACTAACTTAGGAATTTAAGTACAAACAACTTGGCATTATCTTTAATTTGTGTCATTGTATCTTTGGTGTCTCATTGTATTCAATAGAAATATCTCTGAGGTCTGTTGGCAAGTCTCAACTTCCACCCTTACATACGTTTGTGTGTTTTAAATAAAATTTAATTTATTGTTATTGATTTTACAAAACTCTTCTGGGTTTTATCTTATGAAACCTGATTCTTACCTTAGAATAACCATTTGTTATTATAGAAGTATTTAAAGTTTATTTACAGAAACCAATATGGCTTTTGAATTCATTTGATTTTTACCAAACTATTCCTATGCGATAATTTTTATATTTTGGTTCATCACATTATTTTAGACGAATCAAAGTCCAAAATGATTTTGACATTTTTTAGGTTGTAGTTAGTTTTCAGTTTGACCATCATAATCTAGGAAAGATGATAACCGTCACATTTAAAAATCGTCAATTTTTGGAATATGAGAAAATTATTATAATGTTATTTCACACTATATTGAAAAAAAACATTAAAACAAATAATTTTGAAAATCCAATCAAGGGAAAATATTTTTTAATGTATAGGTCCGCTTTTCGGTATCTGTGTTTGTATTTTTAAAGGGGGGGGGGGTTACACTATTAATCAACTATTCTATAGAGTGTCAAAATTACATCATAGCCCGGTTACTATTATAGAGTGAAACTTATATACATTGACAATATTCGAAAATTATTAAAATGTTAGTGCATATTTTATTGAAATAACGTTAAAACAATTTTAAACCTGAAAATAATCCAGGCAAAATATTGTGTAATACTTAAGATTAGCTTCTGATAGCTGTGAATATTTTTGAGGTGGAAGGAGGAATTACATCATCAATAAACTATTTGGGAGATGGTTAAAATCACCTTATTTATAACTCGCTTACTAATATAGAGCGTAACGTATGAATTATGAAAAAAGTTACTAAAATAAGGAAAAAAACTGTAATTAATTATTTTTATTTATTTTTTAATAATCCACTCATTACCATTAAACCCTTTTAATTTTCTATTGAATTTATGTTTAGATTTTCAACACAAGCTGATCTACCGATATGTTAATATTTATTATTGTAATCATTACTTATTTCTTTTTGTTATATTAATAACAATATTCAACTGAAACAATATATATATATATATATATATATATATATATATATATATATATAATTAATAATTAAATGTATTCATTAATAGAAGTTTTAATATAAATAGTGTAAATAATTTCAAAAGTAACAAAGATTAAACATTTATTGCTTAGTCGTTTTTATTAACGATTGAAGTAATACAACCATTTTGCATACCTTGAATGTTTTAACCTATATATTCATAATTTTATATTTCAAATGTAAAAGTTTCCATTCGATGTAAGTTTTATTTTAATTGTAAATCATGAAACGGTAGTGTTTAAAATAATTGTTTAGTTAGTTTTTTATTTCGTTTGGTTTAGTTCAAAGAAAAAAGTCATAAACATGCAATACTTTACTTAGTAATAACATTAAAACAATTTTTCGATTGATAGAATGGTATTAAGTAGGTCGTTGATAGAGCAAATTGCAATTGTTTCCATTTATAAAATAGTAATGTTAGAATTTACGCTAACACAAACCATTTCTGAAGCAACATCAATTAATCTAACGTTCAGTTTTATTATGAATCCTTTCTGTAAATTAATTCCACCTTATTGTGGAAGTTCTTAATTGTAAGTTTTTAAATAATTTAATTTACCCACATTTTGTAATTAATATATAGCTGCCATCTGAAGACCTCAACGTAAACCGTAAAATTGAGATTAATTTTTAACTTTTATATCCTTAAGATTGTTTTGAATTTGAAAACGTCTGAAAGAGATAAAAATTATTGGGGACAGATTTATTATAAGAAGATATACAGTACATTGTTTATTCTGAGTCTTGAACGGTTATTATGTACGGTCGTAAAAACAAACATCAGTAAGATAAAATTATAATTATTTAAATAATTTAATTTGTATAATTTTGTCGAATCAATGGTATTTGGCATATAATAATATTTTATAAATGCTGACTTTGTAAGATAATTAGAATAATATATATGAGAAGGAGTATAAATAGTACTATAAGCTGAAGTATTTGGAAAGGTTATTTTTTGTAATGATTTTCTGATTTATACAATTGTAAATTAATTGGAATTTCCACATAATTTATTAGTAGCATCCTTCTACTTGTTTAACTTTGTAGTTTACCTGATATGGTTTTATTATGTCAAATAAGCAAGATGTTAATTATTTTTTATTGTTTTACAGGTGAGTGGACAGTTCCTTTCGTGTCATTAAACACACTTCAGTAAGTACAATAATACCTGAAGTATAGTTTACGAGAAGTAAGTATTGATAAAATTAACAAAAACAAACTAAACAATAACGAGACAAAAGCAAAAAATCTTATCTAATATAATTATACAAGAATTTCTTAGATAGTGAACCATTGCAAGCGAATTTCATAATTTATTTTAAAATAATCTTTCAACATTCCTGGAGGTTGATTTACTCTGTTGTTATTCCGCTTTGCTGTTTTACTCTATTGTAGGTCACAAGTAAATGAAATTCCTTTAATATACAGAGTGATTAAAAATATGTGGCAGCCGGTTTGTTACACACATAAGTTCTTGTAATGGAATACTAAAATAGGTTAACTATGGCAATGACAGGTGTAGAGAGTCTTCCTAATTTAACTTGCTATTTATTTTAAAACTTAGCTATTGATTTTAGTGATAAAGTTGGTTTTGGGAGTTAAACACTAAAGATATTGGTGTTGTTTAAAACTTAATTTAGAAAACAGCATTTTTCAAAAGTTTCAGAAGTTAAACGTTTGGGAATTTCTGCGACTATTTTTAGCATCTTTTGATAACGTTTTATAGAAAGTGAATCCATAATAATAAATGGGATCACCACTGTGGATGTCATGGAACACTAAACTAAAATAAATAAATACATTTTTTAAATTATTACTTCAGCATTCTCTTCGGCTCAGTAAAGGCAATAAGGAGGTCTCCCCTCCATTTGAAATATTATATTATCGCGTCAAATGATTTGTCTAAAAGTGAGGTGAGTCGTTGTACCAACCAAAGCATTATCTCACCGTACGCCTTAAGATAATCTATCTCCTCCGAATAGTTTCAGTCAGAAATGGGACTTCCAGTGATGAAACCATAAACTCAATCTTCAGAACTTAGGTAGCCGCTTATGTAAAGACCATTTTACCAACAACCAGTTGTGTTGATTTTTGATTACTTTGCTAAACATATCCTGCACCTCTTCCCCCTCAACCTGTATGAAGACACAATAACTTTCCCCCATACCTCTCAGTTTTGCATGGCAGTTCTTCACGGTCTTACAATCTAGTATACCATGAGGTTCATGAATGTTTGACGAACTTAACTGAATTTGTATCACAGATTCGTACTCTTCGTAACAAAAGATCAGCTGAGCTCACAATATCAAGCTTTGTTACTCTATATTTGTCTCATAAATATTCATGTTCAATTTATGGAAAAAACACATTTCGATTCAATAAAAGTGAAAAATACATACATTAGTTCATAATTTAAATTTTGTAGTTAATTTACAACTATCGTATATACGATATTAACATTAATATCTGTCATCTGTTTAAAGTTAATGTTATGTAATGTGACAAACCTAAATTAAAATAAACTATATTTTCATAGAAATGAAATAATTAAACATACTACATAATACTAATACTCATTCACAACACACAAAAAGTAGTGTATTTAGAACGAATTGCAATCATTTCACACTAAAAGTGTTTACTTTGTTAAGATTTGATTTTCTTTTACGCTGGAGTTTCTACACAGGAAAATATATAAGTTCCATCCATACACAACATGAATAATTGTTTGTTTAACATGAGTCCGTTTAACTAAACGTGGATGTGGATAGGAAAATTCACTTGATTTTGTATTTCTCATATTTATTGATTTCATTATATACCCCCAAGAAAAAGTATTCTCTTTGTTTTGACATTCCTTTATAACATTAAGTTCCTTCTCGTTTTATAAAGGAACAAGGAAATTTATACCATGGGCAAGAAAATGTTACAAATATCTCATTAAAAACCCGTTCATGATATTTTATTTACAGAAACATTACAAATGAAACTCAATTATGAGACATTTATAAATATTTTATAGGAAAAAAAAACTGTACATGTTGGAAGTGATTTAATTTTAGTATTTATACGAGACAACTTTTCTCGGCAATTATATCGAATCAATTTACCTTCTCTTAAAGTTTATTTGATGACTTGAAAGAATAAATATTATGTCCTGAAAGTAAATATAATTAGATTGAAAATAAAGTGAGTGAATGTCAGTTAGATCGCGTTAGACGAAAGTAAGATCGAGTAATATGATTTATTAATATTTCAAAATACTTAAAACAATATTTCCTCATTTATGTTCTCGTTTTATTATAATTAATTATATTAAATGATTTGACATTAGTCTAAAATTCTGTAACATAAACACTAAGATACAGGGTTACAATTTCTATTTATTTTAACAACTCACCTGGTTATAACCACGAGTGGGCAATCAAGTACTTGTTGGATATAAATGACAAGTTTCGGGAAGGGATAATAATAGGAAACAATTTGCTGAGTGTAGTTGAAGTAATTTTCGATTAAAACGATTAATAGCTTGACATATAGACAAGTAGGTAGAAGGGCAGACAGAGGTTATACAAACACCTAATATCTATTAATCAGATTCATGTATGACTGTGATTCATCCTGATACAAACATCTTCCAAAGTTGTAGATTCTGATTTTTACAAACATTTCTCAGTAATATTAAACTAAAAATAAATATTGGGTAAATCACCACAGAAATGAACTTCAGTATTACAAAAGAACGGTTTTTATGTTATTTTTGATATATTTTAGGCATAATATATTTTTTTTCTAAAAATCCGTAAAAGCAATAGAAATATGAGTGTAGTAAAATAAAAATTTATAATTATCGATACATTTCCAAGTTTTACTAGATAAATTAGAAGATTGAGTGGTTTAGATTAAACTTTTTGAAATAACAGTTTTTACGATAATTTTGCATATTTGTTTTTTTAAATTTTTTATAGCAGATTTGTATTATGTAGTTAAATAATATTAAAAATTTTAGCAAATTTAATATATGCTACGTTTTATTAGTGTAGTGCGTTGTTTTTAATTATTTACAACACATAGAAAAAATTATTAAAACGACAGAAATTATGTTAACTTGTATTAATTTATTTTGAAACTATTTATTTTAAGAGATTTTCATAATTAAAAGGTCTCTCCATCCTGTTATGAAAAAGAATTTCAAAAGTTTAAACATTTTTTACCACTTGTTCGCTGGCAGAGAGTAGGGAAATGATTAAATTGGATAAGTGCTGTAACTGTGGGGAAATCTCTTCCTTCCCCGTAGGGAAAATAACATAGGTATTCAACATTCAAACTCGTTAACAGGGTTTCCCCTGTGGGCACATTCGTGAAAGTTTTGAAATATTTTTAAAAGGATTTGAAAAATACACAGTTTAAAAATGTAATATTTTAAAACTATATACTTCTTTAAATCTCTTAAAAACAGTATTACCACAGTCTTAAGAAAATTTTATACATGCTAATTGTATGAGAATTGCGCAAAAATAAATAAACTATCTATATAGCTGAACAGATATGAGTCACAAATACAACAAAATTACAAAAAAAAACAATTTATAATTTAACTCAACAATTTTTCTGAACACTATACGTATTCGGCATCAGCGCAGTTAGGGACAGGCAGACATTTATGCCCCGTTAAAGATGTATTCTTATAACAGATGTCGCGAGGTGTTATTAATTAAGTTCCGGTGAACATTGAGGTCACATAATCATTGGAAAATCCTCGTTTCTGGAATTGAGTGCGCATATGACTTACCATCACTGCATAAGTAAGTTTGTACATTTATTATCTTTTCATGACATCATTGCAAACACCACTTTTTGGGTTTCAGGGAAAAAGAAAGATAGTCAATTGCCCAAAATCGTTATCATCAAATTTGTAAAAAAAAATCAATTATGTTTTTTGTTTTATGCCAACTTCCCTCAAATTATAGGTTATTCAAAAAAATTAAACAATTTCACCAGTTATTACAATTATATCCATGAATCAAATTAGATAGAAATCGTTACTCCATTTGTGCTGATGTTTATGACGGGGTACAAACAGGTAAACGTCATTCCGAAAATCTCAATAGTGGACTTAGGCGGACTCAAAATTTGTGATTATTGTTCGCGAAACATTTAAATTGGTAAACGACTGAAATTTAAAAACACTGATATATTTATGAATAAAAATTATTTTAACGGAAAAATACACGCTTCGTTTTTGGAAGTTGTATAATCAATATTTACTCTATTTCCACAATGATAAAATGTTTTTAAAACTAAATTACTTTCTTTAGTTTAAACCCAATATAAAACAGTGCTCTATAAATGTTATATTTAACTGATATTTTGTAAGCTTTGCTCGGCAAGTGATAATGTCGTTCGACTTCACACTACGCATTATTTACTGCTTCATTCCTTTTTATCATATCTTTAATAAAAAAGCCAAGTTTTTTTGGCTTAAAAATAATCTACAGTACCATTTAGTAAATACAAAGGTAGATTACCCGCGTCATTGTAAGTTCATCTAAATTCAGCAATTAATTTAAAATCACTTTATTATAGGTTATGTTGAAACGTAACTTTGCATACGCTTTATGTGGAGAAATGTTCGAGAACAGTCTAAATAATTCTGTAATACTTTAATTCCGTGATATGTACTTGACTGATTGCATCTAGTCATTATTTATTTTAGATATACTAACTTTCACAACAATATTAACTTATATGAAAACAAACCATGATCATAGTTGAAAATCGTGGTTAAAATACTTCCATGGAAATGCAAATATGTTACAATCAATTGACAATTTGATATAATTAGCTTATAAAAGTAATCTCATTTGTTTCAGATAAAAATATTATAACCCAAAATGGGAACAGATGTTCTATGACTGATAAAATAAAATAATAATAGAGTACGTAATATAAATAATGTACTAAATAATTATGTTTGCGATATAATAGTGTTTTTATACTTCCAAAATAAAACTTCCATTTCTATTCAGCTGTCTAATTATTTTCAAACCATGATTGATATTACTAGAAATTAATTTTAGGATTTGAACTTGATTATAGAATTAAAGGCAATAACTATCAATTGAAGATCATAATAATGGTTAAGGATAAACTGACAAACGCTGCCCTTTGGAGGAAGTTGTCTTAGGTTGCGGAAAGGTGAGGTGTAGAGGGAGTCACGGGTTTGTACGGGTAGGTAGGACGACCCGTGAGGGTCTGGGGTGTTTCTTTCGGGGAATGGTTGGACACGCTTTTAGGAGAATTAAACTTGACATTAGTCGTTGCGGGGAACTTTTGCCGGGCTTGGGAGAGGTACATAAAGAGGTACTTTTAGTTGGTGTCGGCTTTTGACTCCGAAGCTTGCCTAGTTGGGGGGCATCTTGCCGAGCTATACGCCTTTACATGTTCGTCTTCGACAGCGGGGACGTCACCACTACCACCAGAGTAGTTTATAAAACTTGGATATTTTTCATGTGACAAATTTTCAGTTTGTGGTGAGAGGGGAGTATGTGAGAGGATTAATTCTTGTTTTCGTATATTAAAAAAAAAATATCTCGAGTAGTATTGCTTGTTACAAAGACCTAAGAAAGTAGTCTCTAGTATTTTGATTTTGCGCAGGTTTCATTTCGTTAGAAAATCAAACTAGATTTACATAATATTGTTTTTTTTCAGATAACGTTCAATTTGAATTTTATACTGGTAGACAATCAAGTCATTATGTAACATAACGAATTATTTGAAGTCGAAAGTTGTGATATTTTGCAAACTGAGGGGGCTTGACAAAATAAATCAGTCATAGCAATGGGGTAACTGTTATTATAGTAAGGATATTTCTAAGGGGGAATATATCCAATTTTACATATTTAAGGAAAAAATAAAACGTTAAATATCCAGGGGAACGTTATGTGACAACTTTATGGAGAATTGTTTATTGCACTTTATTGTTAGTAATTATAATATGTGGGGTGGGGTAATTATTCGATAACCAACATTTTAATATGTTTTGGATAATTGAAATAATGATTGTTTTAAAATGTAATTAGTAAACAATATATCAAAACAATTTAAGATATTGTTTTAATAAGTCTGGTATAAGAAAGAATGTGTTAATGGACAATGTGAGTGAATAATGAATATCTTATAGTAATGGTTTAACAGCAATAAACAATAGTAACAATTATTTATTAGATGCGCGTAGATTCGCGAAAAGTGTGGTGAATTTTATATAAATAAGGTTAACTATTTTTGGGGCAACCAACTACGAGATTCAACCATAAAAACAATAAAACATAATTAGGTGTCAAAATTAGCAATGAGAAACAATAGGAAAATTTCAAAATGGTATAATTTCTGTAAAAAAAACCTCGTATAACTTCAGTTGACATTTGTACAGATTCCACAGAAGAAAAGGAACAAGCAGGTGATCTCATATTTCCTGTAATTAGGATAATACAATATATATATATGGCAAGTTTGGAGAAAAATAATATTAAAATACAGGAGAAGCGAATCTGTCCGATGAACTTTGTAAGTATGTATTCAAACAAGAGGCTGTGACGTAGCCTAATCCTAAATTTTACCGTGGATTGCAAAATTCAAAATATATAACAAACCAGATAAATATAATTTGGATGAAGATAAAATAATTATTAAAAAATATAAAAAGTTACCAATTATGGTAACTGTTGTTGACGCGAGGATTTGAAAGAAGTCCAGATTTTTCACTTTCCAGACACACTTGTTTGCATGGTTCGGAATTTCTCTCAAAACCAACATTTTGAGAAATTATAAATCGGAACGGTGCTATAAATGAACATACACTTTTCGCCACAATCACGGGTATCCCTCAAAAAGAAGGTGGAAATTTTTTAAACGCCTAAACGACGTTAAGACTTGAAAGACCAGGAATCCAGCACTTTGGACCAAAATCAGGGTGGACCGAGGAATTTCAAGTCTACAGCATGGTAGAGAGCATAGAGTTTTGTCTTTTCGTTTTCCGATTTTATTTTTTATTACATTTTAAATAACAAAGAATTTGTCAAAATTTTGAGTTTGAATTTAACAAGGAGGATTTTCGTAACCAAGTAAAAAGCAATAACTTAAATTAAATGTAAAAAAGAATGAAATAAATAAAGCATTGAATAAATTAAATAGTGGAAAAATCACGTTGGCTAAAATTAAATACCATTAGACTATATAGTGTTGGAAAATCTAGTTTAAGAAAAAAGTTAAAGATATTGTGTAATTAGTAATATGTAATAAGTTTTTAATTTGTGATCTCAAAATATCAATAAGGGTGAAAAAATTATAAATAGAGAGAGTTTTTAATTCTAAAAAGTAAATAGGTTTTGTTAGTTTTTTATTAATTGCATAATAAAGGAAAGTGGTTGTTAAATTATGTATAACAAAGATTTCAATTATTTTGTATATATAAATGGAAAAAATACAAATCTCTTGTTTTAGTTCAAATCTACCTAAAATATTTTTCTTTGTTTTTCATTTATCCTTTAATATCTCAAAGTTAAGATGTGTTAGACAATAAGCTCTTAATTCATAAAAGGAGAAAAATATAGGGAGATATAAGTACCCTTTCCAGTCACATGATCTGTTTTCGTATCATTACTTAAATATAAGTAATATAAGTTTATCAGATACCTATACATCCCAATAATATGAAATTGTATCATGGATTGATAAGATAGTTTGTTGGTGTTATGTTGGCACCGCGGGATAACTTTCATTTGGCTTGAAACCTTCCTTAAAGTTGATTGTCCAAGTGTAAGGAATATTTTTTTTAAATAATGCGGAATAAGTTGGGCTGGAAAAGGTTAAAAAATAAGATTAATTAAATAATACAAAAATAAAGAAATAAAGGATTGGTTTATATATATATATATATATACAGTGTGAGTCAAAAGTATGCATACACCCTGTTAAATTTTAAATGGATAAAGATAGAAAAATGAAACTCAGAACACCTTTCTAGGAAATAAAAGTGAACTTTTTGGTCACTATTACAACTTTGCCCATTTCTCCAAAATGGGATTTTTGGGGGGCAGCTCAAAACTTTTAAATGTAAAGACCCATTAAGTGACACCTCATTTTAAAGTCCTTGATTAAAGAAGAAGAACAGTGGAAACCAGAGCTTTCTATCTCAACCCAGTACAAAATGGCAGCTCATTGAAATTAAGTAAAAATTCATTGAGGCAAAATATGAACATCCACATTTAGGTGGTAAATAACCCCAATAGACAACCAATGAGCTGCCATTTTGTACTGGGTTGAGATAGAAAGCTCTGGTTTCCAATCTTCTTCTTCTTTAATCAAGGACTTTAAAATGAGGTGTCACTTAATGGGTGTTTATATTTAAAAATTTTGAGCTGCCCCCCAAAAATCCCATTTTGGGGAAGTGGGCAAAGTTGTAATAGACTAAAAAGTTCACTTTTATTTCCTAGAAAGGTGTCCTGACTTTCATTTTTCTATCTTTATCCATTTAAAATTTAACAGGGTGTATCCATACTTTTGACTCACAGGTGCCTCAATGAAGTTTTACTTAATTTCAATGAGCTGCCATTTTGCACTGGGTTGAGATAGAAAGCTCTGGTTTCCACTGTTCTTCTTCTTTAATCAAGGACTTTAAAATGAGGTGTCACTTAATGGGTCTTTATATTTAAAAATTTTGAGCTGCCCTCCAAAAATCACATTTTGGAGAAATGGGCAAAGTTGTAATAGTGGCTAAAAAGTTCACTTTTATTTCCTAGAAAGGTGTTCTGAGTTTCATTTTTCTATCTTTATCCATTTAAAAATTAACAGGGTGTATCCATACTTTTGACTCACACTGTATATATATATATATATATATATATAACAGAGGTAAATGCTCTACTATAGTAAAAGAGAATAGGACATAGAAGAAAATTTCCTCTAAACTAAAATGCCTATATTGAGAATTGCTTCAAATAGGAACGGCTCTGAGGGAGTGCGATTCACAAACTCCTTCCTCCTCCTTATATAAAATATGACTTCACAGATATAAATGATTTTCTTTAACAACTGGCACCAGTAGCAACAATTTTTACATAATAGTTTACAATTAGTGTTATTTGTCTTCCTAGCTAAATAAACGAGATCATGTATTAAAATTCATTATAAAAGACAATACAAAATAATTAAAACTCATAAGTCTGTAAATTTTAATTTTCATAATTGGATAAATATAATTTTCTCTAGTTCTAATCGTCCTACATAAGAAATGGTATTTCTTCCTTTCAGAAACAAACAAGCAAGACGTTTCTAATTATGTAAGTGTGTAATTTAAAACGGAGGGTGTTGAAATAATTAAATAATTAAGTTTCATTATGATATTGAAGCATCAATTCATGTTTATTATATTTTGAGCACATATATATAAAGAGAAGTAATCTAGTAATTAATGTGGAAATATATCATCGCAAACACTTTTCAAATATTTAAGTTTGTAATTAAACTTATAATTGACTACACTCGGGTTTACCTGATAATCTGTAATAATCAACCTTATAATTTTAATATTTCAAGAATTAATAATTTAGTAATATTAATACTCTTAAGAATTGTTGATTTTTTACTAACGATATTTACTATATCAGTACACATTCTAGAAACTTATCCATTGTTATTCTCGAAATAAATTTGGAAATTTAACACTAGAACGTTGGTTCCAAAAGTTGTCCAATACAAAAAGTGTATTGTACGTAATAGAAAATGTTTTGTAAAAAATATATTGAAATTTGTAAATCAGTAAAAAGTAACTATAATTCATGTACAGATACAAAATCAATCCCAGTTGCCTTTGTTTCCTGTAAAACCCATGCAAAGGATATGGTTAGATTATTCTTTAACTCTTGTCAATTTGGTAAGTTTTAGATGAGACTTTTTCTACTGATTGGTATATGTTTTTTTTAAATATAACATATACAGGGTGTCCAGTAATTACGGGATCAAACTTCACCAGGTGATTCTTCAAGTCAAAATAAACAAGAAATTTCTAATAAAGCATAGTCCTATCTCGCTTAGTTTTCCGTCTGTCTGTCTGTCACTGTGTTTTACTAAAAAATTGTTATCTTCGAAGTCGATTAAGGTATAAACTTAAAACTTTACATACCTGTTAGTATAACAAAGGCCAATATTTAAAAAAAGTTTTGAAAAATTATCACTTCCGGTTTCAAAATGGCGGCCATACTATGTTTTCTAGGCCTAATAACTCAAAAACCTTAAACTTTAGAGTAAATACACACGTGTAATAAAAAATGGCCAAAGGTTTTATAAAGATTTTAAGACTAAGTTTGTTGTGCTACGATAAATAATAACGGAGAAATCAAAGTTTTCCTGAACACACTCCTTTATTTACATTTAACACACTAATACAGTTAATATTGATCATGTCACCATCATAATCAGCTGATTATTATTCAATCAGCTGATTATTGTTTAACGAGATATAACCTATGGAATAACCATTGTTGCAGTCTTCATGTAAACTTCAGTTCTTGTTTACATTTCATCTATGATGGAGAATTTTTCAAATGCTGAGTGTGCTGATATCCATTTTGTGTACGGATTGGCCAATGGTAATGCTAGATTAGCCTCTAGATTGTATGCTAACCGCTTCCCACATAGAAGACACCCTAACTACAAATGTTTTATATCAATTCATAATCGACTCAGGGAAAACGGAAAGTTTCAAAAGGACATGAGTGCTGCAGGTAGGCCTAGAACAGTTTGTTTAGTAGATTTTGAAGAAGACATATTGCACCAAGTCGAAGAAAATCCATCTATTAGTACGAGAGCGATTGCAAATAATATGAACGCATCAAAGTCTACAGTATGGAATGTATTGCACAGAAATCTTCTACATCCTATTAAATTGCAGAAAGTGCAAGCTTTAAAAGCTGAGGATTATCCCAAAAGAGTGGAATGTGCTCGTTGGTTTTTACGGCAAGACATAGAATCACCCAATTTTATAAAAAAATGTCCTATTTACAGACGAATCAAGCTTTACTCGTGAGGGGATATTTAATTTAAGGAATAATCATGTGTGGGCTCAATTGAATCCTAATGCTATTGTACAACGTGGGCATCAAGTCAGATTTTCAATTAATGTGTGGGTTGGAATTCTAAACGATACGCTTCTTGGACCTTACATTCTACCTAACAGGCTAAATGCTCAGTCATACATTGTGTTTCTTAGAGATGTTTTACCCGATCTTCTACAAGATGTGCCTCTTCAACAGAGACTAGATATACAGCGTTACATAAGACTTTAAAAACATTATATTGATCGTAACAGTTCTACAGAAAGTCAAAATTTGTTACAAATTAGTACCAACGTGAGAATCAAATGAATCGATATATTTTGTATGCATACATAATATTTTGAAGTAATTTTTTTTTTCAAAATAAAAATTTTTGAAATAAAAATTTAGACAAAAATTAAAATGAGTTTTTAAATTCAAAATACCTTTTTTCATATTCAAATATTACCATCTTGTGGTTAATGATTAGATATTAGTTATGTATAGCTTTAATGGTTTCAAAGAAAACATTTTTCCCCATTATATTGGTACTCTTGTTTTATTGAAAACTCGTAACCACGTCTTAGCGCCTTGCGCTAGGCAATCCTCCTGACGTAAGGATTCCCCTCTCCCCACCACTGCGTCTACTCTCTCTCTCTCTCTCTCTCTCTCTCTCTCTCTCTCTCTCTCTCTCTCTCTCTCTCTCTCTCTCTCTCTCTCTCTCTCTCTCTCTCTCTCTCTCGGCCCTACCCCTTTTTATATCTGCACAGAATCACAGTAGATGTTCCTCTGAAATTTGCAAGAAAAACATTATTGCACTGTTTGCAACTTAGTACACATTGTTTTGAGTATTTAGAAAGCTACCTAAATACCATACTAACCACTTGCATTAGTTATACATTTTAAATGTTTGTTCGTTACTAAATTACTAAATCAGCTATCAATTATTACTTTACTCACTTGAAAAAAGCAGCGAAAATGTTAACTACAGACTAAATAAAATGAAACTTAGGGCCTAATTTATAAGGGGATATACCATTAATGTTTCATGAAACTTATGGATGTCTTAACACTAATTTTCTTAATTATGGAAGGAATCCAATGGAACTAATTAAACAAATGATATTCATTTATGTAACTTATTTAGTAAGAAAAGTCAACTTTAAAGATGACAACGAAAATTAAAATATAGCATTTCCATAACTTATATCAATTAAAATTTGATTTCTATCATAACTATCTACAGACTCATAAGTTGTATGATTCATCACAGACTTGGCTGCATTTTATTTTATTACATATAGTATCTAGTACAGGAAAAGTTATGACTTGAGTGAAAAAACCGATCTCAATTTTTGTCGATATATTCATTTTGAGGTCACACGAGGGGAAAAAAAGTTTTTTGAATATTCTGTCTGTCGTGCTACCGCCTGTTGCCTATTGTATGTCTACAGCCCAAATGGGTAACCGATTTTAATCAAATTTAGGAAGTGAAGATGTTTTTGCCGTATCTCAGGAAGTTTTATTCATTTGTTCGGATAATTCAAAATGTGGAGGGATCTGCCATAAAAAAAAAAAAAAAAAAAAAAAAAATATTATTTTCTAAAAATCAGCTGTAAGCATTTTAATCAAATTTTGTGTACCCCTAATTACCCAAACAAAATGTATTTTTCACCATTTCTCCTAAAATAGTGGTTCTTGAGGCGTCGGTAAACCCCCCCCCCCCAATTAATCGGCCATTTGGTTATTATAAAATACATCATTCATGCAAATAGGCTCAATCAATTTAATTAAAATTTTAGCGAAATGTGAAAATTGATGATTTAAAACCCGTCTGGAATAATTACTGAAATTAAAAAATATTACCTTTCAAGAATAATTTGCAACAAAAACGAATCTTGATAACATTTTTTGACTTCAGACTCAGCATATTAGTAAAAACAGTACTGGTTATTGAGTATACCAAAAGAATATTTTTAGTTTTGATGTGGTAGTTTAAACATTATATTCCATTAGTATTTGAATTAAATTCATGATTACTACCAAAGATAGACTTAGTTAAAATTCTAATTAATATTCATAGATTTTATAAATAAATTAAACATACCTGTGTATTAATACTACATTTCAAAATCAAGATTGCGTGTTTATTCATTATCCTACACATTTTTATATTATTTAATATTACAATAACGAAAGAAATTTTAAGGTTATTATAAAAGTAAATAATTATAATGGGATTTAACTCTACATATTTTATTTCACTTTACAATTACAAAGTAATTACAGTACAAGTAATGTGTAGTTTCTGATATTTTGATGTAGAGTTTGTTATGTAGGCTACTCTACCTATGAGTTAGTTACGAGCCTCTGAGAAACATATATTTAAATAATATTCTGTATTATGGCTGTCTTTTTGGTCACTCAATATCTCAAGGTCATGTATGTAGTTCTACAATCATATTCTATAATGTATAGTAACAAAGTATTATTAGATTTAGTTCAACACATTATAATTTGTGAGTATGAAAGTAAAGGCCGGACTAAGATAATGAACATTTTAAATTGTGATCTAACTTTTTTTTAACTTGTAAGATCTATATGTTTCAACATGTTGATTTCTATTTGTACATAATTGGCCCCATTTCCATCAGTTAACACCAAAATGAGAAAAAAATTATTTATTGACTAATTGCTATGTAACTAAGATATATAATTTTCAGGCGCCGACTCTAACATACACAACAGATTGTAGTTACACAACAGCACCTCAAAGCAGAAGTTGAACAAGTAAATTTGTTTAATTTTTGCTGTAAATATTTTACGATTTTTGTACTCTATCTTGGGAAGTTGTATCTTTATACTTATATTCACTTGTATCTATAAATTACACCGAGTTTTGTAAATAACATTTTGATTGTCAATATTGTTATTAAGTTTGTTAAACCAACCTGGTATACTCTCCTTGTTTACTTCATAAAGTTATGACTCGTTCGGTATTTGTTTCTACTATTGATGGATATAATTTAATATGTGCTATAGAACAATGCACACACACAACAGTCAACAGACGGTTGCTAGAAAAATATAACTTATTAAACATTTCATTTCTTTTTAATCGTGCGACCTCAAAATGGATCTCTCTCTCTCTCTCTCTATATATATATATATATATATATATATATATATTAATACTGTACATTTTTCTTTAATACATACTATATCACGTTATACGAAGGTAGATGCTTTCTAATTACTAATTAAATTGACTCAGTTTATGATTACGTTGATTTTCTTATAGGGAATAACAACAAGATATACATGCGCGAACGTAAGGGCATATGTATTTGAATATGTCTTAGAAGAGTTTTGTTTCAATCTACAAAACTATTAAAAGAAATAAAATTTAACACTTTACATAAACTGAAGTGAGTTAAAACAATGTGTGGGAACGTGTAAAACCAAAATCAACGCCATGTAATTGGTGTTTTCGTTGAACAAATTAAATTAATGAACCGGGAAGTTATTCCAGAGTTCCCTCACGCCTTAACAATAACTCATATCAGACAGATTTATAGTGATGTGCAGTATATTCTGAGAGCGTCCTGTGATACCGAACCACATGATAAATATCAATTATTTCATGTTTTGCCATTATTCAGAGGAAAGACAGTTATATATCTGTAGGATTTATCCTACACTTGACTATATCTGAAAATCAAAACACTTTGCTTCATATTTTAAGTATTAGATTACTTTTAACAATTTAAAAAAATGTATTGGCCTTATTATATTCACAATTCTAAGAATTTCCCAATTAACATGCGTGTAATGGATGGGTATAAGAGTATATTCGGGGTGAAGTAAAATAAAATTATGGAAAGATCTTCGTTTCTCAGATTCCACCCAAGTTGAAAATTTAATACAAGTTACTCTAGTAATAATGTTAAGCACTTTGGATTTAAAAAGTTACAAAATACTATGTTTTTTAAATAACAATGTTATATTTATTATAATAAAGTAACCATTGTTCATATCAGTAATAGAGAACAAAGTACAGTATAATTTCTAAACTGATTATCAAAGAGAAGTAGAAGGCAAAATTTATCTAAATCACAGTATAACACAAATAGACAAGCTAAAGGAGATTAAGAAAATAGTCATGGAAACGTTTGTTCGAATGTTTGAGCTGCGGATATGACAGCCATCTTCAATATACGTAATCTAGTTAAAAATAGTCCTCTTTTCCCAATCGGTTTCAAACGAAAATAAAAAAGTAGCGAGTTATGTTTCAAAATATTAAATATACATCACGACCTCATCACACCTAATAATAAGTCGAGTTTTCAACAGTACCATCTGACACAATAATAAATTTACATGATTATTAAAAAAATAATAATAAATTTTAAAAACGACTTGAAAAGTATTTTATATTTTCATCCTCAGAAATTCAACTAAATGATAAATCTGGGAGAATTTTAATGTTTTTACTTCCATTTCACAGAGTTTATTAATGAATGTTATTTTTTCATCACTGAACATATTTCACCTAATTTGAATTAATTTTCACGAATAAACGCGTAATGTGATCGACAACATCCCGGGTGGCAGCATCCAGTAATGAGTGTTATTTTTTCATCACTTTTATTCTGTTTTCTGTTTTAAAACATCCTACATGACCTTTATTGTATTACACTATTGCGGTTTATAAATAAACGTAAAAATAGTGTCTCATTTTCTTTAATTATTACTTGAAAAGTTCTTAATACTTATAACATAATAATTACCCTTTGATATTTCTAATACAAAACAATTCCCGGAAAAGAATCTCTGTCCCATTATAATAAATAGTGATATCCCGGCAAATAGGTAAGGAAGAATCTGATCATTAAAGAATTGCTAAACATTTATTGAATAAAGAACGTATAACTGTCGTGCTAAATTTAAACCAGTATTTTGATATGGGTGAGTATGTCATATTTTAATTAAGGTGAAATAAACTTAACTATAGAGTCATTGTTTTGTTAGTGTTTCATTGTGATATTGATATATTTCCTTTCATTGTATATTCACCACAGTGCTCTAGTGATTCATGTGACCAATAACCACATCTACTACCGCCATATTTCGGCGGTGTCATACTATAGTAAAGCTATTTCCTAGAGGAATACTTTTAACATGACAGTCTGACCTAATTTACCAACTCTCAGAACACAACATGATGGAACATACCTAAAAACAACTTAAGAGCTTTTCATTTAAAAATATTAATTTCATTCATTCAAAATAAATTCATTTTAGTAACTCCTCCACTACACACGTGAATCAGATGAGTTTAGCTAATCGATCATATTTCACCCAATTTGAATAAATTTTAACGAATGTACGCCTAATGTGATCGACAACGTCCCGGGTAGCAACATCCCCCCTTTTCCAACTCCCTAAGCCCAAACAACAAGTCACCACAATGTAAATGATTAATAGTTTGGTTTAATTACTTGATGTTGTACTATGTAAAATAACCAAGATTCTTTTGCTAAGTTATGATTGAGTAGTTTTTATACTTATTTCAATTAAAGTCAAAGAGCAATTAAATATTTTTAATTAGAAGTTATATTTACATTATATAAATAATTTAACTATTTCTTAATGATAGTCTATCTCGTAGGTTAACTGAATTGTCTTGTGTTACATAAAGAAACCATTAGGTACTATGCGCGTTGGGTTAGTAAAAGCTTAGTTTTGACGCGGTTGCCATCGATAGTTGTGAAGTTTTATTTCCAAACTACTTACTGATTGGATATTAGTTATCTAACGTTGAATATTGATTGTGACGAATATAAACAAATATAGTTTTAAATTAGTTAAGCTTTTGAATATCGTTGTTTGCAAATTGGTTTTTCGTCTCTTGAACAACTATGATTATACTCTCTTGCATGAAGTATTGTGAAGCCGCTGTGATATTAGTTGCGTAAATATAATTTTACAAGCATACAAATGAGTCGACACTTATAATTCCTTGGTTATCAGATGATATCCGAAGTAATATGTTTTTGACTTGATCGAAGAATTAAAGTTATGAGGTTGGTTAATTTAAATTGTGGTGGTAAGTTATTCTATCCAAATTGCCGTCAATAATAAAAGACCAATTTTGTCTTATCCATGGTTTCCCATCAACACATTCACCTTAGGAGATGTTAGATGTATGTTAAAATTTAATAATAAAAACCGCTTCTTCGGTAAAAACTATACTGTTCTCAAAATTGTAATTTGTATCAATAAAGTCGTTAGGACTAACAAAGTCGTCTTTGGATAGTTGACGTGCGAGAACTATCTTAAATGGGTCTATATGTTTTAAAATGTTACAAACAGAACCCGTGGTTGTCATGTTAAGCGGCAGCTTTCCTAATAGAAGTATGCGGGTCTTCAACTGCAAGACATTAAATAAAATGTAATCTTTAGTGACCGATTTTTCTCTCAGAGGACGCACACTGACTTTTATATTCCCAGTTTCTTCAAAATGGTGGAGCGTATTGTAAACTGTAGTTTTTGACACAGGAGTTCTGTTTTCGAATCTATGATTAATAAATATGTTATCTCTTGGTATGATCACTTCTTAAAACTCATTATACACAGATTTATTCTATTAAGTTAAGTTCCTGTCATTTTTGAAGAATTGACTCACAACTAAATAATACAGCAAACGTAAAAACTAAACACGGCGCCTTAACAGCTATGCATCGACTAAACACATGAAAGTAAAGTAATGTAGTCAAAACAAACAAATCAAAAATATACTAATAGATTTTTGTTTACCCTTACGGATATTTTTGTTTACAAAGCCAATGATAGAACACTTATAACAGTCTGGAAAAACCAGTTCACTCTTTCAGTAGCTATTTAAACATGCATAATTAATAATAAGGCTAGGATTATTCACTTTTGGAAATTAATTTTACATTTTTGTTGTACAAATAGATCGAATTTTATTATTTTTTCACCATTTCAAAATTTGCTTTTTCACATTCAAACTCTAAACCACGAATAATTTAGTAAAAAAGGTTATAATAATTTTTAGAAAACAGCATTTATATTAATGTTTGCCTTATTTAAAGAAATAAGACATCGTTAAAATATGTAAATAAATCAACAAGAGAAAATAATATTTTATGAATTTTCGGAACATTCTGTATTTTTGACTCGTGTTTGACTCGACCTGTAAAAATAGGATGGCAATTTATACAAAATTCAGTTTGTTGCAAGTGTTTTTTTTTTAATGGAATCAGAGGTATGAGAATATTTATATATTTTTCAATATTATATAATTGTTTTTCAATACAAGCCATAAATAGTCGAATCAGTGTGCAATTATAATATATTCTAAGAACACATTTAATTTGTTACTTTATTATATTTAACCAACTTACCTCCACTACTCGTTAATTTAAACTGCAATAAGTTTCGTTTTCGAATTTTGGGCTACAAAAAGTTAAATACTCAGCTTTCTTTTAAAATCACACAGTTTGAATATTCAGAAATAAAATAAAACGACAACAAAGAACGTTGACACAAAGATCAGTGACTCTTCATAATATTTATTCATCACATTTAAAAGATATAACATAAACATCACATATTTTTGTACAGCAGTAAGGTTTAGGTTACATAGTTTAAAATGTGTGTAAAGAACATTTATTCGTAGATGTGTTTATTCCACTACGCTTTGGAATAAACACGTATGTACCAATGGATCCGTATATCCCTATATACATCAAAAATATAACAAACATTATAAACCATATAACTTGTACTGTTTCGTTTGTGATATATTATGTTGTATCAATAAATTGTGGTGTGTAGTGTTAACTACGTTTTAATATACAAGTAAGTAGTGTCATGAGTTGAAAATGTAACAGATGAGTGGCGAAACTGCTGTCGTTGATAAACAAATACCAGCTAAAATGGTAAGTAAAAATAAATACTAACCGGCTATAAGGCCAATTTAGAAAATGAATTTTTATATCGTTATGTTTGTTTTTAAGCAACACACTCATAAAGGAAATTGGTAAATATTTAAATAAAAAATATAAATGAGGTACAACTTAACTGTGCAGTCTGTGAACGCTCAAATATCAGATGAAAAGACAGCTACATAAAGCAATTCTAAACTACAAAAACTATATCTATCTTTATGTTAAAATACTGTTGCTTTGTAAATGAATTTCTACTTCTTGTGGGAAGTTTGCACCTGGCTAATTTATCATGGCTATCTCGAGAGAGTTTACTTAGTCATAATGAATTGTTTCGAAATATTCTCTGACGTTAGCAATTTATTTTCACATACTTTCAAAGTGTAGTCAATTTATTTACAGATACTATGACCTAAGAAGTTCTTATATTTAAATTTTTATTTAGTTTAAGATTAGGTTGAAACTATTGGTTTAGTTATTAAACTAATCGATTTAAAACTTACTAAGAACATACTTCATTTTATATTTATATTATGTATATATACCAAATTACTAACATGAAAGTAACAAACATTAATTATATTTTAATTTAGTAAAAAGTTATTGTTGTTCCCATAAATTTAGACAATAATGATCACTAGCCTGTTGAATGTTTTTGTTGGCTTTACTGCTGACTACAATGTGCAGTTAAGGTTGCAATGATACTTTTATTGAAATCTGATTCCTCAGCACAAGCAACGTATTTGAAAACCAAGAAATTTATTTAAAACATGAAATTTGGTTAAATATATGTGTATTATCCTAAACCTTAAAAATAATACCTCTCGTATGCAGAATGTGGATTGTTGATTTACAGTTGTGACATGAACGTCAAGAGGCATGTGAGGGGTGGGGTTCGCTTTTTAAGCTTCGGTTAAACCTTTACTGTTTTCCCTTGGTTGTGATATTCCCAGTCCAGATTATTTGTATGGGAACAAAATAAGGACGCTAAGCAATGAGATGAGATGGAGGGATAAGTGCATATAAAGCTTATAAATGGACTGAATACATTCATCAAATTTTAAACGTAATATTTTGACTAAAATTGTGGCCTTATTTATATATTATCTTCGTTTTTAAAATGAGCTAACTGCATAGTTGGAGAAAAATGATGTTCTAAAATCGTTTTCTTTATATTGATAACCATAACGTTAAAAACATCATTCTGTTTTATAATTTGGGTAAAACCAATTATAGAATTTTACATAATGGGAAGTGTAAAATATATGGAAGTATAGCTTTACAACTAAACTAAAAAATAATTTATAATTATTCTACTAATTCTCGACTATAGTATAATTCCCGTCTTTAATATGTGCATAATATAATTAATAATTAAGAAAAAGGAACTCAGAACTAGACTATAGGAAATATGACTGAGTATATATACCATTTTCTGAGTATTAATCATTTTCAGACTATTACCAATTTATAATAAACAATGTCACAAAATGTAAATACTTTCATAAATTTGTAAAATAATTTAAAAGTTTTATTCGATGAAAGATAAAAATTACAGCACGGCAAATATATACAATATATATTAATCCTTGATCATTAAAAGTTACAAATAAAGTTATAGAATAAAACGTAGCAAAATATATGAAATCGTAAAATAAAGCTGCCTAATAAGTGGAGACAATTTTGAATACCCGTGTGCAAACATCATCCAATGTCTACAGTTGGTGGTGACTGTTGCTACATACTGATGTTCAGATTCAGGTTCTAAAAGTACACTCTTCGTGTTACTAGTACAAATAGAAACCTTAAATAAGTATATCTATTTAAATTTACCTCAAATTCTTTATGCTAAAAGAATTCGCTTGGATTGAAATGGTATCCTAAACATATATCGCATAGCATAGCATAGTATGGTATGTTTATAGCATTCCATATTATACGAGATTTCACGTTAAAACTTCTATTTTAATTTCAGTTTATTCCGTTCATTAAATAATTTTGGTATGAAGTAAAACTAAAGGTATTGTTAATTTTAGTTTGAATTATAAATAGACTGACAGCGACTTTCTGAAATTTTAAAGGTAACATAACCACCCTTGCATTAAGGATTATATTTATGTTTCTTAGTACTGTAATTCTTAGAGCTGAGTAATATTTTGAATCTGAGTAAGTTTGAAAGAGATGTAAATTATAGGGGAGATATATAAAGAATCACTGGTCTTTGTGTCAACTGTTCTTGTTGTTATTTTGTTTTTATTCCTAAAAAATCGATCTGTGTGATTGTCAAAGAAAGCTGGATTTATATTTGATTTTATTTAAGAAAAACATTTACATAAAGATAAATATCAGTCAAAATAATTTTGATTCCCTTTTTTTTATCTTAAAATTCGAAAATGCAACTGATTGAAGTTTAAAGTAATTAGTAGTGGAGGAGTGTTGGTTAAATAATAAAGTAACCAATTAAATGCAGTTTTAAAATATATTATAATTGCACACTGATTCAAATATTTATGGCTAGTATTGAAAAACTATACAATGTTAAACAACAAATAGGCTATGAACAGTCTAATATATCTTATTTCAGTAAAAAAAAATAAAATAAAAAAAAACTTAAAACAAACCGAATTTTATATTAATTGACATCCCATTTTTACAGGTCAAGTTAAAATTCAAGAATCAAAAATACAGGATGTTCCGAAAATTCAAGATATTTATTTATTTTGAAATTTTAACAGTTATAATTGTAGGTACTGGGCTGATACAAACCCAAAGTGGATGATAGAGACACACATCTAACATCCGAAAAGTTAAATGTGTGGGTAGGAATCGTTAAACAAAACAATATTGGTCCTTTTATTATTAACGGGAATTTAAATAGAATAACTTACCATCACAATGTATAGAACTTAATTAACTTTATAACATCAACTCTTCGAACTGATCCAAAAATGTTTTATGTCGAACATGATATGATAACCAAGGAATTATAATTATCAACTCGTTTTTAAGCATGTAATCTTATATCTGCGCAACTAACAATATCACAGCGGCCTCAAAACACTACATGCAATAACGTAGAAATTTAGCTTATTTGCTCAACAGACAAATCACACATTTGGCAAACAACGATATTCGTTAGCGGAACGTAACTAATTTAAAACAATATTTGTTTATATTCGTTACTATCAATATTCAACGTTAGATAACTAATATCCAATCATTTAGTTGTTTGGAAATAAAACTTCACAACTATCGATGGCAACCGCTTCAAAACATCGCTTTTACTAACCTAACGCGCATAGCACCTACTGGTTTCTTTATGTAACACAAGACAATCCAGTTAACTAAGGATAGAGTATCATAAAGAATGGTTCAATTATTTATTTATAAAAACCTAATTATAAGTCTTTAATTCCTTCTTGACTTTAATGGAAATAAGGATACAAAATTACTCGATCATAACTCATCTTAGATTAAATTCACCCAATACCACATTAAATAAAACAAGATTTATTTCTATATGTATATTTCAGTAACCTTGGTACCACCTAAGGAGGTTGAGTGTTAAAAAAACACTAACTCTACATATATTAAAACCAGTTATACAAGTGAGGTTCTTTCCCCAATCCTTCCTGTGGTTGGTTCAATCAATGGCATTGAGCCAAGTCTTTAGCCTGATCAATGAACTAGTCCCTCCCTCCAGGTGGAGTGGAGGTCAGTCCCTTTACAATTAGTTAACTACTTGGACAATATTTTCTAATACAAATTAATTATTCTTTCCTAAATAACTTACTTAAATTTATGAAAAAAAAAAAATGAAAAAAAAGTGAATTGAATTGAAACAGAACTTGTCACTCTTAGATACTAATTAACCAACAAACTTTTCGTACCTCACATATAATATGTAAAACAATTTTAATTTAAAATTATACTATACATGTATTTGGAAGAAAATAACAACGTAAACACTGAAAACTCTAAAACACCGTAGGAATGGTGTTTAATGTGGGTCATTTATACCCATTTTAAATATTTTTAATTTTTCATATTTAATCATAATTTTATGCTTATTTAGAAATGGAAAAACATTATCACTAATCCATTTAAAATCTAAATTACTGAATATAAAATAGGTTCAGTTAGGAGTCGGCCTTTTATCTCTTTTAACAATTTTAATAAAGAAAGTAAAAATTAAGTAATAAACTAATCTACATAAACCTAAATTAATTTTTTTTAATGGAGTTAGCAATACGCTCTTTATCTCCATTTAACAATTTGTCTTTTTTTACACCTAACAATAAAAATATTCTTATAACTATTAACAAATTCCTTTTATCTTCATTTTTAACTAATTTAACAGCTTTGAAAACAATATTATGTTTTGTTTGAAGTACTTGTTCTGCTACTTTACATTTATCTGGTCTTTGGTATTTAATATGAGCAATGTGTTCTTTAAACCTAGTTATTATTTTTCTTTTTGTTTGCCCTATATAAACTTTTGTCGCAACTATTAAAGTTAAATTGAAAAATTTCTGATATTTCCAACATTGGTGTTGTCTTTTGGATTCCCTAATAGGTTTATAAGGTTTTTGTTTAATAGGATATTTTACAGTTATAATTCCTAAAAATTGGTTCAGGATCTTTTGAAATAGACTTATCAAAAGGTAAGTTCATATTTTTTGTTTTCCTGTTTTATGTTTAACTAGGATGAGTAGAATTTGATCGAAAATGTTTCTATTTTAGTGTTCTTATCAATTATTTAATTATCACATTATTAAACTTAGATATAACCTGTGATGATTTGTAATTAAACGTTGAAATAACTAACAAACAGTTTTTAGTGAGTGGAATTTTGTTAAGTCTATTAACTATACGATTAAATGTGAATAATGTTTTTGATTTGCAATGATTTTAACTACTTTGTATATCTATTGTTATTCTTAGTTTTTCTATAATTCTCAAATTCATGTTTTTATTTATTTCAGACACACAAGTTATCAAAAAAACGAGAACGGCTTTTTTTCTTTTTTACGAGTGAATTTTATAGCAGATTCTTAAAACTTTATTTCCTACTTGACCTTAATGGATATATCTATAGATAATTTCTCTATCATAACTTACCTTAGCAAAACATAGAATCTTGGTTCGTTCACGTAGTACCACGTCAAGTAATCAAACCAAACTATTCATCATTTACATTTTGGTGATACCTCGTAAAGCTGGGTTGAGGGAACTCTTTATAATAGTATCAACCCCCCCCCCTCCACCATGAAGAGAAGGTGAAAGATATAGGAGTCTTACCCCAGACAAAGTCAAGATATGGCGTAGTATTATTGTTGTGTTAACGTTTCTCAAAATTTGTGCTGGATCATATAATTATGTTATTAAGTAACGGGGGTTAAAAAGTGAGATTGCAGACCCCCAGGACATTTTCGACCACGATACGCGTACACCTTTGATAATTAGGCCAAATTAGGTGAAATATGATCGATTACCTCAACTCATCTTATTCTCGTGTGCAGTAGAGGATTTACTAAAATGAATTTATCTTAAAGCTCTTGAGAGTTGTTTTTATGTATGTTTCATCAAAGATGGCTATATTTTGAGTGTCGTTGTATAGGGTCCGACAATCTAGTTTAAGGTATTCCTCTAGAAAATGAGTTTAACATAGTGTGACACCGTCGTAAATGGGGGGGGGTCATAGATGTGGTTATTTTTGTCAGAGTCCAAGTCAGTCAGCTAACTAACTAAAATAATAACAGAGTAATAACTTCGAATGCTGGAACATAACAAAATACACAACATCGTGTTAGTGTAACAGTGATATGCGAAAGCATGGAGTAACCTTCTAAACAAATATCAGCATGTGACAAAACAAACATAAACAAAATTATACAGCGTGTGGAGCTTGAATTTCGTCGTATATTGTGATTAAAAGAACCTGAAAAATAGGTTCTTCTACACTTACATTTTACTGTTAATATTATAATATTACAAAATAAATAAAGTTATTTTAAACACATACATTAGAAATACAAGTTGTAAGAATATACTTCATTATCTAAAACGGCTGTTTCAATATAAATGGCTGACGTCATTTACAAAATTTCTAAATCTCACTCTTACCGAAATTATCACTATTTCAAATCTGCTGTTCTGTCAACTTATTTTATGAAAGTTTTGTACAGTAATATTGTATGTGGAATAAAATATAGGTCAGACATCATTTTACTATATAATAATTGAAAAGGAACTCTGCCAATACATGAGAATCAAAAGCACTGAAAAGTCATTGAAATTAATAATTCTAAATGAAAAATTATTGAACAAATAATTACATTTTCCTTAACAGTGAACACTGCCATACCAAAACCGTAAATAAAAGAAATCAAATTAATCTTAGTTGTTAGAACAATACCAAAATTTGTCAGTCAATCCTAAATTGTTAAGTACGCCTTGGACATTTGATCTTGGATATAAAGCCGTTAAACTGAATATCGCCTAAAATAACTTTTATGAAAGTCCATTAAATGTTGGAAATTCCCCCTGTATTACATTGTTGATAATAAACTGTTTCATACAAATATTTATGGTGACGTATCAAGATTAGGAATTGGAAACCTTTTGTGGAACATTATACAAACAAGTTTACTAACTTCGCAGACTAATTACTCAACCAAAAATCAATACCACAAACTGACTTAACAACAGTAAAATATGACATATACACACCCTTATGAAAATACTGGTATACATTTAGAGTGATAAACAACACACGACAGTTATAGGTTCTTTTTTTTTTTTTTTTTTTTTTTCAGTAAATGGGTTGCGATTCTCTATTGATTAAGCTCTTCCTTACCTATTTGACGGGATATCACTATGTATTATAATGGGACAGAGTTTATTTTCTGCGATTTGTTTTGTTTTGGAAGGAAAAAACACTGATTAATATGTTATAAGAATTAAGAGATTAAGTATTAAGAAAATGATATACTATTTTTTTAAGAATATTTATAAAAAATTAAAGTACAATAAGATAAACGTCTCTTCGCCTCGTGGAATGTTTAAAAAGATAAAACAGATTAAAAGTGATGAAACAATAACTCTCATAAATAATAAAATAAACTCTGTGAAACGGAAGTAAAAACATTAAAAAATCTCTCAAATTTAATATTTAGATACATTTCTTAGGATGAATATATAAAATACTTTTCAAGTCATTTTAAAACATATTATTATTATTATTTTTAAAAGCATCTAAATTTATTGTTGTCAGATGGTACTTTTGAAAATCTCGAAAGTAATATTAGGTTACGAGTGAATAATTGATGTACACTTAATATTTTCGAAACAAAACTCAGTATATTTTTTATTTCATTTTCCAACCGATTGGGAAAAGAGGACTATGTACAACTAGACCTTAGTCCCCTAAGTATATTGAAGATGGCTGTCATATCCACCACTCAAACACTCTAACGTTTTCCGTACCTATTTCCTTAATATCCTTCTGCTTGTCTACTTGTGTGATGCTGAGTCTTTCATAAATTGTGTCTTCTATTTCTCTTTGATAATCAGTTTAGAAATTTCACCGTACCTCATTCTAGGCACCTTCATCTCTAGCACTGATATGAACAATGGGCTACTTTCAAAATAAATATATCATTTTTGTAAGATAATCACAATATTTTGTCAACTGTTTAATAGTTTTAAGTTTACGACTAGAGTAAAGTTAGTTTACTCTTAAAACAGGAATAAAAGTTTTGTAAACATTTTATACAAGATATTTAAAACATGAAATTCGTATCATTCTATACATGGTGAAAATAATTTCCTGTACTTTTTTACTTTGTGTTATTAATTTAGGTTATAAGTTATGAATCAATGTCAGTTAAGTCGCTAAAATTTTTTAAACCAAATATTATTAAGTTCTTAAGAACTTAATTTGAAATATAGGAAAATGCATTGGCTTTTAGGGCGGCACTCTAAATTAGATATAACAAATAAAATGTTATTATACAACCAAATCCTAAAACCAATTTGGATGTACGGATTGCAACTTTGGGGGTGCGCCAAGAAATCAAATGTAAAACAAATTCAAACCTTCCAAAATAAGGTACTGCGAGGTATTGTTGGTGCACCGTGGTATGTCCGCAATGATTCCATCCATAGGGATCTTAAGATTGAAACTGTAGATGAAACCATAAAGTCGTTAGCGAGGAAGCACGAACTTAGGATACAAAAACATGTAAATACTGCTGTGCAGGAGATGCTCAGAAGCAGAAATGGGGAGCGGAGACTCAAAAGGACCAAGCCTTTAGACCTAGTGCAGTGATGCCCCAGCTCTTATAACCGCAAGATTTTGTGCGAGTATTTAGTCGGAGTCATTCATAGGAAGGACTTGGAAAAAAAAGTGTTATTATGAAATGGAAGCTACTAGATAAGTTCCCTGTACTTAGTTGTAGTTATAAATAAATAAAAAATATATATATATTATTATATAAAAAATATAATCTTTAAAAGTTTGTAACTTTCTGGGATATACAAATTAAAAAATTATTCCATATTTACATAATAAAAAGTCGAACATATGCATTTAGTAACAAAACTTTTGAACCACCTTGTACAAAATCTTTGCGAAAACGGTTAGTAGATTTTCTAACTTGAGTAGAACTAGAGATATGAAGAAGTTTCCATAGTTTAAAACATCATCCGGAATATTTATAAATATGTAAATTCCAACCATTACTCGCATAATAATTTGGTAATTTATAAAATTGTGAATATATTAAGAGCAATCTAATTATATAAATCAATAAAAGTAATCAAATTCATAAAATATAAAGCAATGCATTTTGATTTTCAGACATACTAAAACGTAGGATAAATCCTACAGATAAATTACTGTCTTTTCTCTTAATAATGACAAAACATGAAGTATTTTATATTTATCATGTGCTTGTTTATCACAGGATGCACACATAATTTATTACTCATAACTATAAATCTGTCTGATATGAATTATTGTTAGGATGAACCGTCTTGACGTGAGAGAACTCTGAAATAACTTCCATGGTTGATTAATTCAATTAGTTCAGCGAAAACACAATTACATGGCGTTAATTGTTGTTTTAGACGTTCCCACCCATTGTTTTCACCGACTTTAGTTTATGTAAAGAGCATTAAATTTGTTTCATTAAATAGTTTTAGAGATTGAAACAAAATTCGGAAGACAAACTATACGCTGGTGTTCGCACCCAACCCTTAACCCCCGTACAAAAAACCAAAGTATGATCTAATCTTAAATTGTATCAATTTAATTAGTAAGTAGTATAATCATCTACTTTTATATAATCTGTATATATTCACCAGATGGTAGTAAATTAACTACTTAATTTATATTGTTATTAATTTCACAATTTTAGATTGATTTTACTAATAAAAAACTTTTCGAAACTTAAATTTGAAACACTCAAGATAAAAAACATTTTATAAAAACTCTCTTTATTTTTGTGAATGTCTGCCTATGGTTTCATCAAAACCAAAGTCAAGTGTTCTTTCAAACATGCTATATCAGCTAAACAAATGGATACAAAGATTCAGGTTTGATGGGGAATATTTTCTCGTTAAACAGAAGAAAACATTTTTTAACATTTTGAAATTTTCTTGTCGAACCAAACGGTAACACTAAACGCAAAATGTGCTGGATCTTGCAAGACATTAACGTCTATCTTGTTTTATCAAGTTTAGGTGTCGCTGAAGGAGGGTCGAATGCAACTCTCTCCACTGTGACCATTCTGGATAAGTTTTATTGTGTATCCATTGTGTTTATTGTATCTCTAATAAGCAACTGGTACGCAATCCATTCGGATATCAAGTGACACCAAACCTTAGCCATAGGATAGTTCTGTTTATTTTTATTATTGACTTCTGGATTCTCTTGTGTCAAGTAATGGCGGTCTCCCTCCTTAAATAAACATAATTCGATTTCACAAATCTTAATTGTTTTGTTTTAAAAGGTGAAATTGTCAATTCACTAGGTAGTTACAGTATTCTGACGATTTAACTGGTAACAATATGCTTCCAAGGAGAAACTCCAAACAACTGAAAAATTAAAATTGTATTCCAGAATAGATAACTGCGTGTGCTGAACATGTTTTGTATGACTTACACATTTTATTCCAACCTGAGTGTTGAGGGACGGGCATTTTTCCCAAGGATCTCGTCTTCAGCTTCGTATGGCAATTCTTAATAGTATAAAGATCAAGTGCTTTTTTAACACCACTGAAGTAGTTCCACGTATTGCTACACTTCGAACTGGACATTAGCCGAGCTCGTTCTTGAAGTGTCAAGCTTTATTGAGCCGTATCAGAAAGCTGACAACTGCTGCTCATTTCTCCCGCTAAGGAATAAAATACATTTTGTGTCAATAAAACCGATGCATGGTAAGAGCAATATATCATTATTTTAAAGAGCTAATAGTTAATTATCAAAAACAAAGTATACAAAATTGTTACAATAAAATTATGTCTATTACATTGTGTCCAAGCAAATAATTTAATAAACCATATTTAATACATGTTAGAAACATAATAATCAATATTTATTCCCTAATTAAATTAAAGTTCAACAAAATTGTTTTATTAAAACTGGTATTCAAATACAATTCAAAGTAATTAGACGTTATTATTAAGCAAGTGTTAATGCGCATCGATAGAGAAATATAATAGTGCTGAACTTTCTACATGAGAAAATATATTTTTCCTTTCAGAATAAAGCAAAATCAAAGTTTCTATAATTTTCTAAGATTTTAGTTAAAAATGGAGTAACTTTAATTATTTCATTATTTATGATTATAGAATATCTGATTTCCAATTTATGTATATTATTTTATTAGCATTATTTTTATTGCTATTATGGAATATTGTGACTATTTATTTTATTCTTTACAAGAAACAAACGCTAATGATTTACATTTTATATCTGTGTATACATATATCCTGGTTACTTGTTACTATGTAACCAATTTCAATATTACCAAGTGATTTAATACATTTCAAAAATACAAGTTCAGATGTAGTACACATGTAAAATATCTAAGTTGTGTATTTATCACATGAAACCAAGAAGTGATAATCTATATTTGGACGTTTAAATTACAAATTTAAAAATTTGAAAAGTAGTTGTGATGAAACTCATTTTTTTAGAAATAACTGTATTTGATATAAACAGTTAAAAATAGTTCAGTTAATGTGGTATATTTATAAGACATTTAAGTTAAAACATCAATAAATTAGTCATATTATAAATGTAAATGAAAATATATTATTAAATGTTAATGTAGTGGGAAAAAAATCTTTACTTTTAAACAAGATTGTAACGTAATGACTTTATAATTTTGTGTCCTCCTTTAAATGTTTAGTGCGTTGTAACATTTTCTACTATTTCATTACATTTAATAATAAAATTTTGATATCTGAGAAGTATTTTAGCTCTAATATAAAATGCAAGATTATAATGTTGAACTTCATTTTATATATTAATGATCATGTGATATAATGTCGGGACAACAGATAGTAGAGGTAGCAAATAATATTTACGGATTAATAAAATTGCAGCGTATTGACTTTATAATATAGTGTCCCATTTTAATTTTTCTAAATGTAATATATTTTATTAAAAAATTTACGATAACTTGCATCACAAATACCACTTAAAAATATCTCTGAAATATTTTTATTTAAAAACTCTAAATAGTTAAAATTGAGTTTTTAATGAGATCATCTGCTATGTCGGAAATAATTTCAGTTTAGGCTCTGCATCAATAAGAACTAATTGTAAATAACATATACTAATTTCAATTTCCTATTTATTTATTAAGACTTATATAATCAATGATAATATAATAAAAAGCGAAATCAAGGTTAGTCTAAAGTCAAGTCCATTTTACTATCTAATTGAATACAAAATATCTAAATAGAGACCCTAAGGGCAGAAGACAAAACTTCCCTCCGACATTTAAAAACAAATGATCCTTTCACTTGAGATTTATACAAAAATACAGAAAAAAGTATTTTTCTCCTAATCTTTATACTATTGAAAACGTTTCTATCTAAGAATAAATCAAGATTTTCTTTTCTTTTTTAATCAAACTTAAAATAGAATTTTTTTTTGATATGTTGGAATTGAACTTATTCATTTTTCTTTTCATTTTAGAATGATTGTTTTACATTAAATAAATAGTGCTGTAAACGTTTATACTATATATGTTATAATGTTAATTATAACAGTATATATTTTAATATTATTATGATCATTGCCATAGTAACGATTAAATCATTGTACCGAATAACCTGGTGTGTATACAATATGTTGTGACTATAGAAATTGTATCAAAGACATCAAGATACTTTGCTTATAAAAGAGCTGTGCTTTAGTGAGAACTCAAATAATTCTTTGGATGATATGAATCTGAAACTCAATTACTAAAAAGGAATGCATTACGTGCTAAACATATTTATTGTACAATAATATGATTTATCACCGATTATGTTTGAGTTTCATAAAGACATCAACCACCTTTATAACTAGTTAAGTTGTTTTATTAATTTTCTTCTCATTAAATACTTCTGATGCTATGTTTACATTAAATAGACATTCTCTTCAATATCGCTTAGAATTATGAAAATATTTGTAAAGATTACTCAACATTTATATGTTGCGAAATAAATCCCATGCAATTTTTGCAGAAATTATATCAAGGAATTATTTTATTAAAAATTGTTTTTAATAAGACACTACTATAAATTAAATTCACCCATGAATGCCAATGGGTTCATGTTTTCTTCTTTTATTTAACAGATTAAAACATTTTTGATATATATGAACCACGTTAATCAATCAACCAATATATTCATTCAACATCAACATATCTCCTTCAAATTTTACAACATTATTTGTCCTGCATTTTATTAACCTAATTCCATTTTGCGTATTGGAAATATAACAGTAGAATAAATCAATTACAAATGTAAAACTGTCTGATTAATAAACATTAAGATGGTAAGTTGTAACAAATTTCGAGTGAGTTACATTTTAACAGTAACCGTGTAATAAAGGGAATAAATGTTCAGATAGAGAAATAAGGCGTACGTAAAGTACTTTATATACATACATATATATATATATATATATATATATTTATATATATATGCCATCGAGTTTTAAATTATAGTAAATATACATAATACTGTCAAATTAATATTTTTACATGGTTGATGGACACATCAATAGCTTATGTTTAAAGTAGTGTATATTGATATGGACGTATTGTCATGTCAAAGTGTGTTTTATTTATTTATAAACTCAGAGAGAATACATGAGCTACAGAGGAATATTGTCCATAGGGTTTATTCTTTCATTTATAAATTTGAAGGTTTTGAAGGAAACATCATACATATACCATCAGAAGCCTCGTAAAACTACAAAAACCTATCGCCCTCCTTAGTAAATTAATAATAAAAAAATCTTAATTTTCCTTTAATTGATCAACGTTTTCAAGGTACACATATTTATTAAAATCACTAAAATTTATCAATGCTAGTAAAACCACACAGTTACAACCAGGTATAAGACTAACTGTCCACTTGACTCGAGTGACCTAAGCCAGCTATTTATTTCTGTAGACAATTTGACGACCATTCAAACATTATTTTTAATATCTTATTTCAATTTTTAAACTTATAAACTGTGAAATAGTGTTATGATAAATAAATAAATGCTTTCAGTCATGTTACTTCTGCTTTCCAATACCTTTCAATACAATTTAGTTAAGGGATTACAATTCATAACATAAATCTACCCTATATTGTTATTTAAATAATAATATTTTAAGGCATAAAGTAGTACCTATATTTTCCTTGTACAGTGGTTATCTTTTGAGTTTATATATACATACTTTCTTTTTTAAACATATAGCTCTGGTTAAATTTATAATAATTATTTTACTATTCACATCCTTATTATAGTACAATGTATTTTAAAGCAAGATTATTTCATATATTTATGTGTTGTATTCTAATTTTTTAAGTGGTAAAAATAAAAATTACATTTTTAAATGTTTAAATTATATATAAAATTTTTTTTGTAATATAATTAACTTTTTAGTTAAGCTTTTTGTTCAAAGCCATAGAAAATGTCCAAGTATCTAAAAAAATCGTACGCATGGAATGTCAGACCTGACGGTGGTAATGGTCATCAGCTTATACGTTAAACACACACACACACACCCCCCCCACACACACACACACACACACACGTAATGACGAAAGAACACAACTTTAACTGGCGTACAATATATACACAAAACAATTCAGGTAATCTACAGTATATCATACACAAACAACGAGAAATAGTTAGTAATAGGAAAACATAAACAAATAATTATTTAATCAAACAACTCAATTTACAAACATTATTTTGTTTTATTTTATCTGCAATATGTATAAAAAATACTTCAAAACATAGAGGCACGTTATGATTAGTTTACAAAACAATATCCTGACAAACCGTTCAGTAAACATCATTTTCGATTTATTTTCACAAAATAATTTAGTTAAACTTTTATTTTGTACTAACAAAATGTAGTTAAATTTCTATAACAATTTGTTCAAAATTACAATTAAAAGCATTAAATCATAGTAAATGTAGTATGATTGTTTATGATATATATCATAAAATCATAATAATAGTATCATAAAATAAATTATTTTAACAAGTAACATTTTTGTTTTTAATAGTTTTTAGATGTAGATCAACGTTGTTTCCTCAGGATTGCCAAGCCCGTGAGGGTTTGATTAATTACCAGAAATAACCACCAATCTATACCATTTACTAAATAACATGTGGTGGTGAGATCTATGTCAGTAGGGAGGTACTTATAAAAAATATGCACATAATATAATAACAGTATTTATTAATTCCATTATTTTTGTATTTTTAATTACATTTAATGCATTTTATTAAGTCTTAATGGAATCCTATATAGCCATAAAACCTTAAATGGTAAAAAGATTATACATCTATAAAACGATTTCTATAGGCGAATGATGACAAATTAATTTTCACTTAACTATTTATCACAAATGATTTAACGAAGTAAATAATAAATGTTTTGTTTAACCTATAATGCTGTAAAATATAAATATACGTTGTTATTTATTTAATATAGCCAATCATAAGTAACAAAGTTTGAAATTTATCCATGTCTGTTTCCTCTCTTGAGTCCTAAATAAAGCTTAATGAATTTGTTATAAATTATCATTTTGGAGATTAATGTTTAAAAAACATTATAAAACATTCAGAAAAAAAATGTGATGTTAAGTTCGTCCACTTGCATACTGACTTGAACCCCTTGTGACAATCTAAGTTTGGTGTTATCACATAAAACACCATTTTCCACAAAAAATATGTGATTGTTACAAGACGACGTCTAAGCCATTGTCCTCAATTGCTAAATCTACACAAGCTTTTTTTGTATTGAACTCCAGTATTTTTTTATTGTAAGACGGTCTTAAATAAATGTAATTATTCTTTCGTCTTCACTCTCGTAAATGCAATCATTGCACCTCAAGTCGGGCTACAAACCCTCTGAGTATTGTAAAACTAGGACTAATTAAATTATGTTAATTGCATCCCTTCCCTCCCTGAAGTGTTCGGTTTACAGGACATCTTTCTATTTCCAGAGGGTGAGAATGTCTTTTTAATATTTGTCAATGTAACTTCTTAGAATAACTTATACATACAGTTACATTTTTATGATTCATTTTGGATTTAGTGTATATTTTGTGGAACGGATGTTATCATAATTTTTAAGTATAGTGAACTTTTCGAAAATAGACTTTACATATATCACACATGAGAAATCTGTTTTATAGATTCAAACTAGATTCATGCTGCAGATTGAGATAAATATATTGTTCACATATAATAAATACTCAAGAGTTGTTTCTTTCTAGTTATTTGGTAAACAGTTTCGCTGCTATGTGCCGCATCATCAGGTAAGCTATTAACACTTATATGCATATCTACATTATGTATATGTAACATCATATACATATACACAAAAGGCACCCTTTTTAGACATATAAATTCGCACGTTGAGTCTGTATAATCACATAAATAAAACACCAAGCCCAACAAGTTGACAGGATTTATTAGTGAAATGCTGTTTTTTTCTTGCTCTGTATATACTTTTTAGATTGGAATGAATTGTTATTCAGATATCAACTATGTCTTTTGGTATTTATATAATAAATATTATTTACAGTTCGAAGTAAAATTCGATTTATCATGTAATATAATATGTTGCTAATTGATGTGTATTATATATAGAAAACCCGTACCCTGCGACCCGGTGACCATTATTCTCCTACTGAAAATAAATTATTTATTTGTAATAGTAAAGCAATCTATATCTAATGAAATTTAATGCTTAGTGCAATAAATCGACATAATAAAATAATTGCTTACCTATGAAATTGATTTCATTTGTTTACAATTTACACCCAATTTACATTGATTTACAAACAAATGATTAATAAATTACGACAAATATGGATTTTTGTTCTTAATCATAAAAGGAGGTCGTTATTCGAGAGTTTTCTGTAACGCCCTTCTACATAGAAAAAACCAATAACAGCTTTGATAAAATGATACCTAAATACCAACCAACCCAAACTAATGTTCACTACGAGGCGAGTCGTGGTTGTATTGAGGCAGTGGATTGAGTTTTATAATGGAAAGCTGAAGAGTCAGAGCTGAAGCAACAATTTTCGTTTAAAAACATAAACTTCTTAACAAAATGGAAAAATAAACAAATATTTTTTTCCAAGTTAAATATCAGAATAAATAAATTTTATGTGAGCCAAGGTGATATTTAATATCCAAACTATTAGTGTAGAAAAATGACTTATATAAATAACAAAATACTGAAAAAAAGTGTTCGTTTCCTCAAGAAGTAGAATCTTTCCTTCATACTTACATTACTGAAAACGTTTCTCTCAAGGTTTTATTTATCTTCTTTAATCAAACATTTAATGTAAAGTCTCTGTACTGGATTGAAATTGAATGTAATAGCTTTCTCTGTCTCATTTAAAGAGATTGTTTTACAGCAATAGCTGAAATTGTAAACGTTCGTAATGTTGATAGTATCTAATTATAAATATTCCTAATTCATGATCTACTAATGAATAAACTTATAGAATAAACTTGTACATAGTGGGTTTCGTTGTTATCTTTTTTCTCCGTCTCTTTTTTTTTGCAAATCCTATTTTGTATAAAATATGTATTAACTATTTGAAAACAAATTTCCGATTGTATATATTGTAGGATCGTTAATGTGTCAGTCGATATTTATATGATTTAAATAATCCTATCATTAGATTTAATGACGGTAGAAATCCCGAATAATAGTAGATAATGTTGTTTGAATAATGTATATGCTTTTATTTTCTATATATTTTGTCTTGTGTACAGAGCATGGACATAGAGAATGATTTTCTCTTAATAATTACTATAACAGTATTAAATCCTGTGCTTTTTGCGTGAATAAGAAATGAAATAATTGTTGTTTCCTTACAAAATATTCTGTATTAAATAAATAAAAATTAAGATGTGTAATTTTAATACTTTTTAAACTTACTTATAGAAACATTTTACAACTTTATGAAGCTAATTTTTTATTCAACATAGATTTTTCAACATCAAAGTTTAATATGTCCAAGTAACGCGATCATGAATTATTCACCTAATTGTGATTTGAATGTGATGGAGGGGGATAAATAACTGTAAATTAAGAAATAAACAAATAAATATTGTTAATGGTTAGTGAGTTTATTAAACAACTTGCTGAAATTTTGCGGAAGTTATAACATTTAAACTAAGTTACAAAATACTGAAGTTTTTAACTTGTACCAAGTGATCTTCAGCGTCAGAGAATATTGGGTTTATTGGTCATGAAATTGAACATTTGTAGTGATTTTTTAATTTTTTTTTTTTTTTTTTTTTTATTTTTTTTTTTTATAACTCCGACCGAGATAGAAATGAGAATAAAAGTTAATTATACTTTCACATTTACCTCTTAAATTTCTCTTAAAGTATGCAATTTAAATTTATATTTTATATTGAACTTTGCTTGAGTTGTTCGTAAGCTTTAAAAAAGCTACCTAAATACAACGACGTCATGTCAAAATCTATGTTATTTATTTTAAAAAAAGTGGAGCCGTAAAGAATTAGTCCTGATAGGGTGTAAGCTTGGATTTATAAATTTTAACATTAAAATACATGAACCTGTTATATTAAAATACAACCATACATAGCATAAAATACATCAAATGCTTGGAAAACCTATAACAACCTAACACCCTCGTACTAAGTACGGGTTGTGTCGATCGCCAGAGGCCTAGCTGAATCAAGGGATATATACCGGTTTTCATTTACTCTAACGTTAGGTCCCATTCTTTCATCACTCCTGACACGTCTTTCTTGACAATCTCTATAGTCTGACACTATTAAAGGAGTCGAAGTTTATTTCATATATTTTTTTAACACGGCGAAGACCGAGAACTATTTCTCCTTTAAGCAACAACATAAATTTAAGAGAAATTAAAATTATCCATATCAATAAATTATTATCATTTATCACAAATAGGTGTATTGTGTTAATATATATATATATGATAGTTTCCGATATTAAATATATCAGTCTGTTTTATCATTAGGATAATCACATTTTAAGCAGTTGTAGCATTGAGGACAAAAGGAATTTCTCAATTTATCTAATAAACATTATGGACGTCTTTCAATTAAGCAACTAAAGTATTCAGTACTTCTAAGAGATCCCTATTCAAACTTAGAGAATAAAATATGTATAGGGTAATTTTATTCACCTATACCAGCCGAATCATGCGTAGCCCACTTGATTATTTTTTCATTCACTGGATTTAATGATATTTAGGCCCAAATTATAAATTGTATTACATCAAAACTCTCTTTGCAATGAATTCCTATAACAGAGTTATCGATTGACTTGATAAAAGGACAGTACAAGTAGAGTGGAGATATTCATAAATGTGTCTCAAGGTTAATTTCAATCTCTATCTTCACCTCTAAATCCATCACTAACATCAACTCATCCTGAAAGATCTCGCAATCAGTAATATTATTCATCTCAATATACAACTTGAATCATGTAATGAAATCTTCTTAGCAGTTTTTAGCTCATAAATATAAGGAATATTATGTTCTTAGAAGATTTGTCCATTCGAACAGAGATATACCTAAAGTGTTTGAAAATATTTAAAATTTATATACCACGATTTTTCATATACAAAAAGTACATTAGAATATATATATATATATATATATATATATATATATATATATATATATATATATATAATGGTACATTATTTTTCTCTATAAGATATTAAAAATAAAAAATAAATATTTTTTTGCTCTGGTGAATAAAAAAGTGTTTATAAAATGTGTAAAATCAATAGTAGTTTGAATTCATACTCAATGCACTTTAGTCTTTAACATAAAGTGACATATTTGGGCCTACACTGTGTACCATTAAAGGGTATATATATATATCATGTATACCATTAAAGGGTATCAAAACGTTGTATGTTATCGTAATCTGATGATTTGGGTAATTGTATCCACTCGTTACGGGCAGATATTGATCTTTTTTTTTCGCCACTCCTATTTAATCCGTCATCTGATATTAAATTATAATATTAAGATAATTTAACTATTAGGTATTAAATAATAAACTTCTACTTACCATTAATTATTTAGTGATTCTCCGCTTAAACATAACTCCATGTAATATATATATATATATATATATATATATATATATATATACCATTTAACATATTAAAACTTACACATAGTACTTTTTAAAAGCAGTAGATATTTATTTAAACAACTTTAATTTATCTATAAAAACAGTCTCACACTTTTACAAACAGGTAATACAAATTGCCACTAATGATAAATAGATGTCATAATTCCCCCACGTTACAGTACTTTATTTAATTATTAATGATAGGATTGGTACACATGCTTGCCTGCCATTTGTTTTACTCCTCTGTACAAGCTGGATTACAAATACTACCTATATTAATGAATATTTTCCAAAGTTCAATTTGTATTAAATAATAAGATGGGTGTTCCAATAATATATTATAATTATAAACATTTTAATTAGTGAAATAGAGATGAAAGAGGTGCATTCACCGTTTTAAGATCTAATAAGAATTCACAACAATTAATTATCTAGTTTTTGATTTTATATTCAATGTTTTATACAAACCGGAAGAGATTTCACATTATCACAGTTCATTATCAAAGTAGCTCAATTCATCTCGCATTATAGACCTTACCTCAAAAAAAAATTGTATCCTTATTTCTTTTAATGACGACAACCTTTCAGTCATCATCGGTTGAAAAAAAAAAGGAAAGGAAAACCATAAAATGAAGACCTCTATTTATTGAATCTATAACAACGTTTGGGTTGGTTAAGAGAGACCTGAGAGGAAAGATGTAATATAGGAATGTAATCCAAGAATACGTTATAAAAGGTTTGGATACAGGTGGGGACTTCTTGATCCTTGTAACCGTCAAAGTACCTAAAACCAGGAAAGGTAAAACTAATTGGAAAAATGGAATTTCAATTAAAATACTTTTTTCTTTAGAATTCGTTTCTTTTTCACTACAGCTCGAATGTTTACGTATGAAGTACGTACTTTAAAAGCAGGTTATATATACTTAACTATAAGAATATATAGCCTGATCTCATTAAAATTAATTGCACTCTCTCAAAGACATTGAATAAACAATTTATAGTCGCAAGTCATCGAACTTTACATGAAAGTAGAACATAAGAATAATTTAATAAATTTTAAATGATAGTAGAATAAAAAAAACTCTAGTATAGTTTGTAATTTGATGTTTTGTTATGTTATTAATTACAAGATATATATTACTTGAACTGTATTTATAAATATATATTAAATAAAATTTAACATTAACACAAATTTGTAACCTCATAAGTAACCTCATTATATAATTCTAATGCAGAAATTCTATTCGGATCTGACTCATGGAATCTCAATTACTCTGGATATAAAATTTCATCATTTAAAACAAAATTCTATGAATATTTATATAAGTATATATGTTTTAGTCATAGTGTGTGTCTGTGCTCCAGATATCGTACTTTTTGTCCGATTTTTAACAAATTTAGCATTTAATTTTGAATTTTTGGAGAATTTCTTGAAGGAAAAATATGATTATCAACATATTATATAACTTATAATATCTACTTATAATTCCTCAAGATTCCCTGAACGGAATTCCAAAAAATTGTGATGAAAGTCTAGAAACACTATATGTAAATATTGCAAAAGTCACAAAAGTTTTACTTTACACTCAAAATTCTCAGTCTAATTATAATATAATTGTATTCCCTACCATGTCCAAAATATATCATTACACAAAAATATGACATATTCTTCAATTATTGGTAGTAATTATACTGGAAATAGTGGCATTCAATACAGTTTTACTAGTAATAGCTTTTACCGTTCCTAGTAAGTTCAATTCTAAAACGTAAGAATGACAAAATATCAAAATCCTGACTAACAAATATTTTTGGGGAAGTTACTTCTTATATAGGATCTGCGTGAGTGTATAACAATGCATTCTGTACACCTTGATCATCAGTTTACACCAAAGTTGAGTCCGCAACAGTGCCAAACATAAATTATTAAAAGAAATCATCATCATATCGTTTATGTAATATGTAAGAGCTGCAAGTACATATTTAAAAAACCTATTCTTGCAAAAATAATGCTTATTTATATGCACACATTTAATCTGAAGTGTGCATTTTAAACTAAACTTCATTTTTTTAGTAAAGTCATCCCTTTTAGAAAAGGTTGAGTCTATCTTTATTCATTCGTAACAAAAATATTAATGTTTATGTAAACGATAAATTTAGGAAATTAGTTATTCCTTAATGAGGATTCTAAATCTTGAACTTACTTCTGTGGACCTTATTAATGTGTTTATATTATACCAAAATCGAGTCGGAAACAGTGGCAAACAAAAATCAGTAAAATAAATCGTCATATCGTAAAAGCTTCAGGTACATATTTTTATAACCTATTCTTTTTTGAAGAAATAAGGATTTATATATAAAATATATTTATTGTGAAGTATAAAGTCAATTTTTTGGGCTAAGTCATTCCTTGAACAAAAATTTGTGTCTATCATTATTTATATTAAACAAAAATAATAATGTTTATGTAAACGATATATTTGAAAGATTAGTTATTCATTAATGAGGATGCAAAACGTCTGCATATTAATCAGAATATAGACCTTCATAATCATGATTGATGTGAATTTCTTTTAATAAATATCTTTTTATCATGGTAATGTTTAACTATAATAATATTTGTTAATCACAATTAGGGAACAATATTTGTTTCTATTTATATTTTATCCAAAACGAAGCTGGGTTCCGGAAGGCAGTCCAGAGGCTATTTGTGAAATATACTTTATATGTTCCTCTAAGTTGACGAGGATATTATCATAACGTCACGATGTAATAAAATTTTATTGCAGAATCTAAATCAATTACTCCTTGTCTAAAAGCTTTATTAGAGAAACAGTAAAATAAGGATCGTAGTACAGATGTAAATCTTAAACTATCATTCATATTAAGATAAATCTAGTTTCCGATAAATCGTACTATGATAATTAAAACTATTGAAAATAGTTTCTGTTCTAACATACATTGCACAGAGTAAATTTTCTATCATAGTAAAAAAAACGAAGTATTGCTATTTTTTAATTTTAAATATGTTTAGATTTATAATTCATTTAATACATAACTTTTTGAAAGATAAAACGTCATTCTAAATATAATTGTTAATTCAAATGTTCTTGGAGTACTGTGCTAACAATAAGAAATGGAAAACATTGTTTTAATTGTTTTCCTTGTTTTCCTTATTGTAATTGTTAGTGTTATTTGTTTATTAATGTGCGAACCACAATTATGTTAAATATTATTAAATTAAATCCAAACATATCTCATGTAACTAGTTAAAACAAACCGCAATAATTTTGGTTATAATAATTCATTTTAAAACGTCTACGAGGAAAATAATAAAAGTAAGTGTTTTATGAGAGGTACACCTATTACAAATCTCTCCTGTAAGGTAATTAACAGAGTACGTCAAAATAATTATTGGACGATTTAAATGAAAGGTGTTTATTTTATTTCAAATTATCTATATTATAGAAACATATATTTCAAGCAATTTTATTTCATAATTGATTATTTGTAATTTTGCTTGTTCCCAATGAACAGTGAAAACAGTCAGATACACAATATTTTTTGAAACACAGATATCAATTAACATGAAGAATGACGTCAGAACTTTCACTCAATATATGACATGTAATATAAAGCATATTAATTTATAAATATAAGGGTAACATTAATATTTACCATCTAAAACTTTGTGAAGGTGTCTGAAGAGCTGGTATTCTAACAACGTAGAGGGATTCGCTACCAATATATTACCAGAGTTCTTCATGTTTATTTCAAGAAGTGGAAAATTAAGTTTTTCCTTGCCACAACAAGACATCAGAAATTACTTTTTTTTGGTTATTTTTAGTAATTAGTATATAAATATATTATTTTATTTGTGAAATTCGAATTATTAAGAAAGCTACAACATATCCACTTTCATATAAAAATATTAAGACCATATTCCATTGTTACGTTTATTACTGAAGATCGATTGGTCTGACGATTGTAATGAAACTTTTTCCGTTTTAATAGATGTTAATAAAGACATTAAAGTCTGAAAATTTAATGACAACTCATACCTAAAAAGATTAATTAATTTTATATTTTGTTTATTTCTTATAGATTTTAAACAAATCATTTTTTAAATTGTTGTTTCAAGATATAAATATCAACGTGTAAACAAAATTTCCTAAATTAGGTTATTTACATATATTAGTTTACTACCAACTAAGAAATATATCGTAGATTCTATTTGATGACCATTAAAGTTAGACATATATATTTTCTTCAAATTGTAATATTATATAATTCTCTCTTTTTACATTATCAGTAAGAATTATTTCAACAAATCCATACTTATTAAAAGATGTAAAGATATCTAAAACTTTCCGATCAGAATATTGAACGTAGTTTATCAAAATGAAACGATTTTATCATCATATCAAAAAATAACGAATATATAGGAAAAACCCACCAAAGCTATTTATCATAGCATAGTCAATCTCGATAATAGACAAAGTCAATAAGTTTAAAGTGTTCATGTTTTTTTGCTTTGCGTTTGAATATTGGTAATACTCTCCTCTTTCACTTTTGGAAAACAAAAATTGTTTGAACAAATCAAACAAATCACATCTTTTATTAAAAATTACCAAAATGTATTATTAAATGAGTTATGAGTTAAACTATTCTATTTAGGTAAACAACTTTGAGTAAACTAAAGATATTTTACCACTAAATTATTTAGCAAAAGAATTACGGTTATGAAATGTTTGTTAAAATTAGGCATACTGCAGATATATGGTGAGCTGAAGTGGTAAGAGGGGAATTCCTTTGAGTATAATTGCTGATTATTTTGGATCTTAAATTTTGTAGATGTATGTTGATCACTTTGAAAAATTATTCAATATGTGGTAATATAGATTTTTACTTAATTTAAAATTACAGCCATTTATTATTTAATGTTATTAAAATGTTCGTAATGAACGTATTTAACCTAATAGAAAAAAAAATCTTACGTGCCACATGTTATCTGAAATTTCATTAAAGTTCCGGCTACTTGTTAGATAGCCTACTTCCCTATATAGTGCGGCATTTATCGTTTCCCATTTTCAGTTGTTAACAGTAGGTCGATGTTTGGCGTGAATGTGTTCGGAGCACCGTCGTTTTGTCTAGCATGACCTTGGATTTTGTTATCCAAAGAAAGCTATCGTGTGTATTTACTCTACCCACCACTACATAACATGTAAGTCAATTGTGTCCAATCAGAATGGGCGCAAATATTGCAAGTCAAAAAATATTTACTGTATAGCTAGAAGAGTCAGTCTACTAACATACACGAGATTCCTTGTACAAAATTCTAAAACATTTACGTAAGTATTACAAAAATATCTATTTTTCAGCCAAAACAGTTAGTGTACTTATAACATACTCGAGATTTCTTGAACTAAATTTTTATTTTTAAAACTAATTATTGCAAAAGTCACAAAAAAGTATATGTTACAGTCAAAAAAGTGTAAATACACTCGATATTTCTTGAACAGAAATATACAGATTAGTGATGAGAGTCTAGATAAATTATATTAAAATATTTTAAAAGTAACAAAAAGGTTACTTTACTCCACATATAACATTCTCGAGATTTATTAAACTGAATTAAAAAAAAATGGTGATTTAAGTCTAAAAATATTGTATGCAATATTGCAATAGTCACTTTACTTTACAGTCAAAATAATTGGAGTACATGAAATTTTACATACATGAAATTTAAAAAAAAAATACAAAAAATATATGTAAATATTAATAAAGTTATATTAAAAGAGTCAGTCTACTTATAATATTCTCGAGATCCCTTGTACAAAATTCTAAAAATTATATGGAAATATTGCAAAAGTAGGTTTACTTTAGAGTCAAAACACAGTATATTTATAACATACTGCAGATTCATTGTGAAATATATAGCGCGAATATTGATAAGTTGCAATAAGAATTACTTCAAAGCCGATCCGATAGAGTCAGTCTACTTATATAGACTCGAAATTCAATGTGAAACATTACTTGCATTATTGCAAATTTCACTAATAGATTTACTTATCAGTGAATAGAGTCAGTTGACCTATAACATACTCAACATTCATTGTTAAACGTTATATCTAAATATTGTAAAAGTTACTTAAAGGTGTACAGCCAAAAGAATCAGCTTACTTATAACATACTCAAGATTCACTGACATAATTTAAAAAATTTGAGAGAAAAATTGCACGCAAATATTGCAAAAATCACACCATGTTTACTTTTCAGAAAAAAGAGACCATCTACTTATTATAAACTCGAGATTCATTGAAAGAATTCTCAAAAAAAGCTATGTATGTGTAGAAAAATGTTATCCAAATATTGCTACAGTCACAAACAATTTACTTTACAGCCAACGAAATCTGTTTACTTGTAACATACTCGAGAATCATCGAAAAAATTTAATAAATTTGTGATATATGTGTAGAAACAAAACATCCCCAAATATTCTAGCCTCAAATAGTTTCAAAAAGGTCTACATTCCAGCTGTAAGAGTTAGTCTACTAATAGCTCAAAATTATTCAGTAGCAGATTTCTATATAACAGTTTGTTCTTATACCGCAAAAATTCAAAATAACTTTAAAATTTAGTTAAACATAAGTTTATGTACATATTCTACTATTCATGGTCCTTAATCTACTAGTCATCTTAACTATTCAACCGATCTGATTCGTAACTATCAATTAATTCTAATCTAAATTAAAATACATTATTTGCAGTAAATAATTTATGACTATAGTGCTAGTATGAAATTAAAGTTCTAAGAAGTATTATTCAGTTTTTGTTTTAGTTGCTCCAGGTTAAAAAAAAGTATCGTTGTTTTCAATAGTCAATATTAAAATATTAACTTTATTAAACCAATCTGATTTAAAGTTGCTTTGTTTACTTTCTAAACTGATTGATTATTACCTCACTCTTTGAATTATGAGCTCTACTTAACTTAACAGAACCTCAAGTTAAGCTAATTTTACACTAACTTAGGGATTCAAGTACAAAATCGTTGCATTATTTCCAAATTGTGTCATTTTGTCTGATTATATTCATTAGAAATATCTTTGCCATCTCGTGAATATTCTCAACTTCCATGCTTACAACACTTTGTGTATTTTAAATACAAAATAAAGTATTGATATTGATTTTTTTAAACTATGCTCGGTTTTATCTTTTGAAATTTAATCTTCCCTTTGAATGGCTATTTATTATTGTGGCAATAGTTCAAATTTATATCCAGAAATCATTGCGCCTGGGAATTAATTTTGTTTTTACAAAATTATTCACTAAAGTTTGTTTTATTTTTGGTTTATTACTTTAGGCTACTAATTTTCATAATCCAACAAATATGATTCCAATCCTTTTAGGGTGTAGTACGTTTTCAGTTTAACCAATTCTTAAACCTTATTCTCGGAGAGATGATAACCGTTATATTTTTATTAACCTTCCTATAATAATAGGTTTAAAAACTCAATTTTTAGAATATGAGAAAGTTAATACAGTGTTAGTGCACACTTTATTGAGATAGCTAGAAAAGAAATTTAAAACCTGAAAATTTAATCCATAAAAAAATTGATTAATAGCTTAGACAGCTTTTATTCTAGGATTGCTGTGTTTATATTTTAATGGGGGGATTACACAATCAATGAGCTATTAGATAGACCGTCAAAATTACATCTTATATATGTTATCCAAAACAATTATTAACGTAAGGAAAAAACTGTTAATTAAATACTATTACTTTTTTTTTTTTTTTTTAATGCATTCAATAGTATTGTACACTTTCCATTTTCTATTAAATCTGTGTTTCAAATTTTAAACATTAGCTGAACTACCAACATGTTAATATTTATTATTGTAATGACTAGCTATTTCTTTCTTTGTTATTAATAACAGTATTAAATTTATACATATTAACAACTGGTGTACGCAATAATGAAAGTATCAAAGCTAGAGCGAATTGTAATAGTTATCGTTTTGAGAAGAATTTTGATTTAACGCTAACGTGTTTTCTACAAAACACATTTATAAATCGACATCAACTAATCTAACGTTCAATTGTAATGTATATGCTTTGTGTAAATGAGTACCAATTTCTTGTGGAAAGTTTGCACCTGCTTCCTTAATAATGGCTCCTTCGAGAGAGCTTACTTACCTCCGTAACGAATTGTTTTGAAATATTCTCAGACATTACCTATTTATGTTCTTAATTTTTCTTCTCTTGCTTTTAAAGTTTAGTCAGTTTATATTCCGACGCTTGGATAATTCAGTAGTCCATAATTTAGTAAATATATTTAGAGTTGGTTTTCATCTAAAAATTTCTATTCTAAAAATATTCTCTTTTGTTTAATCAGTGCCCTCTACATTAAGTGTATTAAGTGTATATTTTTATTTTAGAATAGATTTTATAAACCAATTTTATAGAAATTGATTTCGTCGATAAAATTTACGTTAATAACTATTTTACAACTCATCGACTCACTTACCATATTTCAATTCATTATTTTCACTGTTTTACGTTATAAGCATTCAAATAGCATTTACATTTATAACGATTTGAATTTGAGAAAGTTTAAAAAGATAAAAATTATTATAGGGAGAAATATTTATTTTATTATAAGAAGATTATTAGTTTTATGTTTGACCTGAGTCTTGAACAAATAATATGTACAGTCGGAAAATGAAGCAAATTTTCTTAAAAGCAATAAATTTAATTAAACAAACCTTAGTAAAATGCAATTATAATTTATTTTTATAATTTTGTCGAATAGGAAAATATGTACTCATTTTACAACTCTGAGGTTGAAGATAATAAAAGGAAATAATTGCATATGGCAGTCTTCCATGTTTTTAGTTAAACACTGTAATATAAAAGTAAATGTTTGTTCCTTAAATGAAATTTTCAATATTGCCGGAGATTGTGAATATTTAGTTGCTACTATAAGCTGAAATTAATGAAATCGTCAAACTTGGTAATGATTGTCTGATTTATACATTGAAAAATAGAGTTTTCTTCATAATTTGTTAGTAAGTACTGTATTATAGCGCGTCACATCCTCTACTTTGTTACCGTTGTAGTTTACCTGCAATGGTTTTATAATAATTTTTATATATGTCAAATAAGCAAGATGTTAATTATTTTGTATTGTTTTACAGGTGAGTGGACAGTTCCTTTCGTGACATTAAACACACTTCAGTAAGTACAATAATACCTGAAGTATAGTTTACCAGAAGTAAGATCTTACGTTTTGCTGTTTTGCCTTGTTGTAGTATGGAAGTTAATGATATAGCCTACAGAGTGATTAAAATAAGTGTGGCTGCCGGTTTGATATACACATAAGTTCTTGTAATGGAATACTAAAATAAGTTATCTATGGCACTGACAGGTGTAGAGGGGAATAATTTAGTCTTCCTAACGTTAATTATTTTAAGTTTTAAGTTTAAGCATTTTGGAGCTTACAATGTACGAATAATAAATAAATTTTGTAACCAGTGACTTCAGTATACTCAGTAATGACAATTATGGAGGCCCCCCTCCCCTATTTGCAATATATTATCGTACCAAATAATATTGTCTAAGAAATGAAGCAAATCGTTGTACCAACCATGCATAATCATATGGGCATAAAATGGGACTTAGAAGGATGAAACCATAACTCAATATTCAGAACTGTGAAGCTGCTTATGTATATACCTTATATACTGGCTGCCTTACCTATTGTTTTTGTTGACTTAGCTGAACATATCCTGCATCATTTTCCCCTAACCTGTATGAAGACACGATAAGTTTCCCCCATACTTCTCAGCTCTCCATGACTGTCTTCTTGCTCTTACTATCCAGTACATCATGAGGTTCATGAATATTTGACCACCATAACTGAACTTTTACGACAGATTAGACATTTTATAAAAGGAGATCAACTAAGCTCAAACAATATCAAGCTTTGTTACTCCATATTCGTCTCCTTAATTTTCATATTCGTTTACTGGACAAAACACATTTCATTTGACGAAAACCGATGAATAAATTATAAAGTAATTAGTAATTTAAATTAGGGCGTTAATTTAAAACCTTCTTATATATCTTCTTATATGTTGTTTACAGTATTGTTTACAATTAACATTATTTGATGTCGCAAATCAATATTAAATGAAAATATATTTTAATAGAAATTAAATCACTTTTTTTTAACAATTCTTTTATATACAATTCATTTGAAATAAAAACAAAGTAGCATATTTAGGACGAATTGCAATTATGTGTCAGTAAAAGTTCTTCCTTTCTTAAAATTTAATTTTCTAATATGCTGAAGTTTCTACATTGGAAGATGTATATCTTCCATCTATATAAAGATATGAATAATTGTTTCTATTTTTGTAAGCGCGCTTGTAATTTGAAACAGAGTTGGTTTAATTAAATACTAAAATAGTTTCATAGTAATACTAGACTTGAATATTCATTTTAATTTTAATTTCTCATATTTATGAAATTGGTTAAATTATACACTCCCAAGACAAAGTACACTTTTTTCTTTTTGTAGTACTAAGAATTTGATTAGACATTCCTTTATAACACTAAGTTTCTTCTCGTTCTATAAAGGAACAAGGAAAAGTAATTCATGAACAAGAAAATATTATAAATATCTCTATAAAAACTGTTAATAACGTTTGAATTACAGAAATATTATGAATACAAACTCAATAAATATGTGACTTTTTATAAATATTTTTGTCTATAATAAAAATGTGCATGTTGGAAGTGACCTAATTGTATATCTCGATTTGCTGAGTGGAGATTTGTTTTAAAGGCCTCCTATGTACTGTAAGGCTTAACGACTGTAAGCGTTGGGGTAATGGCAACAGGATGTGCGCTATGGTTACTTGTTGGAGACGCTGCCGCATGGCTGAACCTCTGTCGGCGTCACAGTGCGGCCTGGCAGTGTCGCCACAATGCATTTTATGGTATCAGACACAATTCGGTGGTCACGAGACATACGTGACTCATCTAACCGGCGACCTTTGATACTGGGTGTCTTTCCTTATTGTTTAAGCTTAATACTATTAATATGGTATAAAGAGATTTTTATAATAAAGGGTGAGATATAGGCCTATGTATATGTCTTTTTAAAATATGTTTTATTATAATAATTGTTTGTTGTTTTATATTTTATTATGTTACGTTATTTCTCTCTCTCTCTCTCCACATATGATATTCTTCCTTTTGTTTGATTGTTTATTTATATTTTATTATATTGTTTTTAGTAGTTTTGCGCAAGACGAATAAGATATTGATAATTATGTCGATATGGTATTTACATGGGCAAGACATTCCAACGCTTGTAACTATTATGTTATGTTATCGTTATTATAAATTTGAGTATCGATGGAGATTATTAAATATTTTATGAAGAGACTAATATTAGAACGTTTAGTGCAGAAATCAAAATTGCTCCAGGATAAATTATATTAAAATTGTGAAATGTAATAAGCATTATTTGATTAATAAATGTTTTTACTTATACAAGACAAGATTCTTCTCGGCGATTTTCACGAAGCAATTTAACTTTCCTTAAACGATATTCGATGGCTTGAAAAGACTGACGTTATGTCCTGAAAGGAAATATAATTAATTGAAAAATAAAGTGAGTGAATGACAGTTAGATATCTGTAGAAAAACAGTAGAATCAAGTCACATGATTTATTAATATTTCAAAAGACAGGAATTAAAACAATATTTTCTCAATTATGTTCTCGTTTTATTATATGTCAAATAATAATTAAATCTGTCTAAATCTCTGTCACATAAACACTAGGATACAGGGTTACAATGTCGATTAAATTTTAACAACTCACGTGGTTATAACCACGGATGGGGAATCAAGATATTACTGGTGGTAAAATGACAGGTTTTGGGAAGGAAAAATAGGAAATAAAAATGGAATAATTGTGCTGAATTTAGTTGAAGTAAGTTCCGTAGTATCGGAGTAAAACGTTTAATAGGTTGACATACCGACAAATAGGTAGATAGAGAGAGAAAAATCACGGACAATACCCCTAATGTCTATCGTTTTGTCCCGAATCAGATATATGTGATTCATCCAGGTACAAACGTTATCCTATGTTTTAGATTCCTTTTCTTACAAAATTTCCTGTGTAAAATATGAACGAAAAATAAAATTTGGTAAATCATAATAGAAATGTAGCTTCGAGTAATACTAGAACAAGTATTTTAGATGTTAAGTTTTACTTATACAAAATATACTCAAGTTTTCTTTCTAAAAATCACTAAGAACAATGGAATACTGAATGACTGTAAAAAGTAACAACTTACAATTGTCGATAAGTTTTCAATTTTTAATTGTGTAATTGAAGTTAAATAATAGAACATATATTTCCTGAAATAAAAAAAAAATCAGTAATTTTTAATAACAGATATTATACATGGTTGTGTAAATTTAAAAACAGCTTTTTATAAGTGTAGTGTACAACTCACTATATAATTTTTATTATTTAGAACACAGGCAAAAAGTGGTTTAAAACGACCATTTGAAAAAAATTGTATTGCTTTATTTTGAATTAAAATAGATTGTTAATTAACAGACCTCTTATCATTGTATGAGCAAGAATCTCACAACGTTAAACATTTTCTACCACATTTTGGCTTGCAGAGTTGTAGGGAAATGAGAAAATTGGATAAGTGGTGTAACTTTGGAGAAAATTCCTTCTTTCCCCTTAGAAAAAATATCCAAAGTATTCAACATTCGTTACCAGTTTCTTTTCCTGTGGGCAAATTCGTGAAATTTTTTCAATTATTTTACAAGGATTTTAAAACTACGTACTTTAAATTTTGAAAAAGAGAGTTACATTAGTAATACAAGAGTTAATTGAATAGAAATTGTACAGGAATAAGTTAAATATTTAAAAGTATATATATATAGCTGAACATACACAGACAAAAATAATAAATAACATAAAATGACAGCTTAACTAATAAAGTTTTTTTAACACTGTAAGTGTTCGACATCAGCTCCCAAGAGACATGACAGACATCCAAGCTGTAAACCAAACGGCTCACTCACGCTGCAAAATGACCGGATATAGACTGAACTGCTCATTTGATGTGTCGTCTTAAAACCTGTAGGTTCTATTTTGGAAGGGATTGTAAACTACATCTTTGATGAATCTCCATATAAAGTTATAAGTTCCAATGATTATGGAAACCAGAGAATCATTGTTAAATTCTCATTTCTGGCAAGACCTATCCAACATTAACTTAAAGTATAATTAAGATATTCACGAACATCAAAACAGAAATGTGGAAGAGTTTCCATCTTGCTGCAAAACTACGTTTAGGAGATTTTCATTCACGTGAGGAATAATCCAATTTGTGATAATGTCAAGGTAGCCTTGGGCAGTGACGATATGGTCGGCAAAAAGAGAGGCCAATTCACGTTGTGTTTGTTTTAAAACAAAACACGTTAAAATATGGTAGTCCCTTAGATGCTACACAAATTCATAGTTTATTTTGTTTATTTCGTTTTACAAATAATAAGTGCGTACATTCTTAAGAAACGGTTATACATTTCATGTGGAATTATCCTAAGAATTTTGACTGTTTAAATATGTGTGTTGAATTAAAAGTAAATGAGCTATCACAAGTATAAGAGTTTATACAATCTCCTTAATATAATTAAAAAATCTCTACATTGCAGAAGTTCCAAGAATTTATTAATATGTATGTTATTATTAAATGAAGAGGAAAATGAAGTCTCACGGACATTAAAAATAATTTATTATCACATCAATATTACAACTTAGGACTCTTTTTATTCTTTACGTGGATTCTTCTTTACAGAATACTCTTCTATATTAAAAATAACGAATAATGTGATAAAAATCATAATTTAATTCTTCTTTTCAATTTACTCGTATGTTTTATACCTGATAGATCCAAGCACTCTATAGTAGATAAAATTAAAAATACTCATTTTTTAACTGTGATTGGTGTATAAACTGCTAACTGTAAATTAATGTTTTATTAATACTAATTAAGTTTAATATTTCCATGACGTTTGTTTACAGGTGGTGACATAGCTTTATATCAGAAATATAAATTATACAATATCTAGTTGTACAATTTACAACTGTTCTTAGTAAATTTCCAATCTATTTGTTTTCATATGGTGAAAGTTAATACTTAAATATCATCAAACACCAAGAGTATGATGAGTAAGTTTTTCTACATAAAAATACTTCCTCCATTAGAGGAAGTTTTCCCCAGTAAGACATAATAACATTGCATTTAAATTGCCAAAATAATCGATGAATTACTAAATAAATGCAATAATGATTCACAATTGAAATCTTACTTTACTTTAATAATGTTATTTTATTTGTTTATACTGTAATTCTTCAAAAGAATTAAATACTGTAAATTCACAAAATAAAAATATACAAAATAATAATATAACTGTGATGATTGCTTCAATCCCCGGCTGATGTTGCCCATCGAACCTCCAAGCGATGTGCCTGGCCTACGTAGAAGAGTGAAGGCGCAGTATATCCGTCGAAATCAGCATTTCACTTCCAAGTGACCAGCTGGGATATGCAAGCCTGTGCTAGTTCGCGCACTAGTGTGCGTCTGAAACTCGTAGTGTACGGCAAGTGATTTCACCAGTCTTCAGCAGTGTTGACCAGTGTATTCGATATCCACGAAATAACCGGCTATTGTATTATAGTAAATATATTATTGTTTCTACCATTTAAATAAATATATCCATACACAGAGTATTACTAATAAAATAACAGGAGTTTATAATTTAAAAAAATCATATTCCTACATACTCTTTTGTGGGTACAGGAATTAAACAAACTATAATAATCATTTAACGTCATACGTGTTTTAATTTACAATACAAATCGTACTAACATAACAAGACCGTAGAACTATTTATAACACGCAAGGTTTACAAGTTATTATGGACTTCTAAACTTTACCTCCATTTTGAAAAGTATCCTTAGATTTTAACAATTATGGCGATTTAACTTGCCAGTAAGTTGAACCCTATAAATTGAACACTATTTATTAGTATGTACTTCAACTTCAAACTGTTTCTGCATTACTTGGCGAGCGTCACAGTACTTCGAAGTGGTATAAAGCGTGTATAATATAATAATATAACATATGACGTTAACATCGTACTCGATGACACAAGATACGCCATAATGTAGAATGAGTTACTTGTAGTTCAATATTAGCACGAAATGGTTATTTTAGTTACTACCTTTGTAAATTAATTGTTCTCATTATACCCTAGATTTCTCCCGAAGTCTGTAGGCGGTACAGATCTTTCCGTCTACATAAAAAACCCATGAGATTTTAATTGATTTTCTCAACGAGAAATACAGTTTCTGTGAGGATCGTTGATTCCTAATTTGGTTCAAAGTGTTGGAGCATTCTAATAATATTTACTGCTTTCATTATTTTGTTGAGGTATTTGTAATAAAACCTTCGAACTAATTACAGTGGAACGTTTATTTTACTACAAATATCCTGAAGTAGTGTTTGGTAATACAAAGTAGTTTAAAAAAACAATTTGAAATATATTTCTATCACACAATTTGAATTTTGAAAGCTCTGTTTGTGGAGAAATATTCGAGAACAGTCTACTTAATTTCCTATTAAGTAATGTGGTAGTGTTATTTTCTTGTATGATAGCTTCGAAACATTATCTAGATTTAGTAACTTCACATACGTATTAACTTAAATGAAAACTAGCCATGATCAAATATAGATAACACACAATCACTAAACTGTACCATTACGTGTTTAAAATATAAATTTGTTAAAATCAATTGAAATATATTTTGAAATAATTAGCTCATAAAATTGTTCGTAGTTGTTGTAAAGAAAGTAATCAAAAATCAAATTGAGAACAGGTGGTTTATGAAGTATAACATACAGTAATATTAATAGTTTACACTATGTAAATAATGTACTTTATAATACGATTGTGTTACTTTATATGTTTTTATACTTCCGAAATAGAACCACTACCTCACTCCTGCAGTTTAATATTTTTAAGACTATTACTAGTGATATTACAAGGAACTAGTTTTAGGGTTTGATATAAATTTCCTAAAAATTTAGTTAAAATTAACATTTGAAGTGGTGGATCCTCTCTATAAGGAATTTAAACTTTTTTACGCCCCAACATTTTCATATATATTTTCTATTTAAAATATATACATATTAAAATATTGTTGGCTATATCCTTTTTGAATGTACTTAAATCAATAAAGTATTTAAAAAATAATAAAATACAGTATATCTGAATGATTCTTTGAGTGTTAATATTTCCGTCAGAACTGATTTTGAAAAGTTTTGCGTTGGTCGTTTGATGCAACTCAAAGCTTATTAATTGGGAATCAGATTTTTGTCATAGGATCAAAACATATATTCTCTAATGATTAATATCAAAATGCGGTGATCTCAATAAAGTTATTGTTCCCAACCTCCTAGAAATTTTCGATTTAAAAAAAACATAGCTCTTTAATAAAAGTTATAATCTATCAATTATGCAAATATCCGTAAATTTTAGGAAATTTTGAAGACTTATAATCCAAACCACTCTGTTGAGTATCAAGTGAAAGTTAAGCTTCGTTCAACACGAGAGAAGTGGGTGCAGACATTGTTTCTGCACTACGTATATTAAAATACATAACAAGGGTTTCAAACAATACGTACCTCTTCGATACTAAACACGGCCAAGATATGTAATTACTTTATTTTATCGCTTAATTTCTAATTAGAAAATGTTACGAAATAAAACATTATAACGTAAATGTCGAGAAAATATCTAATTTGAGTTCCAGCTGTTTTACGAAAGAGACAGTTTGTGCAAACGTTTACATGTTTGTAGATTTACTACTAAAATATGTAGAGTGCAGTGTACTACAACATCCAAACAGATATACGTTTTATCATACGTCGGCAGACATCCCTCCGATGATGGTAACGTGGTTAAGTAATAACATAAGGCAAATAAATATTTTATTTTATTTGGGTGTGTGTGTGTGGGTGTGTGTGTGTGTGTGTGTGTGTGTGTGTGTGTGTGTGTGTGTGTGTGTGTGTGTGTGTGTGTGTGTGTGTGTGTGTGTGTGTGTGTGTGTGTGTGTGTGTGTGTGTGTGTGTGTGTGTGTGTGCGTGTGTGTGTGTGTGTGTGTGCGTGTGTGTGTTATTGTGTACCAAACTTGTGGTAGGGGTTTCAGTGTTTAAATTGTTTTTATCTTACTGGGACCAGAATTGTTTATATGTTCAGATACTTTTGGAATACTCTTTATATGATTTAAAGAATGGTTCAGGAAATATCTGCAATACTTCCCAATCTTATTCCTTTCGTCAGAATAATTAAAGAAGTTCACATATTAGCTGGGAACAATTTCATCACGTATTACTGTTAGCTTAAGATTTTTTCCTGATCCTCTAAAGTTATTCTGAAATCCTTAATGCAAAATATTTAAAAAATATATATAGGTTTATATGTAATTTTAGCTAAACAACTGAAAAAAAATGGTCCTGACTCAAACATTTTCCAAGAAAACTAGTGTAAAACACACAAAATTGATATAGAAAAGAAGATTTGTTTTCGGTTTGGCGTACTAAGCGTAGGCTTAGTTCTATCAAAATAATAAGGGACTTGAGGTAATTTATAGAATACATTATTGTATTGGTTTTGTGTTGGGCTATATGAATTAGGTTAAAGTGCAACACAAAATAAAAGTGAGAAAAGACAAATTTGAATGAAATATTTTGATGTGCTAATTCTAGTTAGTATTGTATTAAATCCTACAACTCTTTACATTACTACAATGTTGTTTATTCTGTGTTTTTATTATATTTATTTATATAACTGTTCATAAGCACTTAAACACACGTCGCATAATCAGAAAGCAGTGGTAAAAAATTACGGAATATTCAATAACCAAGTGGAATTCCCATAAACCCTAATATCAAGAAGTAATAACATTATCTTTTTCTGATCAAAGTCAAACTCTAACAATAGTCTCAAAGGTTATTGTGGATACGTTAGGTTAATAAACAAAAATATGTCAATCAGTTTGTCACAATTGCCAATGCAAGTTAAAATATTGACATTGTTCTGTTTTACAAATAAATTTTTGTTACATCACTTTGAAGGAATTGGAAAACTTTATGGTCTCCATGTAAATAAGATAAGGACTGATGTTTAATTAAACTGCTCGGTAATAAAATCTTCTATCTAAATGGACTCGAGATAAAAACAGATAGTTTCCACACTTTATTACCATGATATTTTCCTTCTATTTATCTATAGTAATTTCAATTGAACGCGCTACAAGATGTAATCTTAGTGTATTTAATGTAGACTAGTCATATTTATTTTTCTTTAAATAGAACAACCTCTTTTTGTTGTTTTCATCATGATATCGATAAACCATAAAATATTTGTGTCTTTCATCAACAATCAGATTTAATAATAAGTTTGAAGAAAAAAGACGATTCACAAGATATGAATCCCAATATTGACCCACCATCGATTCCAAAGTAGAAAACAGTAGTAGTATTGGAAGCTGGAAATCTGACGTTTATGTGAAAGAAAATGTTTGTGTTGCCTTGCAAATTCTCCCGCTAAACCGAATTCGATTAGAAAAATGACCTCAAAACTCGGGTTTGTCTAAATCTACGGTTCATAGATTGATTACAAAAATAAAAATTGAAGATTGACAAGTCACATTGCCCATGCATGGTCTTCTTAAAGACAACTCAAAAAGAAGAGTTTCTTTATTTTATGAATTCTTACCACTAAGAATGACCTTGAATGGCATCTTCGAATTGTGTTTTTCAATAAATCAACATTTTACCGTAAGTTGATTCAATTACAATTATTGTAATATTACAAATACTCATGTAATAGAAAAATAACTCAAAAGTAGAGACATTAGGAGTTGGACAGCAGTGTCAATAATTGAATATTATCCAATGACATTTCAGAAAGCAAAATGTAGGCCTACTATGTGTGTACTGATTGAACACGTAATGACACGCCTTACAGTTTTCTTGTGTAGCATTTTTGAACGACGAACATTTTGATTGATGTTTTAGGAGGGGAATGAATTTATGGACTGTCCGCGAAAATTGCTACACCCAACTATTAGTGACTTTTTTTTTTTTTGTAGGGCTACTTAAAACACGAGTTTATATTCACACCATCAATTTGGATGAGGAGCTTAAAGACAATTTGTGAATATTAAATTCTCATGAACCCACAACATTTTTTCTGACGTTTCTATGAACCCAACGCTATCAATTCATAACTATACATTTTTTAAACTTGAACTTTAATAATTACTTCTTCTTTATTATTTTATTGCTCATTATCGTTTCCTTTAATTCGAAATTAAAAGTGAATAAAATTAGTAAAACTTTGATGTAATAAAAATGTAGTTAATAAAAATAAGATAACCCATTAGCTTAAAAACTGTGTTTTGTTTTAAACTAGCAACATTTTGTTTTTTATGCACGATATATACATAACCATTATGAAGTATTCAATATAAATATATATATATAACCATTATAAAGTACACTATATATATATATATATATATATATATATATATATATATATATATATATATATATATATATATATATATATATATATATATATCTACAACATGCCTGTAAATTTTTAACTAAATCGGTCCAAATTATATCTTCCACGTTAAGTCAAACATCGGAGTACCTTCATAGGACACACTGTAAAACACAACTTTATGAAATATTCCTCCCCCACCCAGTTACCTTTTTTAAAATTTACTACTATTGTCTAATGTCAATATTTACTATATTAACTATCCAATAAAGCCCGAAGAAATTGGCTTCAACCAATAGTCTTAGCTTTGTTAGAGATATGAACAGATATTCTAAGTTGAGATATTTATAAACGTTGTATTGCAAGAAACTTAAAGTGAAAATCTATTATTTTAAAATAAAAAATTGCTAATTAATGTGTCTGAAGATGTGGTAGAAATTTAATTATTAGTACAAAATTTATAGAACACACATGATCACTTCCAAACACTTCCAGGAAAAAAAAAATACCTCAATAACTTTTGATGTTTTTTTTTTTTGTTAGAAAGTGGGAATAAATTATAATATAAAATTAATTAATATATAATTAATATAAAGTAAAAATTAAAGAGTTTTGACCTGAATGTCAAACAAAAAATAGGGGTTTACTTTAAATCTTGTTCATGAATATAAATAAAATTCAGTATTTTTATTTTATTTTTTTTTTTTTAAATATTTCTTCAAACAATGACTCTGAAACTATTAAAATATATTCATCTTCCATTTGAATTTTAAAGGAAGTTTTTATTTTTAAGAAATATTGATTGTTACATTCCGTATTTTAGTGTAAAAATAGGTACCATAAACCTATGTAGTTTCACTATACAGTTTACATGTAAATAAGTCACAGAAACAAGATTAAATTAATGTTATAATATTTGTGTAGAAATAAGTAAAGTTTCATTGTAACAAGAAATGTATAAGGTAGAATTGGTTGAATAGATTTAAACAATGATGCAATACTCAGTGACGACCATCAATAAAAAACTGAAGGTATTTTAAGTAAACGCCTAAAAATAAATTTATACATTTATTAAATAACTAATAAATAACACTGCTTACGTCAACCCTATGAAATTTATTGAGGTTATGAAACTAATTAAATTTAGTTAGTTAGGAGTATAAAGTTTCCAACATACAAGGGAATATTTAAAAAACTTTCTAACTCTAAAGCATTTAATCGCATCCTCTGAGTCCTTCGTACTAAATTCTGGAAACCAAGAATAGATTATTTGTGAAGCAGTCTGATTACAGTACTTTCTTTCCTTTCATTATCTTATACTGGGATTAAAGACTCTGTTTCACAATGATGAGTTTCATACACAAGTAAATGTTCTTTTTACCCTTTTAAGATTGAAGATGTATTTATTATTAAATACATTATGATGCTTCAAGATTTTTATGAAATAACATACAATTCAGACATGATTATTTCATTATTGATTTCAAATAATGGAATAATTAGTAAAACATTATCCGATAATATAATTTTTATTTTAGTATTTTATAAAAAATTTAGTAAATTCAAGAGAGAAAAAAACGAACACATTAAATTCTCGTCAGAATCTTGATACAAGTAATTAACCGATAAAACATTTAACAAAATCACCAATATTAGATGGTAAAAATGGAATGTTTAACTTCTAGTCGGAATTTGGGTACAAGTATTAAACAATCAAAATGTTAAATTAAATTCAACAATATTAGTTGGTAATAATAGAATGAATAAATTTATCTTCGTAATTTGGGTACAAGTAATAAACCGTCAAATAAAACGTTATTCACTAATATTAGATGGTAAAAATAAACTTATCGTCGGAATTTTGGTACAAGTATTAGACTGTCAAAAAATAAATTTAATCCACCAATAATAGATGGTAATAATATAAGTAGATTATATGTCAAAAGTAAAATAGCAGCTAGATATACATAAACGGTTATAAGATGTCTCCATCTAAAAAAAAAAAAAGAGAGATTAATGTGAGGGGGAGTGAAAAAGGTTAACGATTTATAAATTTTCAAACAAGCAGTCTAATTTATAACAGTTTAGATAAATTTGAAAAAGTGTATACAACTTCATATAAATTGTTAAAAATCAACATTAAAATAGACACCTTTGAAGAAGAATTTAGCAAATAATAAAATTAGTTATTTCCAATTACTTAAAAAGTGTTCGCAAGGGTATTGCAAACAAAACAATGACTTCATAGCCTTCGTATCCAATGCGGTCTGTCCACTAGTTAACATATACCTGAAAACGACGGCACGTCTGAATTCATATTTCATATGTGCAAGGTAAAAAGGAGCATGTGCTTAACATAAAATACCCAAAATTTCATTTGTTTTGTATAGTGTTTGATGTTGGACTTTTGTAACTTTTGTTGTTGTTATTTCGGATGTAGACCAATATTTTTCTAAGATAAAGTTGAAATCAGAGTAGATTGTATGTACAGTATATCTGCTGCTTTTAATGCCAGGTTATACAATATATAGATATATATGGAAATAGAGTTAGACTTCTATTGTAAGCAGATATTTATGAAGTGGTTAAATCATTTTAAAATATATATTTATGTACTTGTAGTACGTAATTAAGTTAGTGTAACTTTAATAAATATTTCAAATATTTTATGGGGAGAAACGTAGTGATGCTTTTTCAATAGTTGGCCATTCTGTTACCATTTTTTTTAAATATCAGAATATTAGAAGAGTCTGTAATTTTTTCCAATGTAAAATTAATACTTAAACTACGGCCTATACAGACAGTGTGCAAGTAATACTTCAATTAATCAATTACAATGTTCCTAGAATTAAAGCATGTTAATAAGTAAAAGTATTTCCTATTATCATCTGTAATAAGGCTAATGATAATTAAAATCTTCTCAAGATAACTTTAGACAAATATTGTGTTGTATTGTAACTGTTCAAATGAATAATATTGTATTAAAAGTTTCCACATATATGTATCTATATATACAAATAATTTATAATCTTCTTAAATTTAATTTAATTCTAAATGATAATTGTATTAATTAAGGATAATAGGTTATTTTTATATTTATCCAATGGCGGAAAAATAAAAACAGAAAAGTTATCAACATAAAAACAGCTGTGTCTCTATATATTTTAGCCCAGAAAGGAGCTAATGAATAGAAAATATTTTTAATTATTAACCTGTCTCTTCCTGAGACAGCTTGTTGAATACATTTCTATATTTCATACCATTGATCACATGATCACAGCTTCACGGTTCCGTTAAGAAACTTGTCTTAATTTATGACTCTAACCAACATAATATAATTCAAATAATATCGGTATTTATCCTCGTAGCTTCGTTGTTGCTAGAACAACAACAATTTGTGTGATTACAAATGTTATGAGTATTATATAATTCATATTTAACTGTAGAATTTCTTGGTATAACATAGATGACTGGTAAATGTTTATTCATATTTAAAGAGATAGTGTATTTTTAATGACTGCATTTATTCATATAAAATTTTTATTTTTTTTATTTTAGAGCAAAACAAGATGTGAAGACATTGTATACTCTTTTACTCATGTAACATAGTACAATTTTGCTTTATTAAACATCACTTCAATACATATTTAAAAAATTCATAATCTATTTCCTTCTTTCGTATTTACATTATACCTTCAAAAACGGATATATATATATATATATATATATATATATATATATATATATATATATATATATATAACTTTATAATATTTATCTAAATTTGAAAAAAATCTAGAGGTTGTAAACGCTTGTAGCTTATGCACTAAGCTTCGTGTTTTCATAAACAACAAAATATAAACTTTTCATTAATATAAGTAAATAAATAACACCAAATGTTATCATTATTTGTTAACAGAAACATAATAATTTTATCTTATTCAACAATCAAAAACATTTTTATATTTGACGTTTTGAGTTTTTATATTTGAGGAAAAAGTGATTTCATACAGAATTATACAATCTCTTACTATTAGGTAAAAGTTGTATTTTCGTTTTAAAATATAAAACAGAAGTAAAACCACAAATATTTCAAAATAAAATTCTTATATTATATTTTTTTATAATAACAAATATTAAGATCACTTAAACTTTGCTTTCGTACGCCGTAAGAAATATGTCATAATAACATTTAGTTATCTTTAGAAACTTCGTTATATTTCACTTTCAAGATTGTAAAAAAGACGCATTTTTACAGATAATATTATTTATAAATTTAGTTTTTAATTCTTCATGAATTTTCCTTAAAAATCTGCATGGGAACTAGAAACAAATTCATTTCTATAATTTCAATTTATAAATTTAGAAAATGTAATACTTTTAAAGTTTAGAATTCCAGGAAAATGTAAGATAAAAGAAGCACTGAATTTTGCTTATGATGTTTTTTTAAAATTTAGATCTAAACTAAGTTTTACAAAATGGAGTATTTTGTATTATTACTGGCTTTACATAAACTTTGGTCTGCAAACAGAGTGAATAGACGGTTTCTAATTTATTCAGGATCCATGTGTACTATTTTCTTTGTTCCATTATTCTCAAGAGTGCTTGAAAATGAGGTTACTTACTCCCTTTAGTTATTTGTCTAGTGACGTAGTTTGCCGTATGTTTAGTAGATTGCAAAACTGCTTTTTATAATTGAGTTTCGTCAAGACGTCCAGATAACTGGACAATATTATTTGTTAGATTATATTGGGGTTTTCTTATGTTAAAATAAGCAATCGTTAAAAATCGGTTAATATAAAATACATCTATTTGCTTCTTCGGAAGAGATTTACACAACATAAATTCACATAAGCTTCACAATCATTATAGTTGTCGTGTAGATTTAATAACATAATGTAAGATTGTAAAGTGGAACCACCAAAACCTTGGGATTGTAAAAGTCGAATATATTGTTTTGTATACATGATTATACCATTTCCTATCATTCAGAAAGTAGAGTCTAACTAGTAAAATAAATAGTGAGAAGCACTGGGTATGTTAATACGCAGAACTCTTATTTTTTTGTATTAATATAACTTAATACCTCTGCAACCTGAACGTTAAGAGTTAATAATTACATGAGTGCTTATACGCCTCTCTGAAAATAAATAGACCATTCTGGAACACTGTTTACTATAAAACTGACCCTTTTGAATACTTTGTTAGTTTTTGTTTTATTTATTTATTTATTATTATTATTTTTTTTTATATTTTTTTTTAAATAGAAACTTAAACATTAGAGACCGATCAAATTTGACCCATATACGACTTTAAATTAAACTTAATTTATTTTGTAAAGCATAATATTATTTAATTTCTAATTCTGTGCTCAATATCTAAAGTTCTGTGTAATTTAATGACTTGAATCATAGTTAAATTAAGGAAAACCTTATGAAACTTCTAAATAAATTAAAATACTGTGCAACGTCCTTAAAACTAACTAATCTTTCAGAAGACATATTGTGCTACTATACAGAATACCCAGATATAGAAACTTTTCAACCGTCTTGTCCATTATCACCATTAACAAAAAAGTCACCCGTAGCTTTTGAATACTCAATATTGTCAAGGTCAGAAGTGAAAAGAAGATGGTGAAGAGAGACGTAATAGGACAGATGGAAGGTAAAGATGTAACCCAAGACTAGATGAAAAATGTATAAATTCATGTAGAATACCTTAGGATCATGACACACGTAGCCTTTAGGTGATTGTCTAAGTATAGCCATTATGTCAGGACATTGTGACGGTTAGAAAATTGAAAAAAAAAACTGCCCTGTAGGAGTATAATTAGTATGAAACACGTCCACGTTTACCGCTTCCTTGCCTGTACATCCTGCACTAACCACAATGTGGATGTATAGGAAAAATTTAAGTGTATTGCAAATTGTAAATTTTCTACAGATGATATAACTGTATTACTTATTAATGAAGAGTCCAACAATATCTTAAACTAATAAACTTGATAAAAATAATTTTTGACTCAATAAAGTCATACCAATATCTAAAATCTGTATTTCGATATATTAAGTCATGGTATTTCATCTTGTAGTTCTCGATGTATACTAAAATTTTAATTTCACAACTTTAAAATTTTGTACTAATGTTAAGATTATAACGTTACCTACGCAACAATGTTGTTATTTAAGATAATTATTTTATATCCATTTAAATAACTGATCATGTGATTTTGTTTAAAAAATAAGTTATATTTTAACTAGGAATCTTTTATTATTATTATTTTTTAAACGGTATATTATTCTTCACTTCTTTTTTATAGCTTTATTAGGAACAAACAATACTTTAGTTCTACAGCAACACAAGAAATGTAGCAAATCGAATATGCTTTCTTTCATTTAAACCCAAGCTTAGGTAATAAAATCATCTTGTATTAAATTGATAATTGTACAAGCCTTGCTAGCTAAGAGATAACCTAAGTCCCACTTCATAACACCTATTAGATTTTCCACTTATCTTTAATCAAAATATACGGCGGGACAATTTATTACAATGAAAATACTATGAAGTACCTTTTTGTATTACAAGGTTGAGTAAAATAAATAAGATTTCCCGCATCTTTATATTTCATCCGAATTCAGCAATTTTATATCACTTTGTCAAACGCCTTGTTGAATTGTACTTTATCCACGGTTTAAATTTGCATACATAACAACAACTGTGAAGAATGATATTTTACATAATAATCTAGATTGATGGAACACAAGTCTACATTGTTATGTTATAAGGTGTAGTGAGCTCATCGGGTTGTGGGTGGGCTCATCTATATTTAACCTTCACGTCCATGTTAACTTAAGGGAAGTCTAAGGCGTGATTACACAAAGGTTTTATGTATGATCACACACATTATCACTCAACTTTATCACTATGTAATTACACTTCCGCTTTAGAAATTCAAAATGTTACTAGCAATTGCAATATATTGTTTAATTGTTAACTTATCAAAGTTATTGTAGTTGTTTTAGATTAATGTCAATGAAAATAAAATTTACATGACTAAAGAAGGGTAACATTCATAAATAGTTATACGAAATAAGTAATGTACTTTATAATTAAATACATTTCTGTTTATGTATTTATATTTCCGATATAAAAATACTACTTCAGTTCTGCTGTATACAATTGCTTGATATTATTAGAAAGTTCTAATCAAATAATTTTAGGATTTGAAATAAATTTGTAATACGTTCCGATATCGGGGATGGTGGGCCCAGCGTTTGCAATTTAAAAATATTCGTTATCTCATTCTATTTTTGAGAGAAAGTATTTAGAGAAATAATCTAGAAGTGCCATACAAAATCATTTTTATCAAATATTCGTACTTATTGCCCATAAATAATATTTTTTCAAAAACCTGAGAATCAATTTTGTTAAAAATGTGAGTATGGGGTTTAGGTTTTATACAACTAAGAATGTAGGTTACGTTTTATCTGACAAGTACCTAAGTATATAAAACTTCTATTTTTTAAAATTATTACTTAATGATGGAATATTTGTATTAATATTATTGTTTGTTCAGATGTTTGTGTATAAGAACACATGACATTTTGAGAGTATAAATCAACAACCGTTATAAGTCGTGTATTGTTTCTTATACACAAATGATGGCAAATGTCTGAACAAACAATATTATTAATATATAAAACTATTAGATATTATGACATACATCTTCAATACTTCGCAGGACCCAGTTATCAACACAAATGACGTGAATTGGGGTTCTTTTATTACCAAGATGGATTTGTAATTATAAAATGTTGAAATGAACAATTAAAAATTATATTTTGTGTATATATCAGTAGAGTGTATCTATGATATTATTATTTTTTTAAGAGAGAGATTTTGAAATTTATGTTAAAATATTATTGTATTACTAGACTCGTTATTTCATTTTGTACATTGCAGCGTAAATATGGTACGCTAAAAAGATGAATGAAGTTTTTACGACACATCATATTTTAATTGACAGCTCATGTCAAGGCTGCCTAAACTGAGTAACAATGGGGATACAAATACATGTCATCAATATATCATAATCGGAAAACAATAGCATCGTTATGACATATGCATACAATGATGTACACACACACACACACACATATATATATATATATATATATATATATATATATATATATATATATATATATATATATATATATATATATATTACACTTACCTTTGTTTGATATACATGTGTTTTCGTAGAATCTGTTCACTAAATACAGTGACTTTAAGAAAATATAATAATATTCACCAGTTCTTTCACTGTTAAAATTATCTTACATATACTTCAATTTTTAATAAGCTATGATTACTAAAGAATTTGTTGCATGATAAACTCATAAATATTATCCAACTAGGTAACTTTTTTATTTATTCTTAAACACTCTCGAATTGCAATATACATTCATTGGCATGTTAACCTAAGGGTTGTTGGAAACACCCGTATTTAATAACAATTAAACAAAAAAATCAATAAATAATAATCAAAAATAATAATTATGGGAAGAAATTCAAACAAAAGAAGTTGTAATAAAATTTATACGTAAAATAAATTTAGCGAGAATACACCCGACTAGCGGATGTACAAACGGATGTGTTAGAATAAATTTCATAAAACATGAAGCCTGCAGTTGAACAGTTCCCCAAGGAAGCTATATTGATGACAACCAGAATGTCTGCAAGATTGTGCAAAATACAAAAACCAATCAGAACCATTTAAAATTCAAATAAATCTAAATTATCCAATCAGAAGAAAGGAGAGAAAAGAAGTGGGAAACGTTTCTCTAAAAAACGCGGTCTGTCTATCACCATCTCTCTACAGAACAACACTTAAATATGTCATCAAAAGGTCGCCAAAGTTATTAAATAATTTATTCGAAAATAAAAAATATATAACAAAACTAATCATTCTATCATATTAAAACTAAATAAGTTTTTCATTGTTTAAGTAAAAGTCGGTCTTTAAAATAAAACTCAACATCAAAGTGAAATCGGGAGTGTCCGCGTAAAGCGTAAAGGTGTAGTGTAGTCTCATAAAAGGGTTCAAATATATAAAAGTGTAGTGTAATAAAAGGTTCAAATATATAAAAAGGGGTGCAGTGTTTAAAGAAAGGAGAGAGAGAGAGTATTATGTAAGTAAAATGTAATATTTGTAAGACAGATCTCGGTGATTAAATTATAATTAAATCAAATACCAGATTTCATAAACAATAAATGTCAGATTAAAGTAAAAATTTTGAAAGGTTTTGTGTCATAAGAATTAGCTGCCAGCATTAAGCAAAAAGCAATTGGGAGCATAACCTTTGTTTGATTAATAGCTATTGAAGAATAAATAAAAGGATAAGATGTTAAGGGACCTATTTTATTTAAATAGTGTAAAATAAATAAATAAGATTAGAACTAACATTTATTGTCGTATAACGAAAGAATTTTTATGTATAGTTGGGAGTTAAATTAATGATAGAAGCTTAGTTCAGGGTTTACTTTTGTAATTTAATTTTAGGGTAGATGTTGAATGTGTTCATTGCATTGTAGAAGAAGTAGTATAAAACAAAATTTAAATGATTTATCAATTTATCAATATACTTAAATATTTCACATAGCATGTCTCTTTAATTATTGAAAACCTAGTAGTTCTTTTGGAGTGATTCACAAGCTAAGCAAAATTTTGACTCGTTTCAAGAGTCTGGTGGAGCCCCCCAAGGATAAAGGTAAAGTCTAAATATAAGTTTAAATTATAAAAGCTTGCATAATTAAAAATTAGCCAAAATCTTACAAAGGTGTAAGCACTCAAAAACCTAAATTTAAAAGAAGAACCTTACAGTGATAAAATTTTAAATAATTTACTAAGATTTATTCGATTTTAAGAAATGCTCGATTTAACGAGGTAATGATTAGGTTTTATCGATAACTCAAAAACCAAGGTGACAATTAAAATAATAAAATTTACTACCTGCTTTATTATGTTTTGGTTTTATTTTTTCCACAAGCAACATCAAAGTTTAAAATTCCGTATAAATATTTTACTTTTTGTGTCAGAATACTTTAGTGCAAATTTGTATACCGGTTTACCAATTATATCATAATTGAAAACAAATAGTCTAACGTTCTGAGCAGACAGTGGTAACCGACAAATAATTTGTTTTACCGTCGTAATTTCGTATTCAGGCAATGCTAGCTAAGTGGTACATAACACTAGTCCTATATGAACGATATCACGTCCTAGTGAGCGTGGAGTAGATTATCAAGATCCTAGACGCCTCGCGTACAACACGTCCTGACTGATTATTAACTTGAAGGTAAGTACGTGATGACAATAATCAAACTACAAGTATAGCCTTTGAAACTGAGAATTAGTAGCAGTAGTAGTAATAGTGATGTAGGGATCATATATTGTTCCACCACCCCCTTATTCAAGTCGGGTAACTCTGGTATATGGATCCTCCAACAACTCCTTTAGGAAGTGCAACACATGAATAGGGTCGGGGGTAGGTATCTCCTCTTCACCAGTCTGGAAATATTCAAGACTTTTAACTCTTTTGTGCATTTATTTTAGCACATCTATCTTAGCCCTTTCTTATACCTGGTATTTTTCAACATAAGTGGGCTCTTACAGTCTCTTCTGAAGCCTTTCGAACCAGTCTTCCTCTTTATGTTTTGTGGGTCTATTACGGATGAATAATGCTATTCCTTCTTAGTGGTCTGTTTGACCTTTCTTTACCAAGTTTATTAACTACAAGATGTCAATAAAATTTAAAAAAAGCAGAGGATTCTCCATGATGATAGTCATCGTGAAGGACTTACTCCATTTTATAAACAAGTTGATTTGCAATGACATACCGCATTGTTATTTTCGTTTCTCTATCCGTGTTTTTCGCACGATCGGCTAGGGAAAGAATGGCCTACTCGGCCAGAACCCCGTTTAGTACGGTAAGTCTAAATACCGTCAAATCATAAGGCTGGTAGAATAGATCAAGAAAGATCTCAGAGCAACATGAAGAGTAAGAATCCGAGTAGGCTGTTTCAAGTGAATACTCTTTGCTCCGACCCCTATGCCGAGACTGAGAAGTAACAGAACCCAAAAGCTATAAAATAATCCGTTTTTAACTGTGGCACTACACTGAATTAGAGATATTTTCCAACTATACAATCCAAATCATACAGCTTGTCTTTTCTAGTTCTCCTGTTTCAGCTGGTCGCTCTCCTTACATCTATAATAATACCAAGAGGGTAATTTTTTTGTAGGTTATTATTTTATTTTCTAAACTCATGTCCATATAGTATTTTTATAATAATATAAATACTAATATTATAATATCTATGATATCACACTGTTCGATTCCGGTTGGAGCAGATATTTGCTTCCTTTATCATATAAATGTCGTAGGATATTTATTTTGTTATTATTTATTGAATTCAAAACATATATAGGCCTACTACCACAAATATTATTGGCTCTTTATAATAAATTGTAATTATTTTCATTTCAATAACTCAAATGACTCGTATTATAACTAAAAAATATTTAACTTGAACCTACGCAAAGTTTTCAGGTATAACCACGCATTCAATGGACAAGGAATACAACTCGCAACAAAACTGTAATAACTCGTAACTCGAATAATTATGTTATTAAATGTCGCGCTTCGATCTCACTTTAAATTAAACGAAAGCAAACAAAAAGGCACTAATTCACCCTCACCCGTTTTATACAGGTTTTATTTTTAAAATTTGTATAGCTTATGATTTAAGTATTTAGTTTTATTCTTATTTTTTTATATACACTTTTGTTATTTATTGTATAAAATAAGATTTTTTTTTCCGAGGATGTGGAAACAATATATTATTATCATTTATCTATTTTTAAAACTATTATTAAGACAAAAAATTTTTATCGAGATATGGGGAAATATCTATTATAAGTAAAATATTAAAGATCTTAAAATCTGATGAACAGTACAAACTGTGATAACAATATTAATCAAATAAATCATACTGAAATAAGCCAAATGTAGTATAAGCCATATTGTAATGTTCTTATCACAATTTGTATCACTCGTTTTGGTAATATAATTTTGATTGACCTACGTTTTATTGAATAATTTTTATCTGAGAACCACCTGTATGTGATTAATGTTAGGAAATTGTTTAGAAAAATACCAAAAGCCTTTTTGTTTTTTGTAACACATGGTGTGACAAGCTCAATGTAGCAGAATAATAAATCTATTTAAGTTTGGTTTACTATGCATGTGCTTGTACATTTTAAAATGTTGAAAAATTACTGCATTATAGGTTTTTATAAAATTATTTATAAGGGTCTTATTTTATGGAAAAATGTTTCTTGAGAAGGTTATCGACAATAAGTTTTTTTTAAATATTCATATAGAAAGATACTCTAACTGGATGTAAAACTTTCTTGGGTTAGATTTTGTGTTTTTGGTACAAGCAATGAAAGTTTAGTCACTTATTTCAATATTTGTTCAAATTCGGTGCTAATGGGGTAGTTGTCGTGCGTACTCACAGGGAAATATCATTAAAATTCGTGGATAGCTCTCATAAGAAAATAGCATACTGTACAAGTACGGTTTTGTCAAAATTGTTTCAGATTTCGGTTAAGTGCATTCTCTAACGTCACAAACCAAACTTAATGATCCACATCTCTCCAATAAATAGGTGTTTGTGAGCTATTGTTAAAATTAAAAAACCTAAGAATCGTCAATGGGGCAGTTATACAAAACTTTATTTCTCAAAATTGTCTTTAACGGTTTCGTTAAATTTTCAATGAAATGCAAATAATAATAAATTAAAACCCAAATACAGAGGCAAAAACTTATTACAGTTCAGAAATAATTTGTAAAAACGAAAAGTATCCTTGAAGGACCTCGTTAAAAGGTCGATTTTTATCATACGATTTACGGTGAGGGCGGGTTTATTACATAAGCGAACCCCCATATTTATTTATTTGTTTAAAGACGGTGTCTATATTTAAATTTAAATTGTTATTACATATGCCGAAATGTAATTTTTGATGAAAATTAGTTTGGTATTTTTAAAAATTTATTTTAGTGATAAGTGTATGAGAACATTTTTACTATGTTTTGCGAACAATTTAAATATTTTTATCAGTTACAATTTTACCTTTTTTGCTACTACTTCCCCCCAATATGTGATAGTAAATAAATAACTGAATATCGTGTTTTACTTTAATTTAAAATAAATAAAAATAGATTTTTTCCGTAACAGACGAATTAAAAAAAAAGAATTAAGTTGTGAACTCTCGCAGTCCGAACAGGGTTCATAACATGACCTATAACGAAAAAATATACTCTTTGATTTTCGGATATAATATCATTTCAATAAATTAAACGCTATATAGACATACATTAAATACAATATGCCGTTATAAAATATTTCAACAGTTTTAATAATTTATAAATTATTTTATTTTAAAAATCCATTATTGTTTCGTTACTTGCCCAATACACGGAATATATATATATATATATATATATATATATATATATATATATATATATATATATATATAAAGTTTGAGATTTTCAAAAAAATAGAACTTCATTTTTGACTGATATTCAGGTTCCATGGCAACAGGAAACCGAAAATTTTATTTTCACCATGACATCCATCCTTCGTTTTTATGGTTGACGTCATTCTCTGTCCGTAACAATATAGCGGCCCATGTCCGACACAGTCGGCTCAACTTCAACTTAAGTTAAATTACAGACTAATTGACATTACCTAATAATTTGTTAAATAATATTATGTAAAATTCATTTTAAAATCTCTGCATTCAACTATTTTAATTACTTAAAGTATACAAACATCAAGTAAAGAATCCTGTCTCTTGGGTTACAGATTTAATTAAAAATAAGTCAAACAAAAGTAAATAAAGATTATCTTCGCAATAGCGTCCAAAACTCGATAACTGATATGAACGTGTTCAATCTTCCGCCGTACCGAAATTCTTTTAAAATATTAAAAAAATTGTTGGAACATTAGGAAAATCAAAATAAACAAATATTTAAATATCAATAATAGTATATAGTATGAGAGTGTTGATACTCTGGACTGATGATTTTAATTTCCATATTTTGTTTTATATTGTCAGTTTTTAAAAAAAAATTATTATTATTAATACACCCAAAAAAAAATCCCTATTATTACCCCATCCTCAGTCATTTGAATCTAATTTCAGGAAAAAATTATATACAGTATGTAAATTCAGGATGTGAAAATGAATGTTCTTCCTTTTAGTGATAGGCTAAGTGGATCTTCTAAATTCCTTGTTTCAGCTCACTTCACAAATATACTTTTAAGTTATTTAATTAATGTTGTACTTCATTAATCAAATAAGTGATTAAACTTAATAGTCACTTCTATTTTTTCTCTAAAGACAACGAAATAAAAATAAATTTATTTGTATATTACATGATAAGTTTACGTCAGCTCAAATTAGAGAGATTTATCGCATTACAAGAAAGGTAAAATTTTACTTGTGAACCATCCTAAAATGAACGTTTTAAAATGTTTACTAAAATAAAATTGTAAGCTATAGTTTTTAGTAATTGGAACAATTTCCCTTTGATACTGCTCATTGAACTCAACATCACGAGACATTTTATAAGAAGTAGTTAAGCCCGTGTCGATTGGTTTTTAAATGATACACTTTTTTGAAATCTCAGTAAGAGACTTTTTATTTGTGTTTAGTTAATTTTAAGATAGGTTAAAAGATAGATAGGAACTAACAAAAGTATAACACTGTGTTTTAAATTATCTCCTATCTTACGAACCTAAATATTGCAATGTGTATATCAAATTCACTATTTTAGTTTACTTTGGTAAAAATGTGTTTTAATCCATTCATAATCAAAACTTTAATAATACACATAAATACTCATATGGATGAACATAATATTATTACTGGATGTTGTTGTAAATATGAAGTAAGAAAGAAGGAGTGTATACCAAATATGGCTTTAAATCATTTCATAATCTAAACTTCAATGGATCATAAAAAGCACATATGGGTGAACATAAAATAATTATTTAATGTTGGTGTAAATATGAAACAAGAAATAAGGAATGTATATTAATATGACTTTAAATCTTTTTATAATCTAAACATAATAGGACACACACAAAAAAAAAACGGTTAAGGATATATATAAAATCACTACTGAATCATAGTGTAAATATGAAACAAGAAACATGAATGTAGATGAAAATAATATGTAGGCTACATCAAGATGACATTAAATTGTTTCCACAAATTAAAATAAAATTCAGTAATACTTCTTTTGTGTACAAAGTCATACTTCTTCAGATAATCATACAGAAACTGGACTCCAAAAATTTGAATCGAGGCCCTAATTGTAGTTATATTAACCTGTAAGAGTGTATATTTCCATTCTCATCACAAACTCTTGGCACTTAAACATTACATGAATCCTTCTTAGATATAAATAATAATTCAGCTGAATTTCAAAGGATATTATCGCTTTAAGGATATTTTGAATGTTAAGCTTTATATTTCGATGAAAAAGAGGTAAATTTAGTAATCTGAAATATATATAATTTGGAGCCTATATAGATTGGGTTGCAGACATTTAGGTAGTAATGCAAGGAGGACTTCTATAAATAGTTCAGCCGGGTTTAAATGGGTTTATATTCACAAAAAAACCTTTATGGTGAATTATAAAGTTTTGTAGCAATTATAGGAAATGTCATTTTCCTACGATCATTTTCAAATTTCTCGGATTTTTTGTGTTGATAAAATAATTGAATTAATAAATTTGTGTAAAATAAAGTTTTTAAGGCACGATGAAATGTTTAAAAACAGAGTCAGACTTGAAAGCATTAATTTGCATTCACTTAATACTTTGTATTAAATCCTAGAAGCGAGAGAATCGTGAAGAAGCCTGATTGCATACTCTCTTTCCTTTTACTATATTTCCCTGGGATTAAAAGAACTGTTTCACATTGATGAGTTTTATATACAAGCTCTTCTCACAAATTTAGGATTGGAGGTGATTTTATTACTAAAGACAATACGATGCCTCAAAATTAAAAAAAAAAAAAAACAACTCATACGATAGTTACTGATACATTACTCAGTACATAATAGTAACTTACATTACTGATTATTTCATATAATCCTTAAATTAGTATCAAATTTCAGCATGAGCGTAATAACTTAACTTCCACTTTAAATTAGTAGAGATTGTGAAATGTTTAACATAAAATTATTGAACGAACGTCGGATCTCTATTATGAGCTGACATTCAGAAGGAGATTATTAAACTATTACTTCCAAATATATATTTCTTCAATACAATTTAGCTAATATAAATTTAAATAGAATATAAATTTTTATTATTTGACAAAGCATAGTAATAGAAAACAAGATCAAAAGGTAGCATTTCTGATAAATTCTTACAATTAATTAGTAAAACTTTAGAAAGATCAATTTAACATTGCCTAGTAAGAAGAACAACTTTGAAAGACTTTTAATTAAGACAATATTCAAAAAATCTTACCTAATAAATTAGAGTGTTAGTACAATTTAATTCGAAGTATTAAAAGTATTTAAATTTAAATTGTCTAATCGTAATTAGAGATTATTGTAATCACCTTTATGTAAAATTAGTTAATTAATGTGTTCTAGCTTCTAACTGTCAATAATTCCTTTAAAGTTCTTTATTTTAGTGAACAAAATTTAATGTTTAAATAACATCACATTTAATATATTCCTAAAATTGGGGTGTTCAGTAGAAAGAGGAGGTTGAAAATATTTTTAATTTTCTTTTGTACTGTCCTTTTGTAAAGATTTAAAAAAAAAAATACTGAAACTCGAACAGTATAAATCAAGCTATGTCTATAAATAGTGCCAAATCGGAAGAAAGTAATTGGAAAAAATATTATAAATTCATTAGTCGGTCCCTTTCTTAGAGACTATGTACAAATACCGTTTAATATTACATTCAGATTATAACCGTGGATTTCAAAAGCAATACCTTCATGTCTCTTTTGAAAACTTTAGTTTTATTATACGACTATAACCTACATTGGGCATTGTGTATTATAAAAATTGTTTAATGTTAAGTTTCCTTGTCGCTGAACAGCGGCTTTTTTCAAATCAATGTCAAAATTCAGATTAATCTCTAACTTTTTTATGGAAGCTTAGTAATATGTAATAAACATCAGTAATATGTAAACAATTCAAGTATATCTTTATTTATATTTAAACAATTCAAGTACTATGGTATATTAAAATTTGCAGTATTTATTCTCTTCTTAGGCCACTCAACAATTTCTAATTTGAAGAAATGGAACAGAACAAAACGTGAAAACATTGGACACTCTTTTTCTCGTCTAACAAAGTAACAAGGTTTAATGTACTTTAGGATAACTTGAATAAATATTTAAACAGCTTCTCACCTCGTTCTTGTGTCTCGCTGACTTTTTATAAAACAAAAATCATTAATAATAATTTATAAAAAATTTATTATATCTGAAATAAATGGAGAAGTTTCAACAGCTTTTTTACGTCATGCTAAGGTTAATGCTTCATAAACAAAAAACACAAAAACACATTATGCAAACTGTTCAAGCAAAGCACATCAGGTAATTACTTCTTTTTCCCCCTAGTGGAATACTATATTACTATGAATTTGGGGAAATGGCAATCTTTTATATTCTTTATATTAACAATTAAACTTTATCTATCTTGGATACTTAAAAATATTTATTTCACTATATGAAAGAAAGATAAATATTAGTTATAGGGACAATGAGCTACCGGTTATTGATTTAAACTAGTTTTTGACTCTTTGCTAAACTGATTAATAACTCAGCTACACACACGAGGCTACTTTATTTTACACACAAAAAACATTTCACTCAGTCGATGGATAATATCCTCTACGTCAAATGACGAAGAAATTCTATTTCTGTATTATCAAGTACTGAAGAAGGTACTTAGTTCATCCATACTTCGAAGGGAACATTAACTGCAGACATTAATAGCACCAAAGGAGTTAAAACGTAAATTTAACTCTTTCTATCAAATGCCCTAAGAACGTTACCTGCGGTTATTTCGACGGACAGCTCCTGCTGTAAGACAGGAAAATATAAATATGAGAGGTGCGATAGCCCTGAGTATAGAATAATTACAACGCTCAGGTTAGAATAGTAATTAGGTTCTATGTTTAACTTAAAATTGTTAATAACAAATTTACAAAACGGTATATACGATTTTTTTTAAAGGAAATACAAAGTGAAGTGTACCTGGCAATTATTATTAATAATAATTTTCAAATTCAAATTATTTCTCATTCCACATTTACAAATGCTACAAGCTAATTTATTGTTTATGTTTTAAAATGAATAATGTTTGTAATTGACATCAGTAACTTGACGCACTGCCTATTAATAATCAACTACTTCTTAAATGATTACAACTTTGTTCGGATAAATGATATTGTTGGGGCAAAAGGTTGACTGAGAGGTCATTAAATGTACTGATTGATGATCAGGAAATAAGAATAGGAATTCATGGATTGGTCCATGTAATATCTCGTCACTGCTTTCAAGGCAACTTCACTTGAACTGTCTGACTTTAATGTCAGTAATTGACATTAGGACTGATATCAAACCTAACAGAAACTTTCATAATGCTTCACTCTTTGGATTTTTAGTTATATTTAAACTTAAACTGCAGACTGAGCAGGGATTGAGTCTTAACATATATAGTGTTCGTAATTTGATATAGATTCTTGTTACTACCAGAGAGCTCTAATGTACTGTACAGTTATTTTAGTGCATTATATTTTCAACTTGTAAAACCGTGGCTACCAGACCACAGTACAGTATCGGGCTGTTATAATAGTGTAATAGACTATTATATAACTGTTATCACCGGCATGGGCCACCAAACCATACCAGTGACACCTGCGTTGTATTGTTATTATAGTGTATACGGTATTCAATAACTCCTAGTATCGCCGTCGGTCACCAGAGCGAAATGCTGTTTTGTGCAAATAGTATATTATAATTTTATATTACTGTTACTATAAACAAAGTTAACCCCAGATATTTTGTGGTGTTATAGTGTATTATATTTTAATGCTGTGCCGTCTACTATTGTTTTGGATTATATTTTCACTTATAATACTGCCGTGGGCTACCTGTGCTCACTAGGCTAGGATTGCTATTATAATTTCATATAATTTGTGATTGTCCAAATTGTGGCGTACCACATCCCTTCCACTCAAGCAGGATGAAGCCGCGGACCTCCCAACAGAGTGCGTTCAGCCTTAAATGAGTATGGTTGTGTTAGTGATTTGATATAGATTATTTAACAGTAGAATAGAAACTCAATATGGACAGAATGATGAGCCTTAAGCCCAAAGGAGTTTGAGCCGGCGCGCATTCTTTATTAATTAATTATTTATGTGATGTATTAATTAACATTATTTGCACTCGCCTGCGAAAAAATTTTATTACCACGAACCATTTTTATACCATCATTTCGTTTCGCGCTGGTTTTATTTCTTTTGTGCCACAATAAGGGTGTTCTTCCACCTGTTTATTTATAACTATCTGTTTAAATATTATGTATTGTTTTTAAAAATTGGACATGTGACTTTTCCTCTTTCAATATTTCAACCTTCATTGATTTTTTTTTTTTTTTTTTTTTTTTTTTTTTACTTATAATGTTTGTCGTGTTACTTGTTGGGTAAAGGTAATACAGTTAGGGATGAACATTGATGCTTTGACTCATCCCTTGCCCAATTAAGTGGTTCATGATTTCCCCTCTATTAGTGTATCCCCTTTTTATGTAACATACCCTCGTTTTGTTTTGACCTTTATCGTCTGTTTGTGGCCTATATATGTGTTGTGTACTCCAGTTACGCCGTTGTGGCAATCGTTTATTTTCAACTGATGATCCTTTTTGCTTAAATTGCCTTCTGCAATATCCCCCCCGTAATAGATTTATTTCGTATCATATGGTGAATAATTTTGTGCGAACGTAGGATATTGAGGCTTTTCCATACTATGTGAAAGAGTCTATAATTTTGTCTAAATTGCTCCCTTCGCCCTATATTATTAAATCTTGTCCTACACTAGTACTAACTGTCTCATTTTCCACAATGTCTACATATTTTATCTTGTTGTAATTGGCCTTGTCCGGTAGGGCTTTTCCTTTATCTAATAGTTTGTCTTGTATCTCAATCAGTGTAACAGAAATATCTATAGCTTCCTTATATTCCTGAGGATTCCTTATATTCCCTTGGTGTATTCAACTATTTTCCCCCTTAAACTTCCTAAAAAAAATCAATGCCATTTTGTCGGCTTCCCTATTCATAAAACGGTCCATCTGTTCATTTCTTGTTTCTACTAATAATTTCCCATTAAAGCTTTAACTTTAATGGGTGAAATCAAGTACAGATTCCTGCTTTTTATTTTAGTAAATATAGTTTCTGTAAAACATGATTTAGGTAGGAGTTTATTAAATTGTATTTCGGCCAACTTTACAAAAGTTGTTGCGCCTTTGCATGTAGGGTCGCTTAGCTCAAATGTGTGTGATATCCCTTTGTTTTAAATTTGATTACGATTATTTTTTGTTCCTCTGTCCATTTACTTAATTGCCCCGCCCCATCTACTGCATCAATAAATTAGCTAACTGGTTCGTTCTCTTTTTCCCCACTAATATTAGAAACTAATTCCAGGTTCACAACAGAGGAATTTATTGTCTCATTTGCCACTCTAGAAAACTCTATATGTCGACCTTCTAGGTTTCCTAGACACTTGCTTAATATTGTGTTTACAAAATTACATCCCTTAATCTACTTAATAAAAAGGAAAACGCATCTTGTTTACCATAGTCTTCCCCGTCTATTTTAAAATTACATTTTTATTTATTTATTTTATATCCACTTTTTAAAAGAAATTTTATATCTTCCCTAAACCTGTTATTCACTTAGTTATATAATCAATTAATTGCATTCGTCGAACATGTTGTCTATAATGGCCCACTAAAACTTTTATATCACTAATAATAATCCTTATAATATATGTTCATAAAAAAATATTTTATTTGTCGAAAATTTGTCCTGTGTTCAATAATAGTTTTCTTGAACTTACATTTCCCCTTACTGGCCTTTAAATAAAGATTGATTAGGAATAGTTGTGTTCTAACAACATTTAATAACAAACAATAATAAAAATTTATAACTAATTATTTATTTAGTTGGAAGAAAATTGAAATTAGACTAAACCTTTACGTTTTCTCATGAAAAAGAATGAAATATTGTTTATGCTTTTGATTTCATTCCCTTTATTATAATTTCAATATTTGTGTAAAAAATAATAATAATACGTGAAAAATATAAAGTTGTAATCATAGGGATCTCCTTAAATATATCCACTTAATTTCGCGGGAATGCTCTCGACTATATTATACAGTAACTACTGTACTATTTTGTGACGCCCCTGCTGTTTGCAGGCGAAAACCCCTTTAGACTGAATTCATGGATTTCCAGCTGACAGGTTGAGTGACCACGTCGACCGAAAAATTAATCAGGATGTCAAGAAAGTCACGAACAACTCAGTTTAAATCAGATTATTAATTTTTATTTTAACACTTTTTGATTAAAATTTAAAAAAAAATTAATTTCATGGCAAAAAGTAAACCAATGACCATTCTTTAAAATATTATAAAACTTGAAAAGTAAAACCATGGCTGTCGCGAGCGAACAACCCGAACCGGCACCAGGACTTCCTCCAGCGTCTATCCCCTCTCTGTCCAACGTGTGATTCCCGCTCACATACTTGCAAGTCAAGCTTTTTGGCGTCTCTTCAAATGTTGCTAATTAAAAGAATTATGTTGTTTCTCTTTTCTATTATTTTGGTTTCTGTTTAAACGCTACTATGCTACACTACAAATAGAGCATTACTAATGACACGATACATTATGAAACCATATTCAAAATGGGATTTATCAAATAACGTAAAAATAATCTATAACTACAGGTTGAGCAGAAGAAGGCCAACTATTGACTGTATTTTTGGAATGGCAGCTAAGAAGTGGGTAGTTTTAAATGACCTTCTAAGCTGTCGAGATACAAATGAGGTCAATGATATAATCAATGCCACGATTGTCCTTCACAATTATCTGAGAAAAAGCGAAAGGTTTGAGTATATACCAAGAAATTTGGAAGACAGTCAAAGAACCATGTATATCAATGCTGTGATTCAACCCGAGAAAGTAATTATGTCTTATAGACCAACCCAAAATGATTTGAGAAATTATCTAGCTAACAATTTTCAATATCTACGTGAATCTCTTGGATGACAATGGAAATATTGAATATAGTAAAACTACTTTTAATAAACAACAGTAGTTATTCGGTAGTAGTAAGTTAAATAATACTTTAATTGGTACTTTTCTACTCTCCCTATGACATGTATATAATTATGTAAAATGTTAAATAAATCAATATTACTACATACCTGTCATGTTTAATGTTTTCCCACTTCCAAGTGCTATCTCCTTAACAACCATCCGGGAATAGCCAGAAAGCGTGTAATTATAAGGCACTGTAATTATTTCGACATCTTCAATAAATTAAAAATAGTTGAATTTTTTACAATAAAAGTGGAACAACAACGTTCCAATTAAAAACTGAAATAGCCTATCTACCTGTAACTCAGTCCCCTAGTAACTAACGGGTAGGATTGATTGCGGCATTCAATTCAACTACATAGGAAGTGACTCCTGGGTGATTATTAATAGTTCGTGTTACCAATCCGTTATGAACCACTAACTCCGTGTGCAGACAGCCTTAAGCAACTTTTAGGGGATTTTTAAGTTTCAGAAAATGAAATAATCATTAATATCATATAAATTGAGGTTCTCAATTCATTTATAATGGTATAATTTTATCTATTCAGACACATTTCTATAAATTGAATATTTTTTTAGGAAATATCAATTTCTTCGAATAATCTAATATTTAATTTGTCTATTTAAAAAAAACACTACCATAACACAAATTATTGATACTATACTAAGTAAGAACAATTTCTAATAGGACTATTTTCGTAGTATTGGAGAACGAACATGCTACGTTATAGTTGGGTGTGCACTGTAAGTGATTTAGATTTTAATTTCCAGTAACTACAACTGTTACTTAATGTATCTTTTATTATTTAGTTCTTCATTAAACAAATATGTTAATTTTCACTATTAAGTAACATATTTCAGTCAATTTAACAACCGTTAAAATTATTGACTTATTAAAAATATTAAATTTATGAGTTAGGAGATTAAATTTCCACTCAACTTCATTGGGAACAAGAAATAAACTCAATTCTGTATTTTAAATTCATAGTTATTGATTCTTTTAAACTAAAAATAGAGGTAAATAAATGGAAGATAGAGGAAGAACATAATTTTTACTTTGGAAATTATTTTATTTTTGATCTTAAATCAAGTTTTAAATAACACAGTGTTTTGTATTATCTGTGGTTTAATTATTTGTAAGACAAACACTTTGCTCTGCAAACGTAGTGAATTGTCTGCTTATAATTTATTCAGCGACCATGTCGTAGTATTTTCTTTGTTCCATTATTTTCTAGAGTACTTAGAATGTAATCTAAATATTCACCGGTCATGTAGTTAGTTCTATGATTCGTAGATTTGAAAACTGCATTTTTATAATTTTACTTTTTGTAAACATCCAGATGATTTGTAATAACTTCGATATGATAGGTTATTGTTTGTTTATTTTGGCTAAAACAGCTTTCGTTAAAAATATAGTTACCATACAAATTAATTCTCAAGAAAGATTATGCTTAAATTTTAATATTAGAAGGCTCAACTCTACTAAATAAAACTTGTTAGTAGAAGTTAATTTTTTACAAGTTTATCGACTTAAAATAATGAAAATAGACAATGGAATGATATTGACGTCCAAGCTTGTATGCAATATTCACTAATTGATTATATATATATATATATATATATATATATATATATATATATATATATATATATATATATTACGTTAATTTGGAACAATATATCGGCACTTGTTTATCAAGAGAGAATGATTTTAAATCATTGTAGTTGTGACAGTTATGAAGACCATATTTCATTTTACAAATTTTAAATTTAAACTGAAAACTCAAATGAAACTATTTGTTTCTACAACTGGCTTTAGTTTATATTTATTTTGTGTTTTAGAGCATAAATTAGTTGAATTTCAAATATTAGGTATTCTTCTCTTTGGCAATTTTACAGTAGTGATTGAAATTCCGATTAATTTAATAACTCGAATCGTGCTCGGTTGTTTTGCAGGTTGTTTGTTTTGTTTTCCTAAAAAATATTTTTTTTAGGCAAAATCGAACAACTTTTTCCTGTTTCAAATCTGTCTGTGGGACGAAGAATCCCAATAGGTAGAAGAGTGTGTGCCATATGTTCGCCAGCAGTGTTGTTTTTGTGTTAATTTAACCTTTAAAAACAAAACATGAAATAGAGCCCACTAGCCTTCGAATACTCTAACACCGTCAGGGTCGGAAGAGAACAAGGTTTGGTCAAGAAGTTAATATTAGAAAATATAAGAGACATGTATTTATCTCACAACCAGATGAATAAAAGTGGCGATCCAGTTAGGTTAACTCGGGATTGTAACACCCTGTAGGTGAATAACTGAGTCTACCAGTTACATAAAACACTGATGTAACTGTTGAAAAAAAACGATGTCTTGTGGAAAAATCACTTTTGTATAAAACATTCGCGTTTGCAGCGTCTTCGCCTAAGGATACTTTCCATTGTACATAAGCTGAATTAACCACAATATCAATGCTTTAGAGTGGTTGGAAAACTGTACATTTTATAACCGCAATATTTATAGAGAAAAAACCGTCCCACAATATAATTAAACTAATTAACTTGTTAAATATGAATTAAAAAATCAATAAATTCTTACCTACAAGTAAAGCCTGTACAGATATTTAGATATATAAAATCACACGTTATATATGATTCTCGATATTCATTAAAATGTTTCTTATATAGGTGTTACGTTTTGTACACAAACATTTCATATTGTCCATGAAAATATAAAATATCTATTAAATTTATTACCTTATGAAATTAATAAAATTTTCCATATTTTAAAATTGAAACTTTGTTTTATAACAGCCTAAATTCATTCCTTCTTTTTGAAAATTTGTTAGATACAAGCATAACTTTAATTCTACAAAGATAAAACAAATTTAGCTAAACTCATTTACTTTTTTTTAAAATATAAACCCAAGATTAAACAATAAAATAAACTAAACTAATAATTATATAAGTCTTGCTCTGTGAGAGATAACCTGGTTTGACTTCACATCACGTTTTATATTTACTGCTTCTTGCTACAATATAATCTGCACTTAGCCTTTTTCTAAATATACGGTGAAACATTTTATTTTACTAAAATCATTTGAAATAAATAAGGTTCTCCGTCGTTGCTTGAATTTAATATCCCTTTCTCAAAAGTTATGTTGAAATGTAACTTTTATCCACAGTTTAAATTGGCAGGTGTAACAATTGTGGCGAAATATTCGAGAATGTTTTAGCAGTTCAAGTTACTCTCTAATAAGGTAATGTGGGCTCATTTTGTTTTGGTACTGTATTAGATGAATAGAGAAAGTTCATGGTAAATTACAAAGATAAATTACAAGATCACTCACCTTTATCTCTACGTGGTAATCTTCCGCTTTTCAAATGGAAATATGTTACAATCTATTAATATATTTTAAAATATTTACTTATCGATGTAATCGTAGTTATTTTAGTTCAAGGCATTGATAATAAACTAATGGGAATAGACTAAAAGTAAATGATAAATAGAAATAACAATACAGGAATTGAGTAATATACTTAATAATGAAATACACTTGTTGTGATGCAACTGATACTATGCAAGGAAAATATGTGTTTTTTTCTAATAAATATAACAGAAAAGTTTTTGTTTCAGCAGATTTATTTAACAAACACTATTAAAAGTTTTAAAATATTCACACTGCGTATGTATAATTTAAAGAAAATTTAAAGATTGATATTCCTATGTTATCAAAATAAAAAATTAATCACCAAACGCTCTAAGATAGTAATAGAAACACAAATATTTGTTTTAAAATATATATAAAAATAACAAATACAGTATAAATTCATTTGTTTTACCATTTCAATTCTTCTTTCTCTATTCGATAAGCATGTCACGTGAACTACTCTTTGTGTGATTGTTATTTGTAAATTTTAAAACACCAAAACAAAATTATTTAATGTAACAGCAGATATTTCTTGTTGAAACTCCATATTCAAGGATTAAATAAATCAATAGAGCTAAAGTTACAATATTATAATTTAGAATCTTTACGTTTATTGTTTTCTAAAATCCTTCAGTAAAACAAAAATGAATTTAAGGAATTAAAATGATTTAGTTATTTTATTAAACCGAAGCTTGAATTTAGTTTACATAGTAGGCTAGTTACAATATAAAATGAGAAAGAGGTTGTAAAGTCACTCAGAATATTTCCATTTAATAAGATACTACAAACAAATAAAATAGTAGTGGGATTAGATGTATTGTATAATTTAAGCAATGTTAGCCACTTAGCAAAATTATTTCAATGACAGAACACTAAAAAACGTTTTATGCATCACCCTCATAAATTGCTTAATACAATAGTAGGACATGGCCTAAAATAGTGTCACTCTATTTGACATATATTGTATTTCTTTTTAATTTAATTTTTTAGAAGAGTTGATGACCTAGAAAGAACGATAAATCTATCATAAACAACTAGACGCTTAGTATGACAATCTACGAACCTTAAAACTTAATTTATAGCCGTACAAAACAAAACAAAATTATCTACATATGCTTTTGACTTTTCTATGTCTAATTACTATTTTTTTGTGCACATTATCATACGTTTTGAAGCGATGACACTAAAACTATGTTTAAGGTTTAGAACTGAAGCCTGTAAGTATATAAATATTAATTTACAACAGCGTGTATTGTAAACATACAAAACAGTATTTATATTTGTATTGTATACAGTAGCGAGTAGAAAAGAGGTAAACATAGGAAGCTAAAATATACAGCCAAGGTAGATAAAAATAAATGGTTTGAAACATAGTAAACATTATAAGCCTAAAGTGTAAATTTTCACTGTAGCGTGAGATGTAGATCATAATCTGGAGACTAGCTACAGTAGAAAATTGCTTAGATTTATACAGTAAAACAAGTATTATTGTTAGACATAGCCACACAATTAGCTAAACTTAATTTAAACAAAAATCTATCCAACTTTGTAAGGAATTATATTTTTTGTAATATATAATATATATCACTGTTTTACACAAAACCTATCAAATTATTAAAATCATATTGGATGTTTGTAAGAAAAGTAAATTAAATTAATAATGTTGGGTGGTTAAAGTTTCCAACACATGACTGAATATTTTAAAACAAACTAGTCGAACTTGAAAGCATTAATTTGCATCCACTGAGTGCTCCGTATTTAATCCTGGGAACCAAGAAGCGAGAGTTTTGTGAAGAAACCTGATTGCAGTACTCTCTTTCCTTTTATAATCTTTCACTGGAATTAAAGAGGCTGTTTCACAAAGATGAGTTTCATTCACAAGCAAATGTTCTTTTCTATGGGTTTAAAAGTTGTGTTGTATTTACTATTTATGGTATTACGATTACAGTTTTACAAAAGTGATATTATTCTAATATTTTACATTCTGTTAATTACAAATAATAATAAAATAGTAGCACATTGCGGCATGATTGTAATAAGGTATCACCCATTTTTAAATTAGGTCAGAAAAAAGTAATGGTTTAAGTCTGAAAACCATAAGGAAAAGATTTTGATATATTTATTTCTTCAACTAAATTAAGCTAATATAACCAACTCCAGTATATAATTAGATTGTAAATTATGTTTATAGTCGTACACATAGTACTTGTGAACAAGAACAAGAAGTTTGTATTTCTGCAAATTTGTTTTAATTAACAGAACGTTTGAACGTTTTTTGGCTTACTTGTTCTTTAAAGTCGAAAAACCTAAGTCATCATCGCCTTATAAAAAGTGTATAAGATGCACCCCTAGCCTATAATACTCTATTAACATCAGTGGGTACGGGAGATGTCCAATTACACCGGTGGTCAGGGATCAGCCCCAAACTGATGTGTCCAGTTGCACCAAAGCCCCTTTTTGGGGAGGTGTTCCAGTTGCACCGGCGGTCAGGTTAGGTTAGGTTAGGTTATATATACTTTCTAAATAAAAAGTTTGTGCTCTAAAGTAATTTACTAATTTTTCGTATTATCCCTATTATTATTATTATTATTATGTGTGTACATACGCTTTAATGTTTTACGGTATACCGTTAAAGGTATAGAACTGTTTAATAGTTATGTCAAAGTTCCGTAAGTGTGAGTAAAGAAAGGTATTTCCTGGTAGATTTTAACCACCGGTGCAACTAGACACTTTTCGTACGGAGGAATGTTTCGACCCTTGCAAATTCCTTCGACCGTCGGTGCAACTGGATATCAGCCGTGGGTACTTACCCAAGACTACATAAAGAAATGTGTAGATCCAGACACACCCGCACTCATTATGAGTGAACCCCTGAGGGTAACGTTAGAAAGTTTGGGAATTCTTAAGTTCGGCACCAACCGTTAAATGGTATAAAAAAACACTCGAGTTCGGCACCGGACCCTTCAGCGGCAGCCATGACATACTCGAGTTCGGCACCAGCCACCCCTCTTACCCATTCCACTTACACCCCTCCTCCTTCAATCCTCCCTCTCACTAATCACTCTCTCGACTCCTGCCCCTTTCCGTTAGATCGCTCTCTCATCTACGTCGGAACTATTACAAGCCCTCGGACGCCACCCGAGACAAACTCAACAGAAGTTCGGGGTTAACCATGTTTACGTAAATATGATGTATTTTATATGTCCTGATGTTTTTCTTTAAATGTTTATTACTTCAGAACTCCTAACAAATGCTATTACGAAACGTTGCACGCACTGTACTATGATTTCCTAGTTATTAAAAATTATTTTATGTGTAGCAGAAATAACCTACTAGAATACAACTATCCTAAGTACCAATGGTAAGGTTAGATTAGGTTAGGTTAGGTTAGGTTAACCAGAGCTTTAATACGCTATTATCGTACTAAGCTCTCAGCCACCACGAATATTTGCTTCTGGTATAACTGAAGGAGTTAGGGGAAGGTAAGACTGAAAGAGCTCGGGGGAGGGAAAGAAGAGAATGAGGTGAGAATATCTGGGATTGTGGAGGGGGAACCTCTCCGCTCTTCCTGTAAACTGCCCTGGTGCCGAACTCAAGTGTGGATAATAACGCCTGAACAACTTTTGCCGATGGGCAGATTTGATGCCGAACTCGAGTGCCGCCGAAAGTTTAAAGTTGCCTAGGATTTTAAAAGATGATTTTCACAGACAATCCTCAAATAACAAAGATAGCTAATAATTCATAATGTTTGTAAAATTATAGAAAAGCTTATAGCATTGATTATATTTAATGGGAATTATAAAATGCTTTAAGTCAACTTTAGATAATTATCATGTTCTAACGTTTCGAAGTAATTATAACTTTATTTTAAATTTTAGTAAAAAATATAATTGATTACATTTGATAAAATTATATATATATATATATATATATATATATATATATACCATTTTGAGTTGTTTTTTTTTTTTTTCAGTTCTTCTTTATGTTTGGTAACGTGCACTTCACCCATTATTCCACGCATTGTCAAACCAAATTATTTTATATTAGTCTTTCACTGATGTATTCAAGTTACATTAAACATTTAACAACTTTTATACACGTTATACACACAATCACACTTTTTCAAAAGAAGGGATACAAATTGTATTTTTTCACTTACCAAATTTTAACTAGTCTAGGCTCATTGTGTAAATATGCGCACAGATGCCACCATTTACATCCACAGCGACTACCTCAACACCTTTATCATCACTCAGGAAAAAAGAAGTCAAACAGTAAAAAAATTTGCGTAGTCTGTCATGAGGGTAAAGTGTTATGTTAAAGTCTTTATACTGGTCTCCACCTTGTAACGCCGGTGTACACCAGAATTATTTCAGAGAGGGCGAGGAAGGAGTAATAAACCTAACCTTCCTTAAAATCCATAAAGTCGGTTTGTCGTCCTCCTCATACACAGCAGGGTCACTAACAGATATCTGGATGCCATACAAAAATTTATTTTATTTTACCTTACATTTAGTTTGGTTGGGTTAGGTTAGGTTAGGTTATTTTTTATATTATTTATATTTTTTATTTTATATTATCATTTACATGTTACATGTATGTATTTTGCATTTTGCAACTAATTGTCAGATTTGCTTTTAAACTACTATGTCAACGTTATCCGCTAGCGGATTCGAAATGTTTTAAATATATGTATATAGATAGGCCTTTCTTTTCACAACTATAGTTTAGAACTTCTATATATACGTCAATAGTTTTCAATTAGTTTTCAGCTATTTTATTATATATTTTGGTGAATTTTTGGAAATAGACCTAACCTAACTGTTTAGCAATTTTTGAATTTTTATTAAAAATATGTATTTGCAAACGGAAATTTTATGATTTTCTTTTATTTACAACGATTTTTTTTACTGGCCGATTTTTTTATACCAAACATAATAACTCCAAACATTTTTACATCTAAAATATTTGGCATTACACACATAAAACTATGTATCTTTCAGTATTAACAATGATAATATAAAGTTGTGATTTGCATAATAATAAACTTTTTGGTGAATATTTGAAGAAATTTTCACTTTTTACGTAAAAATTAACAACGTCTAATGTAAATTTTATAATTTTGCTTTTATTTTAAGCAACTTTTATCCACAACTATATTATAAATCTCTTGTATATCTTGAAAATCTAAAAAATCTGAAACAATTGTATGGTATGTATACCTTTTTCTGTGGAATTTTTGCCTCGGTTACTTTACGATGTTTTGATTTCTACATAATAACTCCAAATTTGTTACATCTAATTTTTTTTTCCATTACACAGCTTAATTCTATTGAACTTTCTGAAAGAAGTGGTAATTAGAAGTTGTGTTTTCCATAATATTACTTTTTTTTTTTCAAATTAGGCCTAACAATTTACCTAATTTAAAAAAAAATTGACATATGAAAATGTTACAAATCAATTACTGTTTATCAACATTTATATACTATTACATTAACAAACTTTTATATATATCTTGAAAAAGTGTTAAGATATTTATTTTGGTTGATATAGGTTTTTCAGAACAATATTAACTTCATTTTTTGATTCCTAACGTACTTACTCCAAAACCGATTTGTATAACTTTCTTTTTCATTACAAAGATAAATTATATGCATTTTTCTCAGAGAAATTAGGATTAAACAATAAATATTTGACTATTCCAGAGGATCAAAATAACTCGTCACTGCTTTAGCCTTTATAAGCAAAACACAATAGTAGTTATTTTAGATTTTAATTTATTATTAAAGCCAAAGCTTAAGATTAAAAACTCGTTAAGTAGAATTCTTTTTTTAGGTACAAATATTGTGAAATGTTTGTGTTTTACATGCTCATGTTTAGAACCTCATAAAGGTAAACCGTTTGAGTAAGAATTATTGCTCAAATCGATGTTTTACCTTTAATTATAAAAGGACGTTTATTAGAAGATATTATAGTTTTTAACACAACATATAGTTATCATAGTTAATTCACATCACCCTTTCTCTAGCATATCCTGTGGTAGCTACGTGATAAATGCCTTCAAGTGAATTATGCAAAAGGTGACTAAAGCTGTTGTTCAATCCAAGTACAGTAGGTTATATACTTTACGGTTTACCTTAGGTTATATCTTAACAAGAAAGAACTACCAATAGAAACTCCTCCGTCTGCTGTTTTAACTTAAGCTAAATGGAATATTGTTTCTCGTATAAAATTGCCGTATTGAGTATAAATATTGTTATTTTTATTGGTCTTAAAAAGTCGACAAAGTACTAAAAGTGAGTTGGTTTTAATTTTAAACTTCTCTGAACAAGACGGAAAATTAATGCCATCATGTCGATAGTTGAGAACACATACATAATTAAATTTCTATGTTGCAGGTCTTCTATTTAAACAGAACTCAAGATATCAAACACTTTACTACGCTATACTTCTTTCCCTTGTTATAACATGGCCCAAATTTCAAATTTCTGTCCATGATTTAGCCTCTCAACAACTATTTTTTAAATAAAAATACAATTAATACAAAAGAGTATCAATTAAAACAAACAACTAGATTGTGCACAGAGTGTAACATATATTTCTGAACGACGGCTGTTTTATATTTTAATATGTAGTAGAATATTAATATTATACAGTTTACATAATTTAAAAAAAAAAAAACACTAGTTTATGTTAACACAAAGTTTATTGCTTGTTCATTTTTTTAATTTAATGTTTATCATATATTTACGTTTACATATTTAACACATGTAAAACTGAATTGTGTAAAATGTTTTTTTTATTTAGAGGTATTAGAAGTTTTTAAATAGTAATTTCATTTCTCTATATTATTTATTAATATTTTATAGAGATATTTTGAACGTAGAGCCAAATTTTCAACAACTATTTTATTTACAAATCGTATAAAGATTGTCCCGGAAAGAGAGCTATAAAACACAACTGGTAATATCAGGTCATACGTCAACTTCTTAATGCCGAAATGCATCCCTGATGAGATACAGCTCTCCAAAATCGTAATTTTAATATTCTTTGTATGTTCTTTATTGTGTTTGATTTAAAAATAAATACACTTTGATAATTATTAACGCCGAAATGTTGGTATAATTTACAGTTTGTATTGCGGTTTCGCAGGAGGGGAGGTATTATTTGAAAGTACAAAATTTTTAGTGAAAAGATTTTATTGGCATACGGTAAACAACTGGCTTATTGTGGGTGGGTGAGGGACATAAAATATTAAATTTGTTTCATCTTTTACACCCAAGAATAATACAAACGTAATAGATAGTTAATATATTTATAGCCTATAGAAGTTTGTATAGTAGTTTGTAGATGTCAAATACAATGCCTATAACACAAACTTTTTTAGCCAAATTATATTAAATATGTCTGCTTCTATGTAAAATAAAAAGTATACCTAATTTGTGTGTTTTGATTGCTTTACAAGATGGTTGTAACTTGTGCTAAATAAACTTTTTTTAAACATGAAACCACTATCAATCTGTAACATAACATTTCACGATTTGCAGACTCAGTAAACAAATTTTAAGGACTTTTTTTACTTATAATGTTTTTTCTCAAATGTACTTGATAGAATTTCATGTTATTCAAATAAAACACACAAATTGTTTTGTAAAATTTTACATTTATTTTAATGATTTTTGAGTAATATCTATTATTTTTTGCTATTTGTCTAATACATGAACGTTTTACACAAAAACCCTTAATATCTATAGGAACAATAATAAGGCGATGTAACATACTATGGAAAGCAGTTAATTTATGATTATATGGAAGTTGTGAGGTAGCATGAATTTTATCACTAAACATATTTTTTCTTAAATATGCTGAAATTATGCCTACCACCAATTTTAATTATAAATTCAAGAAAATTTGTTTAATTATGCCAACATTGCAAACCTAATTCCAGAGTAAAATGTACAGCTCCATTAATAGAATTTAAATATTTTTTTTAAAAAACACTCTATTTGGCAGTCATTGCCTCCAAATAAACATAAGACATCATCTACGTATCTATACTAATATTATAATTCTAGGCTTAAATTGATAATTATGGTTGATTAAAAATAATCCATAAAAAACTTGTGCCGAAAAAATATTTTGTAATTGAAAATAATTGAGATTGATACATACTTTAATTATATTCATTAATTCCATAGAGATATAGGGGTCAACTTTAGTCGGATATAATAATGATTCAATACTAACCAAACAATCTTAGACATGAATACTTGTAAATGATCTTTTCACATCGAAGAATACAATTTTAGTATTACGGGGCACTTTAATAACTTTAATCTTATCTACTAATTCTAATGATTTTTTTTAAATTAAACAAATTTAGGCTGGAACTTAGAAATATATTTCAACCTTTGTCAAAGCATGTCTAATAGTATATTTCATTACTAAAAGTAAAGCTTTTCAATGCAAGCTCAAGTTAAATGAGCGTGGATCGAAAAGCTTCTTTTGGTCCAAGTGATGAACTATATTTTTCGTTATACTGCAAATAATATAAGAAAACAATTTCACAAAAACTAAAATTTTATAACCTATTTAACTTCAAATCGATGGTAACAGATGTTTAAACGGTAATTTACAATCGAGAATATCGGTTGTTTTTATAGATGCTTTACAACCGTTAATTAATTCGTATACAAGAAGTAACAGCTGATATCGACCTGCACTGATGTTTTAGGTCCTAGGATTAAAAATAACAACTTTAGCATCTCAATGCATATATTGAAAACAACAATTTTTTAAGCAGCATGTAGAAAAATAGTTTATGACTCACTTAGTTTCTCGGCTACAGGTTCCATTGCCATGAAACGGGACTTGAGGGCTTGGTCTCAAAGTGTGTACAATATTTTCTCCATGGATTATTTTAGTCTTTGTATAAGTCTCATTAATGCCGTAACTGTCGAAACTATGGTCAGCTAGACCAAGTAAGTGTAGAAAATTTTACAAATGAGTTTCTATGTTTTATTTGGATTATTTATTAGGTAAATAATCACATTAAAAATTACAGTTTTTTATAATGGAGATGAAATATGAAAGGCCTATCATGTGTGTAATGTGTGATATATGAAATCTGTTTTAGACAAAGTGATTAATGAGGTATGGATGAACTCGTAACACATGAACAGATGAGCAGAGCAATAAATACTTCATAAAAAGAAGAATTGTAATTTCAAATGTCAAAAATTTTCAATTTTAGGAATTAATTGGTTTCATTGTTAAGGGAACGAAAATGTAAAGAGGTGATGGTTTCATCGAATTTTGTTTATTAATGTTTTAAAATTATTATTAGATTTAATTTTATTATTATTATTTTTTTCATTTGAAAAAGTAAGAATAATATATTTGATTTCATCAAAGTATGTTAGTATAAATTCTGTTCTATTGTTTTTTGAGAAGAAGTTATATTTTAGGTATACACGGTATTTCTCAGCTCTTGATTGGTTTGTCCATAATCAGTTTGAATTTTTTATTAGGCTATAATAAACTTGCTCAACATTATTTTAAAATAATTATTATTATATCAAAATGATGTACAATACTTGCTCCTTAGTGAGGATTAGTAGTATAAAAAAAAGTGTTAAGTTTTGTGATGGCGAAAACACAATCGATTAGTTTTGAAATATTCGTTTCGATGACGCCTTAATCTGTATGTTTGTAATCAGTGATGTGATTTACAGTCCAAACGGGTAAAACGATATTGATTAAACTCGTAGTTCGAGATCTGTTTTAATTTTTAAATTTAAATTTGGTATATTTTCATAGGAACAAAACAAAATTTTTGCATTTCATGTAAGTCCGTTACACCAATTTCAACACATTTTACCCTTATATTTATCCCCAAAAAAATATGGCAGCCATGTAGCAAAAAATGTGTTGTTTTTATTTTATTTTTTTATTTATTTTTATTTTTAATTATGAGCACAAAGAAACTAAACATCGGTAATGAGAAACTTTTGTGAAAGCTTTAATTTTCTAATTACGGTGTACTGAATTTGATCAAATTTAGGTCAATTATAACGATTAATTAATTCCAAAGTAAAAATAAGAAGAATTGTTTGAAAAACGAAAATCAATTTGGACCACCATCACTCAACTCTCTATTTCAATCAAATACGATTATGACAACTTCATTTTAATAAAAATATATTATAACAAAATATAGGATATCAATTCTGTAATATACATTATACGTATATAATATTCAGTATGTACAATAAAATATTTATTATGCCCTAACTGCTCACAATTTTACGTAAACTGAACCCGTGATTTGTACATTTATGTATTTCTTAAGTTGAAAATATAATATGAGATATATTACAAGGAAAAATAATACATTTTTTTTTTAGTCTCCTTGGTGCTGGAACCTTGTCTATTCCTTCAAATATATGACATAATTCAGAATTATCTGCAGCTCATTTTATCAAAACTACTGTTATTGAGATGTAAATAGTATCTAATTTATATTTAAACAATTCAAGTAATTATGTGTTTTTACTTGCCGTATTTTTATCTGGGGAAAAAAAGGGTAAATGCTAATTTTGGGAAATGGATTAGAACAAGATGTGTAGAAATTGGATTTTCCTCTACTAGTATAATAAAATTTAAAAGTTTAATGTTGTTCTAGCAAACATCACTTGGATACATATTTAAACAGCTTTTACCTCAGCTCTTTGTTTCTCAATTATTTTATATAAAACAAAGACACATTTGTATTAATTTATAAATATTTAACTAAATTGGAGTAAATTCAGAAGTTGGAACTGCTTGTTGCTTTTAAAAACCTTCATATTCTTATATATAACAATGTGCAAACTGTTCATTATTGAAATGTAAATAAATCACATTATAAAAAAAAACTTTTTTGCCCCATGCTGCAAAATATTGTTAACGAAAAGTGGCATTATAAAAACTCGCTTACACACAAAGCAACTTTATTTACCTTTGAAGTTTACAAAAATTTTGTTTCGTTAACTGAAATAAAGATAAATACTCAATCAAAGTATTTCCTTTTTTCCTCCCCCCCCTTGTTGTAGAAAATATAATAAATGGCATCCAACATGTATTCATTTGCTAAAAACACTTCCAATGGTATACTTTTGTTCCAGCTCTATCTTTTCCAAAATATTTGCAAAACATGTTAAAATTTAGGGAAAAATCAATCGCCTAAAATCATTTCTATTTGGTAAATTAATCTTATGGTTTCAATACCCGATTTTAAAATAACAGTAAGATACTTAAATATGTTTAGGTAATTTTTTAAATTATAATTAGAAATATTACATCATGATCATATAAAATTTGTTTTGTTGGATCGAAGGAAGAATATTTATATACCTACTACAATACAAATATTCAAAAATATGTCTGTGCACTTTAGGGCCAAGCGTTGTGTACTTTTACCTGCACTCGTCACTTACTTAATATTTTACTGAGATAATTTTTATCTTATTTCATTTTGAACGAATTTTCGTTTTATTTTCACACTAATTTTTAAGTCTCCAAGCATGTGCTATAGAACTATACATAACTTGAGAACAAAAACTCAACTTAGTTCCTTAATTTATTTTCAGAATACATGATAATTTTAAATTTGAGTGAGATAAAACGTGAAAGGTTGGGGGCGCAAGGAATTTTGACTTACGTAATCAAAAGTTATTTCTGTTTTGATTTCAATTCAGGTTTTACTTAGACAGCGTTTTGTATTATCACTGGTTTAGTTATTTGTAAGAGAAAAACTTTGGTCTGGAAAAGTAGTGCATGAGAATATGGTTACATTGTACCTTTATATTCTGACTGGTGACGTAGTGGCTGTAAGTTTGGAACTGCTTTTTATAAACATATTTGTAAAGCCATTAAAATGATCTGTAAATACTATAAATGTTATTTATTTATTTAATATTTATTTTATTTTATTTTTTTTAGATAAACTTAATTTATCAATATTTGCTTCAGGTATTCTCACTCCTATAATAATAATAAAATTTTAGTAATATATATATATATTTTAAAGCAGCTGCTAAAATAATTCAACAATTAAGCACGAGAGATTGAAATACACAACACAAACCAGCTATATAGAATACTAATTTGTATTTTTTTTTTTTTTTTTTTTTTTTTTTTTTTTTTTTTTTTTTTTTTTTTTTTTGCAAAAATTACACCTAGACTGAGTAGTGATTAAAGAAGATATTCTTAACACGTTTTCATTCCATAATTTAGGTTGAAATATAACATTTAATTTCAATATAGTAATTTACATAATATTCATTTACATCCAAAACATGACTGTGCTATTAAATTCTATGAGTTTGTAACAAGCTTTTGTAAACAATGATCAATACTCCTAATTTCATAACTGAGGAACCAGCTCTAACGTTAAATTTGCGTCTTCTGGTAATAGAATCTCATGAATGAGCTAACATTCAGCCACTGTCTCTAATCTGGACCAAGGTGTCTCTAATTCACCCTTTCCTGGAAGCCCTGCCAAGTATCTTTTGTCATTTCTCAGAAACGCTATCTAGTAACCTTATGAGTAAACTGAACCTTGTGTGTAATCTGTAAAGTTGGCAAACCTAATTCGACTAAAAATAGATCGACTAACAAAACAGTTTCTAAGCTTACACATTAGTAATAGTATGTAAAATGTTTAAGAGTTACCGGTTAAAACTTTAGACGTTTTCTGCCTCATTTTATTATCTTACGAAATAATTCAATTGTCATTAATTTTTTTATTTATAGAAAAATCAATCGGATAGTTTATATTGAGATAATTAACCTAATAATAGTATTTTCTTCGATTTCTCATCATTATATTTAATGATCTTGTGTAATTTTTCAGGTGTATCTCATGTGTCAAGAGTTCTAGAAGATAGGGGAGAACTTATTTCTGTTGAGCAGGTACGTTTTAACTAACTTACATTTTATCTATTGATCAATTTTCATTACCCTAGTTTTAGATTTGTTCTACAAACAGTAGTCCCATTGACATTAACGAAATAACATATTTGTATTTGACTATATAATAAGTTTTTTAAATAAAAAATGTATGAACATAAACTTACTAAACTGCTCATCCATTAAACATGGGTATATAGTGCAGTCATATATCGTGCACTCCAACGGTGGTTTTTATATGGGTAACATTAATTTTATGACTTTTACAGTAAAACATTTGCTAATTTTCCATTTATCTCAAATAGTAAATCTCTTCGTCCAAATGAAGAAATTATATGTTTACCTTTTCTTAATTATTCACAACTTGTTTCGATATACAATAACCTTCTTGTAAAATAAACGTGGACCATAATTAATTATTAGAGGTCATAAATTCCTTACATCATAAAGCATAAAAATGCTCGTGACAAACAATTTATTTCCTAAGTAACAATATTATAGGCCGAGTTGGAGTTAAACAGGAGTTGTACTAGTAGATATAAAGTCCTGGTTTTAATTGACCCGTGACGGGGTCAAGGTTAAAAGTAAAAGTAAATTTAGAGATAATGTTAAAAGAAAAAGAAGTGATTGTCACAAAAACAGATAATGGAAAGCAATAATGTTAAGAAAAGAATACTATATAAATAAAACAAAATAATTGTTGAATGTGACAGAATGTAAAACAAAGAACAAAGATATGACAGATATATATATATATATATATATATATATATATATATATATATATATATATATATATATATCAGAGAAATATGAAGGAAATTGTTAAAAATTCCCATAATTTAATTAAAGAAAATCATTATAAATATACCTATATAAACCCAAGTATTCCAACAATGATTCATCAATCCAAAACACATTAACAGACCCACGATGTTATTTCAATTTTTAATTACAGAACAGGTCCAGTATATAAATTTGCAAAATATATTGAAAAGAAGAAAGGAAATTAATAGAAAACAGATAGTCTATACGGTAAAAAATTCAATGGAAGTTGCGGATCGTTTAAAAAGTTTCAAAGATTAATGAAATTATAAACTTATTTCATTCGTATTGATAATTTATATACATCTGTACCAATTAAAGAAACTATCAAAATTATAGAAGATAAATCAAGGAAAAAAATTTAAGATAAAAATTTTAACAGAGGAATTACTAAAATATTAGAAATAATTTTCGACCAGAACCTATTTAAATTTAATATTATATTATAAAAACCAAAAGATATTGAAGGAATTGCGTACCCCCTATATGGAATTCTAAGTGATTTTTTAATTCAAGATTTAGAAGAATAAGTACTATCAAAAAAATCACATAAATAGGAAAAATTAGAGTACATAACATACGTTGACGACTCCCCACTTATATTAAAAGATCCTGATAAAAAAGGATACAAAGAAGACATAATATTAGGAAACGAAATAAATAATACATCCAAATCTAAAGTTTTCAATAGATAAATAAAAAAGGGAGAAATTAATTTAGAAAAAAATTTGAATTTAGAATTTACAGGAAGAAAACATACACAAACAATATTAAAAATGCAAAGTTTCCCACTCTGTGGATCAAAAAAATGGCGGTTTTCAGACATTTAATCGATTATTGATTATCCCATTAAAAAAGAAAGAATATACGGAACAATTAGTTACTATTTTTCACAAAGCATAAATAATGATTATGATTAAAGGATAATTTGAAAATTCTTTAGAAAAAAAAACAAGAAAAGATTATAAATAATTGAACAAAAACAACGTAAAAGAAGAAAGAAATGGTGTGGACTAAGTTTACATTTACGGGAAGAGAAATATATAAATTTTGAGATTAAAAAAAAAAAAATACAACATAAATATAGGTATAGCAACTATCAACACTGTTATAAGCAAGTACGAAAATTAACATTCAGACGAAAGATAAATGAAATAAAACTTAATTGGAGCGCAACATGAATCGGACAGACAGGACGATTATTTAAAACTAGATTCAACACACATATAAAGTTTTTCAAATATGAAAAAAAAAAAATTATTATTATTATTATTATTTCATACAATAAGCAAACGAGCAATAACAGAAGCCAAAACTCGGGATAAAATTAATCAAGAAATTGTAATATTTGGAACGAACATAAAAATTTAATGTGGACAAGTTTGTATCAATTTATTTTTATTGGAAAAAATTAAGAACAACTGTTTGTGATAAATTTATTAATACATAAAATACATGTTGCGTTAAGATTATGTATTGTCATTATTCTTAACTTATACTTTTGAAAAATAAAAGTACAATAATAGTACACAAATATTATGCATCACTTTTGCTAGAGTGACAATCATACAAAATCATACAAGTTAAAGAATAAAATTATGTAATAGAAGCCTGTCACCAATAATTATTAGGCTTTTAATTCTACGAGTAATTTTGAGTATGCAGTAAGTTCTAAGTTGCAAATTTAGAAGGAAATAATAAAAGACGTCGAGGTTATTAACATAATAAGTAAAGTTTAAACAAATATAAATTACCAATTTAAATAGGAGTGACTTAATATACAGTATCTCTTAATTAAAATATAAGCTACAAAAAACAGCTGGTTTACACAACAAGGGGAAAAGAGCTGATTATTTACACAATAAATATAAGGTAGCCTACAGTTATTAATATTTGTTTTATTATTTAGTTGCAATAATGTGATATAAATGAAGTCTTTTATTTTTTTAGATATTTCTAAGAATAAGCTAATAAAATAATTACACTATGCATTAAAGATTACAAAACATTTCTACACACCCATTTCCAAAATCAACAAAAAACCAACCAACCTAAAATATTCGTCAACAAAAATAGCATTTTGTTAATTATTATCAATGAAGAAGTGAGAATGAATCATGACACAATCTTTAAAATATGTTTATATATTTAAATACAACCAAAACCTACTTCGCTTTTACCATAAATACGTCCTCAGGGAAATTGAATTTAATTTAATTCAAGATTTTATTGAGTATAGTCAAGGCACATGGATTTGGGTCATTTATATTCACATTTCACTAATATTTTAATCAAATTGGTCAAACCTACTTTAGACATTACGTCTTTACAACACCCCCATATTTCTTGTTATTTACCGAGATGACGACTACTACGTTTTGTTTGGACTGAAGAGCACAGCACAGACGACAGATGACAGACGCCAAGGAAACAAAAAATAGACAGACATCATTCCATAAGACACGTTTTTTTTAATTCAGAGGGCCTTAAGTATAATATATCCAGAACAAAGTCCACCAAATTTTTTGACTCTCACATAATATACTTACATAATAATTTTTGACTCTCTATACTATGAATATGTGAGAAAGTTAAAATGGAATATGTCCTAAATCCGGGTTTATCATCTACATAATTTACACGAATAAAATTACTTTCATAGAACTTTTCCCATTTCTTCCTCAAGATGTCTAGTTATGTATTATGAAGCATCCATTTTATAGGTTTAAAAATCTAGCCTTTTATAGATAAAAATAATCAGTGCTTTATCTTGTTAGTATTCGGTCTTATAAGATAATTCTGTTTTTCGGAGTTGTTAAATTAACTTACTTTTTGGTTTATGGTTTATAAGATTCGATGATACGGCATCATAGCTAAGCCAACAGAGGTTATAGTCACAGACATCATAAGCTAAGCTTTAACATAGTAAAACATTATCCACCGACTGAAAGAAATGGCCTATTCACCGACAACATAGCAAAGACTTAGTCGTAGACATTTTAGCACACGCCAACCCACCAACGCTATAACAAAAGTCAGTTCACCGACGCTGGAGCAAAAAACTAGTCACCGACACCATAGAAAAAACCTATTCAAGGCCATTTTAGCAAAAACCTATTCACCGACGCTGTCATTATGTCTACCCACCGCTAGTGATGAAAAGGCCTTGTCACCGACACCATAACAAAGTTCTAGTCATCGACATTAGAGCAAAGACATAGTGACCAACATTATAATAAAGGTTTATACACGGACACTGTAGTAAAGACCTAGTCACCAACACCATAGCAAAGACATGGTAACATACATTTTTGCAAAAACCTAGCCACCAACACCATAAGGAAAAGTTTACACACCGACACTGTTGCAAAGACCTATTCACCAACACCATAGCAATGACCAACCCTAGATATTTTTGTAAAATCCAAGCCACTGACATCAAAACAAAAGTTTTTTTACCGGCACCATAACAAAGACCTAGTCACCCACATTTTAGCAAAAGCCTAGTCGCTAACACTATATCAAAAGTTTATTCACCGACACTGTTACAATGACCTAGCACCCGACATTTTTGCGAAAAGTTAGTCACCGACACTGTAGCAAAAACTTAGTCACTGATCTTTTATAAAAAGTCATGCCACTGATAATATAATGAAAATATATCCACTAACAGAGTAGCAAAGATCAAGCAGCCTATACCACATCAAAGATATAGTCATCTACATTTTACCAAAAGCCTAAACATAGACATTATATCAAAGACCTAGCAAACGACCCTATAGGAACGATCGGAAGTCACTAGGTGATCACACACATAGGTGATCATTCTACAATAAAATTTAAATACGAAAGAATAACATTTATTGAATAATGTTAAAATAAATCAAATCTCATTTTAACAAATAAAGCACAATTTTTCTTTACTTATAAGATACTATAAGAAGAGGAGTACAATGTTTTAAAATAATCTGATCATAACATCACAGTATCCTGTGGTAACAAGGTGTTAATCCAAGTTTAAAGTTATAAAAAGATTTGTGGCTTGATTTGTTTCTGGCAACTTTCAGGAACAATTCATGTTACTATTCTTTAAGAAAATTTTCTGTCTGTATGTGATGACTAAATTTTATTTCCATATAATAGAAGTACGAAGTAGCTAAACTAATTTAAAAATGCCAATATATTATGAGGAGAAAGCGTTACTGGAGTAATCTTTGAAACAACCAAATACATACAGTATTATAAAATATATGAATATATGACTCTACCTAAATATTCATTATTGTTGATAGGATCTATAAGAATCGGATATGATATGCTCTAATAAACATTAGCGAAAAAATTATTGTTACTAACGTTATATTGCTATTCACAATACAAATGTTAAAAGCTTTTAAATTATCTTGAAAAGGAGAAAACACATGTTCTATTAGATCTCTTTAGAAAACAAAGTACAGACACTAAACTAAACCACACGTAAAGTTATTTCGACGTGGCTATTTGTTTTTTAATAAATGGTCTACAGACGTAGAAAGACACTAATAAATACTGATCACGCAAATAAATTGCGACTAAACAAAAGAAGCTCATTACTGTAGTTGACAAATCTGCTGTCACGCTCAAGACACTCAATTACTTCTATTGTTGTTTTGAGCAGACGTTTACTTCATTTATATTCTTTTTTCTACATTTCCTTCAGACATTCACAATCCTTAGGGACATCTTGGTATTCCCAAGAAATCAAAAAACTACTAGTATAGTTTATATAGCTTTTTCAATTTGATAGAATGTATTTTTGAAATACATTAATGTGATAGTTATTTATTCTTAAAACTGCAAAAACTGATTTTATTCAAAATAATTGGACACGTCTAATAATTTATAATATAAATTTAAGTACTTTAATTCGAGCACGAGCTCATATTTGTAACTCCAGCAAAGTCTTTTAAATAGTTTGATTACTTAAACTAAATATTTCATTTTACATTTAGAAAAACTTTTTATTTCAAAATTTGTAAGTATACTAACGAATTTAAACCATAACTAAAGCAAGGGAGCGTGATAGTAGATATCAGTCGTAAGACTCTAGAGTCTAGAGCTATGTTTTCCAAACGTTAGTCCGCAGATCCCCGGGGTTGTGGACTCATTGTTGCATTCATCGAGAAGCTTTAGTAGCTAAAGACCTTTCAAAATAATAGTTATAATGTTTGCAGAACTAGTTAAAGAATTATATCACACAAAGACGTGGCCCATCCACACAAGGCTTTTTAAGCCTAAGAGATATCAAGGGCAGGTAGCCTTACAAGGGTAGGAATATAGACCCAGTTTAAGACTTTACGCAAGAAGATGTCAAGGGCAAATACCTTGTCACAAAGGAAGAAATATACACCAGTTTAAGGCATCATGCAAAAATATGTCGAGGGCTGATATTATCACAAAAGCGGACATAGAAGTATATACCCGTTAAGGCACTATGCAAGGAGATATCAAGGGCAGATATCATCACAAAAAGGCAAAATTATACACAATGTAAAAGGTATTATGTAAGGAGATGTCAAGGGCAGATATCATCACAAAGCCAGATATATACACCCAGTTGTAGGTATTATGCAAGGAGATGTCAATGGCTGATATCATCAAAAATCCAGATATATACACCCAGTTTAAGGTATTATGCAAGGAGATGTCAATGGCTGATATCATCAAAAATCCAGATATATACACCCAGTTTAAGGTATTATGCAAGGAGATGTCAAGGGCAGATATCATCACAAAGCCAGATATATACACCCAGTTTAAGGTATTATGGAAGGAGATGTCAAGGGCAGATATCATTAAAAATCCAGATATATACACCCAGTTTAAGGTATTATGCAAGGAGATGTCAAGGGCAGATATCATCAAAAATTCAGATATAGACACCCAGTTTAAGGTATTATGCAAGAAGGTTATATATATATATATACCCAGTTATATTTTTGATCTCCCTTCGGGTGGTTAAAACTGAATTGAACTATAATTCTAAATTAAAAATTAAATAACGTCTGTCACATTCAACGCTCCAGCTACGAACAAAAATGTGCATCGTAAAACTTCTTAATATATGTAAAGGTCATATTCAAAATTATTATAATTTGCATAAATTATCTTGGCACGATAGTGACTTATAGAAAGTTATAGTTCCACGCAATTATAAACACACAACAAGAACCCTTATATTTTTATCCATGACAAAATTTTGATATACTGAAATACTGTAGTCAATAATAATAAAAAAAGTGACACTGTAAAATTATCAGAAGCTTGAAAAACTAATAAGTTCTTAAGTGAAGACTAAAATTGTTACCACTGAAAATATAATTTGTAACAAACACGTCTTAAACAATTGGAGTTGGGTATCTTTTAGAAGTAATGGGCACTGGAAATACAGTATATTACTTTTATAATTATAACCCTAATACCAAATATACCAATATGAGTTTAACAACTCAAATTCAGTCAAACAATTTATGAAAAATATGGGTTCAGAGCTTTTATAAAAAAGATATTTTATTGATTTTTAAGACACACTTTTTAGTTACTCGGGGTTAGATATGGATTTTTACAATGAAAAATTCTACAGTCGATTTTGATTACCATAACCGTAATTTTCATATCATAAGAAAACGTAATGAAAAACTGGTTACCTAAAAAAACTACCAATAAAATATTAAGATATTTGAATTCTGTTTGAACAATATCTTTATGTAAAAGGAGCAATTTAAAAAAGCAAAGATTTGGGTTTTGTTTTATTGGTGGGAATTGGGGTAGGAGGGTTGCTCAAAAATTGCAAGAGGCATCCATAGGTTTGTGATACCTTATTTTAAACGTCTCTCTGGAAAAAGAAAAAAGTCGTTAAGAAAATTAAATTCTCACCTCCTACGACAAAATGATGTCAGAAAGAGCTATTTTATTTACGAAGCTAGATTGGTTCATCCCTTAGTGTAACGTTAACGTCTTCTCACTTCATACTAAATGATCAAATTGTCTCTCTGTACATCCAGTAGTGCTGTCATTGTTACAAAAATGTTTCACAAGTGAATCTAGCTTCATAAATAATATACCGGTAACTCTTTTGGCCGTCATTTTGTTTTAGATGGTCAGAAATTAATTTCCTTTTTGTCATTTTTCTTGAATCACAAAGTTATTTAAAATGATGTAATATAATCCTATACGTGTATTTAAATAAATTTTTACCAACCCCCCACCCCCTTCCCTTCCCTACACTCACCAATTTAAAATCCTAAACCTTTTTTTTTAAGGTCGCCCTCTCAAACAAAGAAGTAACAGCATCCAAATATTTAATATATATATATATATATATATATATATATATATATATATATATATATATATATATACCAGGTGTTTTAAAAGAAAAGACTACCACCTCTTATTTTTTTAAATATTTGGATGCTGTAACTTCTTTAGGTGAGAGGGCGACCTAAAAAACCAAAGGTTTAGGATTATATATATTTAATGTACAATCCTACCTGAAAATTCCATTAAAATTATAAGATAAATAACTGGCAGAAGTTCTGCCCATTAATTTTGACCAATGATACAAATATTATATCAATATTATGATAATTACACAATGAGAACAGCTGTTAATAATCATCTTGTGGAAATAAACACTGTATTTGAAAGGTATATACAATTTCTACTTTACTTATGAGGAAATAAGTACATTTTGTCATGTTTATTGGGTAGACAACTTTAAAAATGTAGAATCGCGAATGCTCAGCATGCAACTACCCAATAAACACTGATGAGTCAATTTTTCCTATCGATGTGTCACAATTTTGAATAAAAAATAACTTTTAGGAAATTGAATATAGTGTTTATATAATTGTATAGGGTATATATATATTGTAATCCTCTGCGTCAATTATTAGAATCATTCTGTTTGTTAATTACTAAACCAAGAGGCTCAAAGGGATGATGAGGGTACATGCCAGATTGATTTAATTAAGGACGGTTTGTTGCGGCAGGACGAGTTAACTGGCAGTGTGCTTAAAGTGCTATATATTGGCAGAGTGATTGAATTATCCTCCAGTTGATTACCAATTTGAAGCTATTGATTACAGTCAAGGGTATATTGAATAAACATGCGGATTAAAGTAATATCTGCAACATGGAATATGAAACAATAAAAAATCAAAAGAGAAATAAAATACAAAAAATAAATAAATTATGTTTTCAGATACAAAAAAATTGGCACTATTGGATTTACTTTCTTAAATAGTAATATATATATATATATATATATATATATATAACAATACAGAATGGGTCACTGGTCATGCGTAACTTAATTAAAATTTCATTAAGATAAGACTAACTTCTATTATCCGTGTTTTGTTTCGTGGTGAAACAATAGAGTGCATTGCTACCCTAACAAACGTCTGTGATTTAACAGTTAAGTTTATGTTATTATTTTCATTGAATATAATTGATTCATGTTATGAAAATGTTTGCTAAGGGAGAAGGGTTTTTTTCTTTAAAAACCTTGTACAAACGTGGGTTGAAGTAACAAAGGTATAATCCCTTTGGACTTAGCCTGTATGGGGTAGCCTACAATATATATATATATATATATATATATATATATATATATATATATATAATTCTGAGGATTTTTAGAAATATTATGTTAAATAAATATTTAACATTGATTTTGACATATAAACTGAAAATAAAAGTGAGAAAAACCTACAGGATCTACCTACATGTACATAAATGTTTTATTTTTGTTTTTTACACTTGACCTGTACATTTCGTTTCATTTATTTTCTTATTATATTGCTTTGACTTAACATGTTTTTCTTTACATTCTAGATATTCAACTATAGATAATATATGTTTCCTTTATTATATTGTGTTTCAGAGATTTGAATGGCCAGTGGCTCGACCAATTGAAAGTCATGAAGTACTTAATGTCCAACTGTTAATCCACAGTAGATATCTAAGTGATAAACCATTGGGATCTTACACACTAGTCTTACAGAAGTTAGTACAAGATGGGCGTGTTAGTGTTTGTGACAGCTTGGTTGATCCAAACAATAAACCTCTCCCAGTAAGTATGCTTTTTATAATGACTACCTTTTCGTTAAGATATTTTAAACAGCGTCCATTAATTATGTTACGGTACTGGTATAGATTATTCAGACATTTACCATTTTTGTGTATATAAAATTATTACACGATATTACAAGTGTATAGATTAACTCTCATTATCAATTGATAAACTAAACCAAAAAGATTTAAAAAACACAAAAAGTAAAACGCTTTCATAATCCAGTAGCAATGTTAGAAACAAGAAACTAGTAATATAAGAAATAAAATAACTAAAGTTAGATCTAAAACTACTAATACTATAGACAAACAAGATCAGTAAAACTACAAATCAAAACAATAAATTGCAAAATTTGAGGTAATTTAAAAAAAAAAGTTGAGTCAAGGTCAGACACTGGTCAAGTGATCAAAGGAAGTGTGCCAACAGGATAGTTACCAAACTTTCTGGATAAACAACAGTTGTCCTTTTTCTGATGAGTTTAATGTGTAACCTTGTAAACACTGCTTACGGATTAATAAACCGGAAGACGATTACCCTTACTTTTAAGAAAAATATAGTATTTTTTAAATGTTAAATTTATTTTTAATAATGAAGGAAAAAAACTGTTTTATTTACGCTAATTTACCTGCTAGGATTGTCTATAACATATAAGTAGCTTTAATTATTTAATAGATTAGAGTTTTTATAAATATATACCTCGTGTATTATCATTGTGTCTTCCCAATTTAAATAACGATTTTTCTATCCTTGTTAGGCTATTTTGGATTTATCTACTAGGCACATTCCTAAAATGTACTTTTTTTATATGTTTAGAGTTTTTTGTCTCGTTGATATCCCACTTGTCAGATTCATGTTTAATATTGTAAATACAGTTTGTCGTAATTGAATAATTAGGTTTGGTTTTGGTGAAATGTTGCCCTTATATTGATTATTAAAAGTGGTATATATTTTATATTTCCTATAAAAAGGCCTAAGTTTTCCCGATAATCCCAGCATATAAGAAATCATCACGAGCATAAGTGTTTATCATTTTATTCAGAACCTTTCTTTTTGTCAGTAATCATAAATAAGTAAATTTGATGGTAGGTGAACATCTATTCTTCTTGACTCACGTTTTGTGTGGATTATTATTCTCTGTCCCTTAGATACGTTTTTATCACCTGGAGTATGTGGAGTTGTAACCCATAATTTTTCATAGCTCGTATCATATTTGTTTATCTGGGAGAGTTAAATGTGTTGCTTACATCCAAGGTAGCCAATGACAGAGAGTTCCTTGAGAAACGAGACCCATTCCATGCGGAATGTGTACATCTCTGACCTCTTCATCATAACTGATATAGTGGAATGGCCCTGCTTAGAACAATGTGGTATATGGCACAATCCTCTGCCTTTTAAACGTTGCTGTTAGTCTTGATTTCAGAAATCTCTCCTTCAATTTCCCAGAAGTGATAAAGATACATAGTGGTCTGTATTAAGGTAGCGTCTCTGATCCCCCTTTTCCCTTCCCAATTAGTACGAGTAATTGTGTCTTCCAAATTTATGAATCAACCCTTCTAGCAAGTATCGATTATACATCCTTAACAGCAACTCAGGACAGGCACACATAACTGCCTTCAAAATATCAGCTGGGATATCATCCTGTGTGGTGCTTTCCGTTTTTATACCTTTACGGCTTGAGCCAGTTCCTAACTATGTAGTAAAAGAGGAAGTACTTCGTATTGTTTAATAACATGGATATTTTCTCTTCGCATTGGTAATAAGGAAAGAGCTCATTTACAATTATTTCAATCTTGTCAACATCAATTGCTGTATCCCTAATCTATGCAGGACAACCTTGTATATAACTCCCAAGGCTCTCTGTTTAAGTCTTACCTAAATTCCACCCAACTATTCATCTTAATCATCCTCGTCATGTTAAGACATGGTCTAGTGGCCATAAAATGTGCACTAATAATGATCACTAGAACACATTTAAACTAGTCATGGTATTTTATATACTAAAGTCCAAGAGTATCTGGCACTAGCATTACTGCGAAGTTAGTAGTAGACCGGATTCTTGCAAAGGTATCATAGAATTCATAAAACCACTATTGTACTGAACGAATGACTAACTAATACACCAACTTAACAAGAAACTAATGAAGAAACATACTAGCAGTTAACTAATCTGACCTTACCAAGACTAATTAATTATTGATTGTAAACCTATGGTACTATTGTGTCCATATTTACCAAGTCACTGAATAACCAGAATAAAATTAAGACTTTCTCGTCTATTTCCACAGCAGTTTTATAACCTCTCATTGTTCCAAATTAACATCAAAGTTCATTATTCATATGGAAGTATTTATATCTCATCACCCATTTTCTTGTCTCATAAGACAACTTTCCACAAATCTTTGCTGATCTCAGCAAGAACTCAATTTTGTCGTTTTTAGAATAGTGTAAAACTTGATAAGTGTACTATGGCAATGAAACCAAAATCAGAAAAAGTAATAGATAAATGAAAATGAAAATATGAGCAATTTGAACGTGTATAGAACTTCATGGAATTGTTATTTTCCAGACATATTTTTTTGCCAAATGTTTATAATAAATAAACAAGTTTTTAATTATAAAATATATGACAAAAATAACCCATTTTAGTTAAGCTATTAAACATAATTTTTACAGATTCTTCATCCAAAATCACAATTTTGTTCAAATTTCAACTTGTAGAAACAACTTTTATTTTAATTCTGAATTAGAAATTCAATGTCAGAATTGCTTTGAGGTAAACCAACGTTTGCCTCATTATGTTTATTGTTTCATGAATCATAAATAGTAACATTTGAATTGAGATTACTATATTCAGATCACAAACAAAATATCAATACCTTACAATATATTATATTTATATTAATATACTGAAACTTGTATCTAGTAAAGTCAAACAACTAATTTATTTTTAAAAGCAGAAAATATTAACTAGAAATAAAATTATTCATATATCCTTTTTTTATTAATTACAATTGCTTTTTAGGCAAGTATTGAAATGGAGGTAACATACTGCACTCCTGATGGTGAGTCTACAGCGCCTTCGTGGTCAGAACAACAAGTGGATATGGACCAACAGATGTTAATAGATATAGAACAAAATATTGCTAATTTAGAGAGAATGGTAGGTCGGCGAGGAAGTTTGCAGTCAAGTTCAGCCCCTACTATTAGGACTACAAGACCAACTCTTCAAAGAGGAGGATCATTGTCAGCTCCTGAAAAGTCTCCAGCTTTTGAAAGGAAGAGGTATGTTTTAACCTCTAGAATAAACCTTATATTCAACTACTTAACACAATAATTAAAGTGTAGGAGAACAATTTTATTACAAATGTAAGTAGGAAAATATTGCATTCTCTCTTTTACACCAGTGACACAAATCTAACAGGCCACTTAAACTTTATGTTTTGTCACTCGATTCTAGGATTATAGGATGCCTCAGTATTTCATGTTTAGCTGTATCTTCTACTCAATTTGCCAATCTAAGGCACAATCTAATCGCATCTAAGGTTTTCAATAAACACTTTAGTTTATAATAATTAATTGTGTCTTAGTATTTTGATTAGATATGTTCATAAATACCAAATGAGTCCTGCTTTTAACTTAATTGTATAAAATAAAAATGTAAAATATCTTACATTTCCGTTTATTAAGAATTAAATTAACAATTGTATAAAAAGACAAATATTTTAATAAACGGAAATTTAAAGTAGCCTATCTTCTTTTTTATATGATTTCATTTGGTATACATATAGTTTAAATTGTTTTAAATAAAGCATTTAAACAAATTCCACATATAAACAACATAATCAATGATATAATAATTATTAAATTAAGATGATAAATAATTAACAAATATTAAGGTTGTACACTTAATATTTAAGGAAGAAAATTTACAGAAAAGGAACTTTATGTAACTAATAAAATAGGGTTTTGTATTTTTTAATAATTTATTTACTATCCTGATACCATGTGTGGTCATTTGGACCATTTTACATTTCAGAACTTATTATCTCAAAATTGAAATGACACGCTAAAAAATACATTTTGAACTCTCATTCAAAAAAGGACAGAGATAGAAAAAATATTAAATTATACAATTGTTCATTATTCAAAGATTCAAAGGTCTTCAAAATTACATACAACAATTTCATACTTTTTGTAATTTATATGATAAGTGGTATTCAATTTTTCAAAATCAAGTAATGTCATTATTACTAAACTTTCCAAAAAAGTGGTCATATTTTCAGACATACTAGAAAACACAACCTATTGTTTTAGGGAGTGACAATCTTAGTTCAACTCTTCTTTTTTTTTTTTAAACATACATGATATTATAACAATTTATTATAACTTCCAGTGATTAAAAAGAACCAATTCTTACCCATAACAAAAAATTGTGTATTATTTTATATCAACTACCTCACAAACCTAGACACAATAAAAGCATTTTGTTTTAAAAGAGACAAAATTTGATCTCAAAGATTTGCTAAGCAAATTTTCATGTTCATCTCATTCTTTGATTTTAAGCTTTGCCACCTCTTTACAAATAATGAAGTTTAATAATAAAGAATAACTAATAAACAAATTTGTATCTTGAGACTTACGAGATTTTTTGTTTAGATTGAAATATAATAGAGTGTGTATTGTCTATAGTGTTATAAAACTAGATTTCAAAAAATAATAAGTTGAATAATATTATTTCACATAGTTCAAAATAGGTTTTTTAATTACTGCAATAATCTTTAATTAAGACATTAGTGATGATAAATTCTTTTAATCAACATGAAAATAAACATTATAAGGAGGAGATTTGCCAACTTCCCTTGCATATGTTTGCGCACAAAAACGTAGTTTCTATTGTTTTTTAATTTGCTTCACTGCCTAAACCTTCTGTGTACGTCTCCCAACGTCCTCAGTAACCTATTACTCAATTTATTTATTTTTTAAGATTTGGTATATACAAAATTTCCAAATACAATTATTATCACTTGATGGTAAAACCAAAATAATGTTCAATTAGATAAAAAAAAGTAATTTATTAATATTAATAAAACCATATAATCTAATTTTAGTTTTATAGCTGATTAATTACATACATACTGAATTAATTGTTTTGTTTCCAGAGGAGGGGCGCTAAAATGTAGTGTAAAAAACTTAATGCGACTGGGAAAACAGAGGCCACCAAGGGAAAACACGCCTTTGTTACACGATGCTGCCAAGCTAGGGACTGAAAAAGCAATAGAAAATCATGTACCTCGACCTTCTAGTGCCTCATCCTTCTCATCCGACAATGAGTCCACAACTTCTATACATCCTGATTCTTCACACGGTTCAAAAAGGTATGTATGCCTAAAATAGAGGTATGTGTATTAATTAAATAAAATGGTTTAATACACTTGCAAATAATAAACACAACAGAAAAAATATTGTAACACCCTTACAAATTTTTTATGTTTGTGATTTTGTAAAGGGTTTTAAATGTTTGTGTGTCAATACTGATATATAGACATTATTTCGCTAAATCTGTTTATGTACATCGAGTAATTTAGAAAAGTGGAAACCCTTTGAAGGTTACTTTTAAGACTTTATAATATTTAAAAAGTAATGGTTTGTGTAAGAAAACTTATCTCTAAAGGTATATGATCTTTTTTTTTATGTGATATATTTGAAAAATCCATTTGGGTGTAGAGGATTACTACACCCAACCATATGCGGATGATGTGGTGGTGTTTATCCAAGAGAGGTTTGGGAACTCAGTGTTAGATCTCATGAAAAGAGCTCTGAAAATAGTATAGGGATGGAGTTGCAAGAAAAACCTTATTGTCAATCCTTATAAGACGACATTGAACATATTTGCAGGTAAGAGGGTCACTCCAGATTTCAGCGATATCCAAATTTTGGCGAAGAAAATTCAATGCGCGAACGTGGTCAAATATCTAAGGGTGGTATAGGCACTAAACTAACCTGGAATTTTCGCACTTAAAGTTCGCTACTGAAATCATTAATGGCAGTAAGAAGAGTAATAGGCAGAACTTGGGAACTAAGACCAGCAATATATCTACATTGGTATTATACGACCTATGATGAGCTATGGCTCAGTAGTGTGGCGGGATATGCCAAAACAACTTTGTCTGAGGTTCAGAGGTTGCCATGTCTATGCGCGACCGAGGCCATGTCTACTACAACAATCGCTAGATTGAAAATACTACTTGGGCCACCCATATACCTGTATATTATGGCGGGAGGAAAATAAAGCTGAATACATGTTGAGTTGCAGCGGAGTTCGAAGAAACTCGCATATGGGGCATGGCAGAATTACGGAAAAATTGGCCACCTGATTTTAAGTATGAGTACACATAATAGAGAAACCAGATACTCGTTTTTACCTTTTGAAGGTAAATTGACCCATAGGAATGAAAAGCGAGTTCTAGAAAATAAGGGACCCTAGTGTGGTATATCAAAAGTTCTAAGACAACCTTAGGTACTGGTACCGGGTTTTATCGGCTGAGACTGAGGTTGTAACTATCCTTTCCTTTGGTACAATAAGCCACAGTTTTTCAGGCCGAGATTATGGCCATAAATGACAGTACAGAAAAATATCTTTAGCGGGACTCTAAGAAAATCGATATCCACATATTTTTAAATCTATCTACTAATTAAAGTTAAAAAATACTAATTAAAGTTATGAAAAAAAAAAGTGTGGTTTCTGTGAATAATTTAATCAATTATTTGTAATAGTACCTAAGAAAAATGGGTCAAAGAAAAAACAAAATCTGTCATCATGGTTAAACAAAACTTATCAATTATATGTATATTTATTAATATGTTAAACAAGTTAATAATATGCACAAGTTGAAGCAACAGATTTTCAACATTAAACCATCACTTTAGGTTTTAATGAAGTGGAACTTCTTTTTAATATTTGGATTTATATATTTTTTTTAAACACACAGTTAATGAACCAAAGAGTCTTTTTATTATTTCTTTTTTGTGATTATTGTTTTCCCTTTTTATAAAGTATACACTAATATAAGATTGTAAACACTATGTGCCCTAGCACAAGTTAGGTACAATAACACAACACAAATAAAGTTTAAGCAAAAATTTATTAACCAATGTTACTATAGTTCCCTGATGTAGATTTCCGTAACCAAGTTTCCATCATCGGAGGGTTATAAACTAATATTAACTAAATGAAATTAAAATTATAACACTAAACTGACAATCTCCCCCCTACTGCAGTTCAGTTGTCTCGGCCAATCATAGTTAAACCACGTTATAAACCATTTTGGTAATACCTAATAGCAGTGGTTAACAGTACCTGTCCCTGTCCTGTTAACTCAACCCTGTTCAACGGCCAGATGTTTAATAATACAAATTTATAAAACTATAGAGTTAATTCAGAGAACAAAATTACAAAAAATAATGATATAACCAATAATATATTAAATACATAACTAATGAACAATAAAAATAATGTTAAAAATAATACATATCTATTGAATAATAAGGAAGGTACATGAAAATATTAGTTTGATTATTTGTCAAAAATACAGGTTAATTTTAGTAACTACGAACACTTACTATTAAAAATAATAACCAAATGTTTTACACATATCAAACCGATAGAATACTGAATACAAAAATGCAAGTAATCAAACACAAATTAATGGAATGATATACCTAGGTTAAAAAAAAAAAAAGAATAAACATGAATTGGTAATAGGATCCTAGTCTACGTTGAATAAGGAATTGCTATAAGTTTTAGCAATGAAAAATCTTACATTAGCTATTTAACAACTAAAAGGAGGTGATGTTTATTGAAATCAACAAACAAATGAATGATGATTATTTTGTAGTGTTTGATCTCAAAAATTGTAGCGTCAGTGATTTTCTTTGTCAAGTCAATAGCATATACAGTTCCATAAAATCTACTCATAAACTAGAAAAAAACAACAGGCTATCATTTCAAGATTTATTGTGTATTAGAAACAGTAAAATAATGAATTTGATATTTACAGAAAACATGAGAACATACATAAAACGAACCATGATTTGGTAATACAAAATGGGAAAACTGTTAAGATCGTGTCCACTAATAATTTGATATAAAATATAGCTAATAAAAGCACTTTCATTGATAAAACTAATAGCAATTCACAACTCAACGTAGATTACGATCCTATTCTATTTAATGTTAATTCTTTTTTCTTTTTTTTTTAACCTAGGTAATATCTTTCCATTAACTAGCCATGGATCACTTGGATTTTTTATTCAGTATCTATTGGTGTGCATGTAACCCATTTGGTATTGTTTTTCATAATAAGTGTTCGAAGTTACTAAAAATTAACATTTTGCTTGACAAATATTCAAATTTATTTGAATATTTTTTACGTATCTTTTATATTTTTTACGTATATATTTTTTACGTATCTTCGTTACTGTTCATTAGATATGTATTATTTGTAACAATTATTATTATCGTTCATTAGTTATGTAGTTTTATGTACTATTGGTTACATTATTATTTTTTGCAATTTTGTTCTCCGAATGAACTCTATAGTTTTATAAATTTGTAATATTCAACCTCTGGCCCTTTTTGGTTTTCTGTGCTAATCTCATGATAACTTTACGTAAAAATTCCACTTGGATTTATTTTCTATTACAAAAGAGCAAACACATATTTTTTAATAAGAAAAACAAAAATGAACGAATACATAAATGGCTACTTCAAAAATATATTAAATATTCTCATAGTTAAATTATTGTTTAGCACTCTTCATAGTGTACAATTTTACAATTTGATTTGAGGTTATTTGTTAAAATAATAATAATGAACTATAACTTAATACCCATCTACCTTGGCAGTGCTATGTTTTGCAATCAAAACTTAACATGTACAAATTTTAGTTGAATAATATTATAACACATATTGAAAAAAATAAAATAAATCATGAACACAATTTCTCACAAATATATTTAATAAATCAAATATTTATCACATTGTTGTTGAAGTCATTTGATTTAATAATTATATGAGTAAAAAATTGTAATCAAGTTTTTTTTTTTTTAAAGATCACAAGTCAAGCTCAATATTTGCTTATTCATATTTATGTTAACGCTGATTAGGTAAAGATAATAAGGTTATTTCATTTTGAACCATGCAAAGAATTTACCTGATGTTTTAAGGAAGTCACCACTTTGTTGTTGACACTATTGGCATAACTATATCTTGAAAAACTTTACAAATTGAAGAGATGAAGGAAACTGATCATTGTAATAATTTATTTTGGAATTTGTAGATTGACAGATCTTGTTTGAGAAAAGATGAAGTTAGACTTGAGAAAAGTTAGCAAACAAACTGTATAACGTTCTGTTAAGTTACAGTTCCAACCTCTGACTTATTTATCCACATGAAATTGTGCCACATGATATTAGTTTTTAGTTTATTTTGTATGATGATGCAGTCTGGTGCTTGAAAATGTACCTTTTTCATTTAATCTGAGCTTCAATGTACAAGTTGTTTTATATTCTAACCTCAACCAATAATATTATTCAAAACCATGTTTCATAAAATATTAAAAAAAAAAAATTAAAAATGATATATTATCACATTTACGACTGTAATTTGTACAGAAATATGACACTATTACTTTATACTAAAATATTAAAAATAATATTCTTCTTTCTATATTATTTCAAACCACTTATTTTGATTTGGCTCATTTAAGCTCACATTATTATTATTTTAAAATTTGAAACAGTTAGTAATTAAAGTATCACATTTATATTAAAATATTTTGATAAGTACCTGCTCTTCCAATTCCCACTTGAAATGGGGGGGGGATGAAGAAACTAAAAAATGATATAGCCTGTTTATTTATTTATTTTATTATATTTGTTATAAAGGTTGGCAAAATGCTATTATGCACTCGTCCAAGTATCGGACTATTATGCACTCATGAGTCGGACTCTCCGAATGGCCTACTGACTAAAACCTTCCTCTTCCCAGGCATTTATCTTTCCTTGAACTGACAGACAACTTTCATCTTAATAAGTACACAGTCATAATAATAAAATAGAAACTATGTGTTCAGTATTATTTGCTATATATATATATATATATATATATATATATATATATATATATATATATATATATATATATATATATATATATATATATATATATCAATTAATTCTCCCAATATACGATGTATTAACAATCCATCACAATCCAAAAAAATTAAAAATAGAATAAAATAGAGTTGTAATCTATTTCTTGTGCAAATAAAACTACTTTTTACTATATCCTCCATTAAAGAACTTTTTTTTTTAATGTCATTGATTTTATCTCGATATTTAATGCAAATTAAGATACATACTATATTTTTTAATTGGCTTGTGTTTCAGAAGCACCAAACCTCATACAGAAATGAACATTTTACATAGTGCACTTAAAGCGCAAGACTTTCAAGTTTGTGTAACAATTATAGAAGCAAGGCAACTTGCAGGACTGAACATGGATCCTGTAGTCTGTGTACAAGTTGGTGACACCAAAAAATACACAAGTGTTAAAGAAAGCACCAACTGTCCTTATTACAATGAGGTAAATTAGGACAACTTTTATTTAAAATTGATTGTGGTTTACATGAAAACTAGCAATAGAAATGTCGTTTTCATTGATATATCTATTATTAAATAATTGAAGCCACTAATTTAAGCATATATTCTAGATATTCTGTCTTAATGATTTTCATTAATTCAATTTATCTAAATAATGAATTAGAGAAACTAATATTTTTAAACTTATCACCATCTTGAGGTTAATGGTCACATAATTTTGATTTTTCAAATTATAAATGACACTTATAAATAGAGTAACTTTTATTTTTAGTCATTAGGTAATTCAATCCTATTTTAGAACTGCATGGAAATCTAATCTTACATGGATAGCAGCAAAACAAACGTAGGATTTACATTCAAGTGAAGAAGAAAAACATACTTGTAAACAAAGTTATATTATAATGATGAAATAATTATGATATAATTAATCAAATAAAATATAATTATTTCGTCTACACAAATTTTAAATTTTGACACATGTGTGATGGTATTTTCAAGGTTACCAATTAATCATAGGTAAATAACATGATGACGTAAACTGCAATATAATTACTGTTTTATTTCACAACATTCAGTAATTCCAAAGAAAGAACAGGTAATCATTGTGCCAAAGACAGTTGGTTATCAGTTGCAACTACAACTAGCATTAAAAAGTACTATTATCAGCTGTGTATAATTCATATGTGCTACGTGTGCGCCACACATAATATATGTTATATTCCTTGTATTTGTATTTTCATAATACAAATTATTTAAATAACAATGCAATAACCGACACTTTTGCATGTCTGTTATGACGTGTGAAATATAGTAATTTATAGTCTAGTTTACGACATGCTGTGAACATGACTACACAAGCTTCCTATGCTATTGTGATGATTAGACTGGTTAAACATACCTATCAAACTGACTCAGTTCTAGGCAAAGTGCAAGTTTATTTGTCTCTTCTAATCTATTTATTTTGTAAATACTATTGTAAAGGCAAGAGAATTTTTATCATTTATTATCGATTTGCATAGCATTTTTCGGTTAAGATATTTTTTTTTAAATCCTTACATAGGCATAATGTACAATATTATGCATACAAAAACAGTAAATAATGTTTACTCTACTCCGAAAGTGAATGTCATTATTTGACAACTAACTATAAAATGATAGACCGGATGATGATATATTAGAAACACTTTGGTACTTAACAAGTGTAAAATAAGGAAAATTAGAGAGAAGGTTGGCATGATTTTGGGACTCTACTTTACTTGCTCTCAGGTGAGTATCGATGTGGTAATCAAGAGATGTGACAGATATCTAATCTTGGATTAATCCTTCTTACCTATCAGATCTCTCCTAACCAACTCTTGTTATCTTTTTACCCTGGCATTATTAGAGTATTGGATGACTAGGGATCGGGGAGTTACGATATTTGCTGTTCATTTTTTAAATTCATATTTTTATTCTTTATAATTTGGCGAGGATGACTTACGCCTCTAAACCACAAGAAAGAACAATCTACCCTACCACGGAATATTTTATAAACTTATTGACAATATTGCAGAGAAAATAAAAACCTTACGTTTTTTGAAATTAACATTCTTCAACGCGCTAAATCCTTCCACATACCAAACATTTAAAAACAAGAAAACCTTTCGAAATGAATGTTTAAACCATGTAAAATTTTTTTATGAATCCAAATTCTATTACATTTGACATGAAATTGAATCTATGTCGGTCCTAAAAGACTATTTTCGTTTTAGGTTATTACTTGAAAACTAATGACCTAATATATTGTCTCAGAGTAGTAGATAATATAGCTGAATATATTTTGATAATTTCCTGTAGTAAAATCTTCATGGAACGTTTGTTTTCTGGTTTAAAAAAAAAATCTATACACATTGCTGGTCTACTCAAGGTCAACACCAATTAAATAGTTTAGGCTTATTTGCAATTGAGTAGGAAATGTTGGACAAATTAATATTAAAAGCTAGGTTTTATGATCTAGTGATTGTGAAGTTTTTGTCTAAAGAAAGAAATCTAGAAACAATTTAACATATTTTTTATTAGTTGAAAATTATTTTATTAACAAATAAACAATATAAAATTTTACTTATGTAAATAAAAAATAAATTTGTAACAATATTTATGTGTTGGCGTTTTTTATATGATTTACTTTTGTTTTATTATTACTGAATTATTATCAATATTTAAATATTATAAGAAATTAAATATTTAGAAACGAAATATTTTCAAATTGTATTTATTTACTGTCGCTAAATACATTGTGTGTATTGCAAACAATAACTGTATTGAAAATTATTATCCTGTACTGATTTAAGCTCACAAAAATTGTATCAACTCAATTGCAGCACATCCACTGTTTACCATCATTATATGCCACTGATTACCGTATATTATTTAAACAGATTACTCAAAGTATGTGCATATGTCCATTTACTGATTTAAAATGGAGACTAATCAGTTAAGTGAAATTAAAATTGCTCTAAATTTGGAAATCACCTACATTTTGCTAGCTAGACGTAATAACCAAAATAAATGTACGAAGATCTGATTCATCTAAAATATTGTTGAGGGTGTGTATATATGTCATGAAATCATACCTATTTTCATAAAAATTCAGTTTAAAAAAAAAATTTTAAATTATTTTTTTTTATGTGTAACTGGAAAATACCTATTTATTCAGTAATATGTATTGTCAACTGTTTTTTGTTTTCTTAATTGTTATCTACAGCTTTTCAATTGAAGCAGTGGCACAGTTTTTCAAAAAAATAGTGAACAGTTTTTACGTGTAAATGTAAATTCTACTTTGAACAGGACCAAAAACATATTGAATAGGTAATTGGTTCAAGTTGTTTTAACATAATTTTTAATGGAAACAATAATTAGTATGAAGAAATAACAACCTAATACAACTAATTAAATATGTAATTGAGTATTTCTATTAAATATCTGTGTTTTCCTAATACATTTAAGAATAATAACATTCATTTTTACCATTAATAATATGAATTTATCATTTTATTGGTTGTATTATTGTTTCAGTATTTTGTATTTGACTTCCATATGCCTGCTGTGATGTTATTCGACAAGATTATAACACTCTCTGTGAGTATATATATTTAAATTCAATATGCTCATTGTTCATCAATTAAAACTATATTTTATTAAATTAATTATTATATATAAATATACATTTTATTCCTCTCATCTTCATAAGATAGAGTCAGATAATATTGTTCCACAAAATGCTGGGATGGATGCCTGGCTTCAAGCTACCATCATGTACATTCTACATTTTATAGCTAACATTTGGAATGAAGTTCGAATGAAAGAGGAAGTAATAGGTAAAAAAGTCATTGGAATGTTTAAAAAAACTATAACTTGACAAATCGCATACTCTCGATTTAACGTGTAATTTATATGGTGCAAACCACAATGCTGTTGCATCTAAAATTTATTACAGCTTCATATTTTTTAGTGAAACTTCGTCAGTGTTTTAAGACAACTATAATTGAATTTAATTAGGAAATTTTTCGAATAAGTAAATAGTACTTGGGTTATTTTTATTTCTACCACTATATAATTAGATTCATGGAGTTGAAGGAAGCAATATGAAATTTCCTTCTATCAAAACGAAAAACCCTTCAACAAATGGATTACCTCCACCTTACAAGAAATATTAGGTCAGAGCTTGATCTTATAGATCTATATCCAAAATTAAATGTTAAAGAATATTTTAACCGGGAGAAAAGTTACTGGTGCGATTTTACAACTAAACCAAATGCGAAATTGGAAAGTTAGTAGAGAAAATGGGAAGGTTTCATTATATTGGAGATGAAAATAAACTATCCATTCTTGGATTGTTGATCATGTTAAACATGTTTAGTGGAAGAGAAATGATACCACTCAAAATAAAAATTGACAATTTGTATTCCCAGTTATGTAAAAAAACGTATAAAGTATAATGTTGTAATAAAATTGAAAACGATAATTTGTTTACACTATTTTATTAGCCATCTGAAATTAAACAAAATGCCTATCAGCTCGTCTCTTCACAACCAACAATGCCAATTAAAACTCGTAATGGATGATTTGTGAAACTTTATAAGGTTAATCAATAGCTTCATTTTTTTAAAATTAAATACAAAATAGATATTTTCTGGAGAGATTTGTTATGTACATATGTTATCAGCTGTAGTATTTATAAATCACGTTTTTACAAAAGTAATTGTAGTTTCACTTCAATAATTAAGTCATTATATTAAAGCACAATTGAATTATATGCTACTTATTTGTTACAATATGTTTATAATACTAACTAATAAGTAAATTTTCAAATAACATAAACTGAATCATTAAAATCATAACATTTTAAAACCGTAAAGATCTCTTTAGTGTGTAAAACATTAATGTAACCATAGTGTAATACAGTGAGAAGGCATGCAATCTGTTTGTTATAGGTATTGCATTCTAGGAAGTTATTGAGAGCAGGAACAGTCGTTGGCTCATTCAAGATAGATCTGCGAACAGTTTATGACGCCCCTGGTACCATGATTATTTGTAATTGTTGTTTGAACTTTGACAAGTATCAATGGATGAATGATTGATAACTGACCAATGGTATTATATATTAGACATAAAGTTAGAAAGACTGTCAGAATAAAGTAACGATGTTCGAATGTGTTCAGCATTTTTTTTAATACAATTCTAAATTAAAAATATATAAATTTAAGTAATATTCTTATTTTCTTTTTTATATATTTAAAGATGTCCTTTTCTTTGTATATTTATATAAACAAATGTTGATTACTTTTGAGAAATAATGGGATGACAAACATACAGTCTATCTTATTTGTATTCATTTACTACACTTCATAATTCAAATTTAATATTTTGGGCAGGAAATTAAAGGTACAAAAAACTTTAAAAATTAACCTAAAGCATGATCTTATTCAATTTTGCAAATGATATGATAATGAATATTACAGAACAATCGTTTACTTTTGCATAATAAATGTCAGTTTGATTTTGTTTTAAAAAATTGATACTTGTCACAAAATGATTAATAACTCATCGAATTTTCTTTTCAAGGTTCCTAGTGTTGTTATTGCACTATATTTGTTTTCTCTATATCTGCTTCTTTCCTTTTTCTTCTTTTAACCTCTTAGGTCATGCAGTCTCGAAATATTCTCAGATCTGATAAAATGTTGGGCAGCTTTAAATTAGACGTGGCTACGGTCTGGTCTCAATCAGGTATATACGCTTGCGCTTTGACCTATAGTAGACCTGAAAACCATCCAAAAATTGTTGTTTTCACAAACACAATGAAAACACTAAAGTAGATTTTACCAGCACCTTTTATGACAGTACTGCCGGAGTCCAAATCACTGATGCATCAGTGCATTAGTTGAATGATAACACTTTAAATAAATTAAAGATCTATGTTTCCTGCTCACTGTAACACCTATTTATGTACTTTTCCGATGTAGCATATTTGTCACACTTTGATATTTATGTTTACGTTTCCACATTTTGTGAAAATGAGCAACATCCTTGAATTATCAATATTATGCCTGTGAATTTTCTCATTGTTACCTCAAAATAATAATATATACAATTAATTAATATTGCCATTATGAATATTGAAATTATTACATAGATATAAAACGGATACGTATTTTTTCAAAATTATGTTTAATGTTACTACTTATGGTATTATTACCACATAGTACTTAGTAAAAATACAATCTCTTATTCCATTTATTTTTTATATTGTTTTATTTTTTGCAAATATTCAAGCGATAATGGAAAATGTAGCTTCACTAAGTTTATTCTTTAGTACTTTTTAAAAATAATGAAAAATTATACACTATGCAATTTTAAAAATATATACAGTATATGTATCCACTATTAAATTCAAAATATGATAAAAACCCGTGAACATGATTACTCCCAAATACATTATTATTACTATTTCTAGTACATTTTAATTTTATGTAATGTTCTTTCTTACTTTTTAAGTTTTTTTTTTTTAAATAGCACCACTAATAATCACAGGCACGCAGTTTTCTGAATTCACAAGCTCCCTCTCCCATGCACAATTACACCTAGCATGCATGTTTTGCTTCTTTCACTTCTGATTTCCAATATCTCAATAATACACTCATTGCTACATAGTTTCTAGCACAATATATCTTTATATATTAAAAATAGACAAATATTTGAAATTAAAATGTTAACAAACATGTAGATGTAAGATATATAGGTGGTTGTTTTGTTGTAAATAATATTTATAACATGAAAGAGCCAGTACTTCAAAAACTGTTAATTAGACTTTTTTTTTATCATGGATAAATGTGTGTCACAGAAAGAAATTCTCGAAGGAGATAAGCATAAACGAATCACAGAAGAATTTACATAAATGAAAACAGTTACTGATTTTTTATATTACTTTGTCTAATATTTTAAAAAATAGACATGATATTGGGGAGACACATTAACTACTTCTGGGGAGCATTAAGAGGGGTGCAACTAGCAATGTTCATTTGCTACAAGGCTTTTTAATTTCAATGATATAAGTATTTGTTAGAATATAGCTAATTTTGTCTTGTATTTGTGTATGTTTGTATCTACCATTGTATTTTGTCATACAACATATTATTTTGAACTTTTAATTTACATAAGTGTTTGGAGTTTAGAAATATAAGAGTATTTAGCAACTGAAATAATTAGGTATTAAGTAATATAATTAAATATTCTGGTTGATAATGATGGATTCTTCATATTATTAATATGGTTCATTAAGATATTTGCCCACATTTGTATAAATTAAAACTATTACACAAGATTTTGAGAATATAAATCAACTCTCTTTATCAAGTGTTCAAAAAAAAAAAAAAAAAAAAAAAAAAAACACTAACATAGCCTACAGCCATGTTGGAAACTAGAACTAAATATATAACTTAAGGAAAAAACTCATTCTTGCCATCTAGGCCTAAGTAGTCAAAGCTAAGACTAAATACAAATTATTACAAATGTGATTAGATAATACCACCACATACATACTACTCTACACAAAGGACGGCAAGCAACTGATTGTTCCTTTAAGAAGCAGCTGATTGTTCTTTCGGTGGAGCTAAGAGGAAGTTATCCTAATTGTTTATCTGGATAAATAACCCGTTCACCCCCTCTTTCAAGAGTGTAGTCCACCATCGGGTCATTATTTTCATTTGAGGATTCAGCGGCAAAATTTCAGCCTTATATAAAGTAGACTGATTTTTAGTTCGGTTTTTATTAATGGAAGCCGTAATAGTCTTATTTCTAAACTGGTTTGGCTGATAGTATTTGTACGATAACTCGAAGCTCCAAATTGTGTTATCCTTTATAAACTAGGTTTAACGAGAATTGATTTATACTTTTCAAATGTCATGGTATATAAACAAATTATGACAAAAGTCTTATTAAACCATATTAACAATTAAATATATTATTGATGAAGATACGAGGGCTGTTTGGAAAATATGTTCACTTTTGTTATAAAAAAGGACTCCATTAGAAACTAGAGGTTTTTTTTTCTTTTAAATATACAAATTAAAGTCGTAACCCTTGTCTATTTTCCTACATATTTTATACTACATTAAGGCACTTGTCATATAGATGAACATGTTTTTTTTTTTTTAATACACTCTTGGGGAACGCCATTCCCTGTGTGTTAAAGTCATGCGTTAACACTGTTCTATTTTCAAACCACTGTGGCCCTTGACATTTCCCATGTTAGGAAAATGATAATAATCTCTAGGAGCTAAATCAGTGCTGCATGGAAGATGAAACAACTCCCATTAGAAATTGTCTAGTAGGACTTGTATGCAAAAATAATAATTAATAAATAAATAAAATACCAGACACAAAATGCCACACCATTTGTTCTTCTCAGCTTCCTCAAAGTGTAACTAAAAAATGCAAAGTTTATTAAAGTGTCTCATTCCATAAAATCCACTAGGAGTACACTTTTTTTGTCCCCAAAACCGTTAACATAAGTTTTCTCCGGAAAATATTTGGCAGCACTTTAGATGTTTTTGAGGCAAACTACTGTGGTCCCACTCCATTGACTTATTTTTTGTCGACACATTTACGTACATCACCCAAGTCTCATTACCTATCATAATATGACTGAGGAAATTATTTCCTTCCTTATCGTAATGCAAAAGGAAAGTTATCACCGCACCCATTATTTTGGTTTTTGTTATCATTAGTAAGAAGTTTACAACCTAAATCCATGCACAAATTTGTGATAGCCTAGCTTTTTAGTACCACTTCGTACAAAATTGTTCATAATACTAGAGGAAAAAGTTCAATAATTCTATAATTTTTAAATGCCAATTTTCTCTGATTTACTCATTCATCTTTTCAACAAGTTAATTTGTCACAATAGATGGCTTTCATTTGTTACTTTATCATAAATTTCATCCTTCCATCCTGAACAGCACTATCACCCATTATATTTTTCCATTTCACAACAAATTTCGCGATGAATGTATATATGGCCATACCAGTTCATTGCATATATAAATCAATTAATAGCACATACAGTACTTTTGGGGAGGATTGAAAGGGCATTTTGAACATTAGTATTATCATAGGAATAGGCTGAGTGATATTCCCACTACTATACGATTTTTAGTATAGGCCCCTTATTTTGCGGCGCTGCTTTACTGACAAACGTAATGCTAAAAATTAAATATGCATATCATGGTGTTCCTTATTAAATTCTCTGTATAACCATATATAGTTTATATTTTTTAAACATTTCGTTAAACGCAAAAATAACAATGGAATATAAGAAAACATAGTTTTGCATAAACACGCGTCTTTGAATTTGCGCAGTGTAAAAACTAAGGGTATTAAAAAGATTCCTATTAGGAGTTTATTAAAAGTATTATTGTTAACAACATACTCAAGTTTAATAAAATAGTCACTACAACAATTAATTGTTATTAATGTTTTTGTGAATTACTAGTATCTTAATTTTGGGTAAGAATACAGGGAAAAGGTTTTTATGGAACTAACCTAATAATTATGTAGAACTCAAAAAAATTCAACTCTGAGCACAATACAAATAGACCACCCTCTCACTTATTATAGCAGCAATGATGGTTTTCTTCTACAAATTTGGTTTACACAAATTGCATTTTTTACATTTAAATTTATTTCCATAAATAAAGTAGGTTTAATTGATAGTCATCTTCATTAACATTTTCTCATCATATGTCAATATTTATAGTCATTACAGTACTTTAGTTTTAAATAATTGTGCACGCCTCCATTACTGCAATCGATGCATGTTTTGCTTCTTTCACTTCTGATTTCCAATATCTCAATAATACACTCATTGCTACATAGTTTCTAGCACAATATATCTTTATATATTAAAAATAGACAAATATTTGAAATTAAAATGTTAACAAACATGTAGATGTAAGATATATAGGTGGTTGTTTTGTTGTAAATAATATTTATAACATGAAAGAGCCAGTACTTCAAAAACTGTTAATTAGACTTTTTTTTTATCATGGATAAATGTGTGTCACAGAAAGAAATTCTCGAAGGAGATAAGCATAAACGAATCACAGAAGAATTTACATAAATGAAAACAGTTACTGATTTTTTATATTACTTTGTCTAATATTTTAAAAAATAGACATGATATTGGGGAGACACATTAACTACTTCTGGGGAGCATTAAGAGGGGTGCAACTAGCAATGTTCATTTGCTACAAGGCTTTTTAATTTCAATGATATAAGTATTTGTTAGAATATAGCTAATTTTGTCTTGTATTTGTGTATGTTTGTATCTACCATTGTATTTTGTCATACAACATATTATTTTGAACTTTTAATTTACATAAGTGTTTGGAGTTTAGAAATATAAGAGTATTTAGCAACTGAAATAATTAGGTATTAAGTAATATAATTAAATATTCTGGTTGATAATGATGGATTCTTCATATTATTAATATGGTTCATTAAGATATTTGCCCACATTTGTATAAATTAAAACTATTACACAAGATTTTGAGAATATAAATCAACTCTCTTTATCAAGTGTTCAAAAAAAAAAAAAAAAAAAAAAAAAAAACACTAACATAGCCTACAGCCATGTTGGAAACTAGAACTAAATATATAACTTAAGGAAAAAACTCATTCTTGCCATCTAGGCCTAAGTAGTCAAAGCTAAGACTAAATACAAATTATTACAAATGTGATTAGATAATACCACCACATACATACTACTCTACACAAAGGACGGCAAGCAACTGATTGTTCCTTTAAGAAGCAGCTGATTGTTCTTTCGGTGGAGCTAAGAGGAAGTTATCCTAATTGTTTATCTGGATAAATAACCCGTTCACCCCCTCTTTCAAGAGTGTAGTCCACCATCGGGTCATTATTTTCATTTGAGGATTCAGCGGCAAAATTTCAGCCTTATATAAAGTAGACTGATTTTTAGTTCGGTTTTTATTAATGGAAGCCGTAATAGTCTTATTTCTAAACTGGTTTGGCTGATAGTATTTGTACGATAACTCGAAGCTCCAAATTGTGTTATCCTTTATAAACTAGGTTTAACGAGAATTGATTTATACTTTTCAAATGTCATGGTATATAAACAAATTATGACAAAAGTCTTATTAAACCATATTAACAATTAAATATATTATTGATGAAGATACGAGGGCTGTTTGGAAAATATGTTCACTTTTGTTATAAAAAAGGACTCCATTAGAAACTAGAGGTTTTTTTTTCTTTTAAATATACAAATTAAAGTCGTAACCCTTGTCTATTTTCCTACATATTTTATACTACATTAAGGCACTTGTCATATAGATGAACATGTTTTTTTTTTTTTAATACACTCTTGGGGAACGCCATTCCCTGTGTGTTAAAGTCATGCGTTAACACTGTTCTATTTTCAAACCACTGTGGCCCTTGACATTTCCCATGTTAGGAAAATGATAATAATCTCTAGGAGCTAAATCAGTGCTGCATGGAAGATGAAACAACTCCCATTAGAAATTGTCTAGTAGGACTTGTATGCAAAAATAATAATTAATAAATAAATAAAATACCAGACACAAAATGCCACACCATTTGTTCTTCTCAGCTTCCTCAAAGTGTAACTAAAAAATGCAAAGTTTATTAAAGTGTCTCATTCCATAAAATCCACTAGGAGTACACTTTTTTTGTCCCCAAAACCGTTAACATAAGTTTTCTCCGGAAAATATTTGGCAGCACTTTAGATGTTTTTGAGGCAAACTACTGTGGTCCCACTCCATTGACTTATTTTTTGTCGACACATTTACGTACATCACCCAAGTCTCATTACCTATCATAATATGACTGAGGAAATTATTTCCTTCCTTATCGTAATGCAAAAGGAAAGTTATCACCGCACCCATTATTTTGGTTTTTGTTATCATTAGTAAGAAGTTTACAACCTAAATCCATGCACAAATTTGTGATAGCCTAGCTTTTTAGTACCACTTCGTACAAAATTGTTCATAATACTAGAGGAAAAAGTTCAATAATTCTATAATTTTTAAATGCCAATTTTCTCTGATTTACTCATTCATCTTTTCAACAAGTTAATTTGTCACAATAGATGGCTTTCATTTGTTACTTTATCATAAATTTCATCCTTCCATCCTGAACAGCACTATCACCCATTATATTTTTCCATTTCACAACAAATTTCGCGATGAATGTATATATGGCCATACCAGTTCATTGCATATATAAATCAATTAATAGCACATACAGTACTTTTGGGGAGGATTGAAAGGGCATTTTGAACATTAGTATTATCATAGGAATAGGCTGAGTGATATTCCCACTACTATACGATTTTTAGTATAGGCCCCTTATTTTGCGGCGCTGCTTTACTGACAAACGTAATGCTAAAAATTAAATATGCATATCATGGTGTTCCTTATTAAATTCTCTGTATAACCATATATAGTTTATATTTTTTAAACATTTCGTTAAACGCAAAAATAACAATGGAATATAAGAAAACATAGTTTTGCATAAACACGCGTCTTTGAATTTGCGCAGTGTAAAAACTAAGGGTATTAAAAAGATTCCTATTAGGAGTTTATTAAAAGTATTATTGTTAACAACATACTCAAGTTTAATAAAATAGTCACTACAACAATTAATTGTTATTAATGTTTTTGTGAATTACTAGTATCTTAATTTTGGGTAAGAATACAGGGAAAAGGTTTTTATGGAACTAACCTAATAATTATGTAGAACTCAAAAAAATTCAACTCTGAGCACAATACAAATAGACCACCCTCTCACTTATTATAGCAGCAATGATGGTTTTCTTCTACAAATTTGGTTTACACAAATTGCATTTTTTACATTTAAATTTATTTCCATAAATAAAGTAGGTTTAATTGATAGTCATCTTCATTAACATTTTCTCATCATATGTCAATATTTATAGTCATTACAGTACTTTAGTTTTAAATAATTGTGCACGCCTCCATTACTGCAATCGATGCATTTTCTTTCACAAACAAACAAAAGGTTCCCAACGCCAAGGCCAAATTTTGACACTTGAATCTGTTGTCGTTAGGAGAAAAAGAACCCAGTATATACTGACTGTTCATTCCTCGCTGTTAACCGTAGCCAGGTCATCAAAAACATGATTTGTTAAAATTGTACAATAAAATGTTTGTAATGCAAATTACAATGTCAACTCCTACATTGGATTTTATTTACATATTTTTAAAATGCCAGTGAAAGTTACAATTAACTATAACAATCCGTTTTGGATATATCAATAATTCACAAATACGTTAATAACAATTGTTGTAGTGATTATTTTATTACGAAACTTGAGTATGTTATTAACAACTCTACTGTTAATAAACCGCTTACAGGAAAACTTTTTAGCACCCTAGTTTTTACACTGCGCAAATTCAAATACACCTCTTTGTCAAAGTAAAGTTTCATTTAATAAGAAATCGGGATTTAAATAGTATGTGAATACACTCTACTGTTCACAGCTATTATTATAGAAGATTAATTTAGGTGTATTAATTTTGTTTTCCTATTAGTTTGATATCGACATCCTACCCCTTAGTAGTAATATGATTACATTGAACATTTTTTTTACATAATAACTAACATGAAGTTTCGAAAGCATAAATTAATTCTCATTATAAGTGTAAAACCTAGACCATGAAAGAGAAAACAGTATCATTGCCTAATAGCCTAGAACCATTTAGGAAGCTAAAATTAAATCTACACATAACTTAAGAAAAGAACTCAAGCCCAAAACTAGGCTTGAGAAAACAAAGACTAATTGCAAATAATGTGATCAGATAACATAATTTGATTTATACTCTTGAAACTTGTATCTTAGTTGTATGTACACAAATGATGGCAAATATTATTAACCATATTAATAGTATGAACAATCCATAATTAATTGTAAAATAGCTCTAAAACCGGAATAGATTATATATTGTTAAAATTTCATTATTTGAAGTTCAGCATTGATGTTTTAAGTCGTTTAGTTATTTTTCCTTCTAAAAGTATGTACGTTTATTTCAGTCACATTTGAGGGAATATTAGTTTTGTTTTTATTAATCATGCAAGTATTAAATCTAGTAATTATAAATCTAATGGTATTTTTATTTCAAATTCAACTAAATCTTTTACATCTTAACTGAAGACGTTTAATATTTATATTTTCGTTTGGATAATACTGCAGAGTTACTGTTTTCTTATTGAAAAACTATGTTATTTTGTATATTCAAAACTATAACTCTAAAAAAAATATTCACAGAAATATCTAAACTCAGTGTGTTTCCTCTACTTTTTTATCTTAAAATATTCTTGTTAAATTATTGTATAAGTAAATTATTATACAGTTCTACTTTTACCTTTTCATCTTGAACTGTAATATTATCGTCTGTAATATTCAAATGAAGTCAATTTTAGGCGTTGATAAACTAATAAAACTAGTTCATAAACAAAAATAATAATTGAAATAAAATGAAAGTCTGATTTACATTACAAATTTTAAATAGTCCCCAGTAGACATAAGAAAATAAATTGCCTAAATAAGCAATGTCCCCTATTAAGATCAACTTGTGTTATTAAGTTAAATTAAATTCAATGTAGTAGTTCCGTTTTAAAATCATTAATATCTTGTTGAAGTAAACATGTTGTTATTAAAATAAGTATATTTAATATTTTTTGTAATTCATTTAGTGATTTATTATGTAAATTATCTATCAATTTTGTTTTCACTGTGTCAAAATAAGTTGTGACAGAGTAAATGACTTTTTCTAAACTTAATAAATCTCAAATTCAATTATTTATTATTACTTTTTAATAATTCTATTGTTTCTAACAGTATGTTTTAAATTATAAATTTATTAAAGAAAGTGTCATTCATTTAAACGCATTCTCTATAAGTAAAATAAATATATGTGTTAGAATCCAAAATAGAATAACTACAGAAACTAATGCATTCATATTTTGATAACACTTTTGTTGAATATTCGTGCTTTTAATGTAATTATTAATTAAAACGAATAATAGAATGATTTATTTGTTACGAACTTTACAGACCACCAATTCTATCACAAATGGGCGCTGCTGACAGATCCCGATGATATTGCCGGAGGGCCTAAGGGTTACTTAAAATGTGATATAAGTGTAATTGGCAAGGGGGATACAGTAAAGGTTCCCCCCAAAAGTGAAAAAGATGAAGATGATATTGAAGCGTGAGTATATTATGTATGTCTATTATAACCATTGTCTTTTTTATTGGGTTTAGAAAAATACAACTTAAAATAATTTAAATATTGAAATAAAAAAACGGCTCACTAAGGTTAGCTTCTAAATTTATCTTATATAAATAAATATAATCATAATAGTGATTAAATTATTACATTTTATTATGTTAATGGTTAGTGGTTAATTTTTGGCTAATTATATGGTTTATAAATTAAGTACCTTATGCAACAGGTCATCGTCCTTTCTTTATTGTTTTTTGTTTGTTTTTTTTCTTCTTTTTTTTCTCTCACTTCATTATTTATAGAAGAAAAAAGTTTATAAGAAGAAGAAAGTAACTTTATAGTTGAGCTTATATATATATAAATTTGAACTGATTTCTTAGATCCAATTGGATATATATGTTCACAACTAGTGCTTAGATATATTTTGTCTTCTGACTACAGATAAAAAGTGTAAATACAGAAAAAATTTCATTTCTCTGTAATTAGATCAAAACACAACAATTTAACTTTTTTTTAAAATTTTCCTTTTAATGAAACTTGACCTAAAATAATTAAAAGCTTGAATTCAATATCCAACACTAGTCGAGTATGAGAAGGGAAGAACTAAAAATTAACTTCTGCGAAAATCTCTGGCTGAGTTTTCACTCAATTGAAATAGATTCTATAAAAGAATGTGGTAAAAATCAGGTAACGAAGTATAATATGTTTAACTACAAGGTTCACTGGAGCCCCGTTTATAAAAAGTGGAAAGGAAATAAAGGTTTCTGTGTATTTATATAAGTGAGGAACTTCAGGCACCCTTCATTTTTTAGGTGACACATTACTATTCAACAACTTCATTATAAACTGTTGATGCGTTAATCTTAATCTGTAGGCCCCTTTTAATGATGTAATAAATTTTCTTTCTCTCTCTTTAGACAATCCTCTTCGGCCAACAAAGTCATTCATTCGCCCTTTTTTGCGGATAGTAGTTTTAATTCATAGAGAATAAAACACATAAACTGTTCCATAATAACTTTAAACGCTAAATTATTTCTATAAAATATTCAATTAAATGCAAGTCGTAACTGTTTTTATTATCTAGAAATGAATATAAAGTATTTAATAGAAAATAAAACTACCAGTCTAATTCATAGTGAATTAGAGTAAATTAGTTTAATAAAAAGTAGTTTTAATTCTTATTATAATTGCCAAATCAATTTTCGAAGTAAGAACTATATAAATATGATTAGTTTTAAGTAAGAATTGATAACCAAGCATTCTTATTTTCCTAACAACCTGTTTGATCTCCAAATTTATTTTTCAACAAATCAGGTCAGGAATTTAATACAATAGCTCTCGTGTTGAACTTTGATAAACCAGTAATAAATTACTTGGATATTTCTCCATCAAGTGTGTGAACTTAATTTAATAAACAAATATTTAATAATTAGTTAGTTAATTAGCAAGACCTCCACTGTTTTTTAAATATATAAAGAGTCAATAAAAATAGAACTTGACTCTCGAGAACCTTTTAGTTGTCCGTATTTAGCCTATGGGATGGCAACCCCTAATAATAATTAAAACAAAATGACACGTTATAATTTATTTCTTGTAGTCTTAATGCATAGCTGAGGATGGTGATATTAACTTTGAAATGTATTTGATTTTATAAATTATTTTCTCAGAATCTGTGTTCTGTTTATTAGTATACTAATAAGTTAACTTTTTTTACCCTTTCACTTTTTTTAACCACTTCTCTTGATTATTTAGCTACAAATTGTCAAAATTTTAAAGTTTCGGCTGTTATACGTCTAATTGTTGGCACTTTAGTTTATTTGATTCAAATTAAGAATGTAATACAGTATTTACAATTTGTTTATAAAATGAAAGTTACTCAAAATAATGGATGAAAAATGTCACAATAAATGAAGTTTGAAATGCTATCGAAACAGTATTATTTGTGTATATTTCTTCAATAAACATAACAAATTTTGATGCATTTCAGAAAATTTTGTTATTTAGTCTACCACCAAACATAAAAAATATGAACAACTAAAAGGTTCATCAAGAATGAGTTACAGATTTGAACTAAACAAATGAAATGATTAAATAAACAATAACTACTATGAGGCCCTAGTTAATAACCAGGTCCTAGTTAGTGGCATGAACAAAGCAAGTCGAAGCCTTTTTTAATGTGAACAGCTTATGATGCCTAAACATAAGCAAGTTATGTTTGTGAAAAATTAATAATTTGCTCAAAATTGCTAACTTACCAGTAAAACATAATAACACATAAAATAACTGATGTTGAAATCCTTGGTCTAATTATGAGCAAAGATAGGTTGGTTATATTTTTAATTCCATCACATAAGAACTGAGACTTCATAAGTATAAATCATACGGGACAGTTATGTGATGAAGGTATTTTGATATTTACAGTTGCCAGCTGTATTTTATTATAGCAAACAAATCCTATGTAACTAAATTTATTGAAATAATCTATAACTGTAACTGTATAATGTAATAATGTAGCTGCTTAATGATTTGAAATATGTAAACAATACTTTAAACATTTTACAGTTGCATCTCTTATATACATTAAGAAATAAGTAAAACACTGCAAAAAGCAAGGTAATAAAGGTACCATTTAAAGTGTAATTAGGGAACAAGTTTGTTAACTGAATGTATTAATTATCATAACATATTTATTAAAACATAAATCACAAAATATCCAAATCAATTGATACTATTAAATGTATTATAAATAAATGTCTAAAATAAAATATTTCTCAAGCTCTAATGACTTTATTAATATAATTTTAATTTTGGATTCTAATTTTAAAGTAACTTACTTCTTCCGGATGGGATGCCAATAGAAAGACAACGAGCAAGATTTATTGTCCGAGTATACAGAGCAGATGGCTTACCTAAAATGAATTCTTCCATAATGGCTAATGTAAAGAAAGCATTTACAGGTGAAATAAAGGATTTAGTTGATCCCTATGTGCAAATCTCATTCGCTGGCCTTACGGTAGGTAATCAATATATGTATGTACTTGATATTATTATATTACTTTCATATACAGCTTCTCTACACTGAAATATCTATGTTAATGAAAATGTTTTAATAAAGTATGTGTATCTAAAAATTATATTTGGATTAAATTTTGTTATTTTATTATTACAAGTAGAAACTAAAATTACTTTAGAAACCCTAATTTTATCTCAATATGAATGTAACATTATTAGAATATTTCCTCTAAATACACAATATTTATACAGATTCTATGCCAAACACATATAATATTCATTATATTATATAATCATAAACAGGGTAAAAGATGTTTTATGAATAATGTAATCAAATGTTAGAAAAGAAATGTATGGATTCCCTATGGCTATTTCAACTGCAACAATAAAATAAATTTCTAATGGGAAGAACAAATTAATAGAATCTCAAATTAGGCAAGCAGTGAGTTAAAATGTACAGGAGATGGGAATACAAAAATACTTAAAACATGTAGTAATAAGTAGAATGTTATAAACATGAAGTTGAAATAAAAATAAAAATTTCATTTAAGACTCATTATCTCCTTGCCAAGAGCAAATCTGAGTTCTATTTCTATTGCTCCTCTATTATCATCAAAGCTAAATTTTAAATTATATTTTAATTAAAACATAGTTTTGATTTAACACATTTAAGAATTCAACATTATTGAAAACTAATATTAATATTACTATTACCATTTTGAAATAATTTTAACATATTAATGTTGTGATGTTTGTCTGAAAGTATGTGTAGATATGATAACTGTCGAACAAGTAAGAAAAACAAACATGGCTTTAAAGTCTTAAGGGTTTTCTTGATGTTTGATTTTGGACATCTTCTTAATGCAATGCTGTCTTCTTGGAACATCCAATTCATATTAATTTATATACTCTTGTTTTATTACTTTATGCCTTGATATTCTAAATATAATTAGTTTTATATTAGATTACTAATACAAGGTTTTTATGAACAGCCAGTGATTTTATTTTAGTACATATTTATTTCGACAAATACATTTGTTTATTTTAAGAGTAGGAATAATATTTTTCTCTTATATTCTGTATTTTATAATTATATTTTTTAATTTGGCACCATATCATAATCATTGAACAAATTTATATGCCGATAAAAATATTTTTGTGATTGAAGGAAGAAAAAATATGTTGGTCAAATTGTGTTGTGCCACTGTATTGCACTCTATATGATTGTGTAACATGAAATGAATTGTCTGATTTATTGCAATTTGTTTTCTGTACATAATAATAACAAAATTTTATATATTTTTAAACTGTTGGAAACGGCAAATAAAATGTTAACCGGTATTTGTTTTCATTTCAAAGATTAACTCAAATGTATGGCAATGTAGATGCATCAGTTACCTTGCAATTTTTAGGAGCTTCCATTGTCTAATACTGCCAATAAATAGAAGAAGTGTTTTAATAAACAAAACAATGGTAGAAAACCATATTTAGTATAACTTAAATATGTTTGAACTTATATGTTAGTATAAGTTTTTTCAAACCTTAAACAAATACTAGTAATGCACTTGAAAAAGGAGTGCTCTTTGCAAGTACGTTTTTAAAATTGAGTTGAAACCTTTAAGTTTTCAAAACTTTGTTTGTCCATCTGTTCACCAGAAGCTATATTATTCAGTTATGCTGTTTTTCAGACTACTAGAGCCAAAATTATGATACAAATTTTAAATTTCCCTTCACTATTCCATATGTTTTTAAAATAATTATCGTTGAAATTATTTTAAAAAATAATACTAATAAAGAATTTTTTATTGGATTAAGGTTAGGTTATGTTAGGTTAGGTTTTGTGGTGCCATACAATTTTTGGTTTTGCGCTGCCATAATAAATTATTAATTCCCTCTTTCACGTTTTAATCATTTACGCTTATTATACATAAAATAAATTATATATTTCAATTAATCTATATATTGTTCAGAAGTTATTTGCAATAAGATTACATAAAATGCATAAGAGAAGTGTTTTTTTTTTTTTTTTTATTATTATAAAATAGCTAGAGTAGAAAAAATAGCTCTTCAATATATAATAGCTGTTAATGTATTCAGAAACTCGAAACCATGATTCATCTGATTAAAAAAATATTATTTAAAACATGAACACGACTTTTATGAACCAAGAGCAGACCTGTAATAATCTGTTAATGTCAAGTTCTCCTACTTCTTACACTACCCGAATTTCATTTGGGAATAACTTTAGTTTTTTTGTAGGTTTGTTAACAACTTGAGTGAAAATCCAGTCTGTTGAGAAAGTTTCCTCAGTGGCATTTCTGTAAATTGTAACGGTGATTGTTACAAACTATCACTAATTAACACTGATGGATAACCATTGCGATAATGATCAGCCACATTAGGTTCACGAAGTCTTCGCACTAAGTGAAAAATTATAGATTTAATTTGTATTTCACTGAGGGGAAAATTAACTATTAAAATATCCAAAATTTGAAATAATATTCAACAATAATATACTTCTGTAAAACTACTGACACAGATGAAGGGATGATGAATCACGTGATCTATTTCTTTTGACTTCGTCTAGTATAGTTAGGGCAAGAAATTTCCGCTACCAAATATTCCGTTTCACAAAAATTGCAAGTGTGTGATGTACATCCATTGTGGGTTGTGTTACTTTATAAATGCACTGTTTTAACTAATCAAGTTATTAAGAGTGAAAAGCTGTTGAAATCTCATTTTGTATACCATATGTTTGTGAATGTTAAATTTGTATAATAATTATTGCTTTAATATACCGGTAATGTACAAATATTAATTTGTAAAACAAAGAACAAAATAATTGTTTGTTGTTCTTCAATATTAAAATAACAAACTGACTCATGTTTCAGGGTAAAACAAGTGTGCGGAAAAATAGTTACGCTCCAGTTTGGAATGAGCAGTTGGTATTCACAGAGATGTTTCCACCTTTGTGTCAAAGAATCAAAGTACAACTAAGAGACAATGACCCAGTTAAACCTACTGTTATTGGCACACACTTCATTGACTTAAAAACCATTTCAAACGATGGAGAGAAAGGTAACAAATTGTATAATCAATTAATACTTTAGTAAATTATTTGTAATTATAAATTTCGAATCAAAAGCAAAATACGAGTACAAACCATTGCTGTCAACTAAAGGATTATACAGGGTCATTTAAAAAGAATGCCAGATATTTAAAAATCATTACTCCACAACTGTTTAATATTTTGGTATAATTGTTTAGTAATGGATTGTTGTGTGTTTTATTTACACTAAAGAAATGTTGAATTCATGACCTTAACATGTGTATTTGTTTTTAGGCTGGTGACCATCTACTGGCATTAGAATTATGTGAACAGGTGGTTTTTCTTAGATGAAGTCGCTTTTCATATAAATGGTTATGTTATCTGTAAAAACTCAAAGATTTGGTGATCTGAACAACAAAATTTAACCTACAAATAAATTCATGTTCACCTAAGTGAATGTTTGGCGCATGTTACTCATTGATAAATTGATAGGTCTTTTTTTTCTTTGTGAGGATATCACTTATAGGTAACATTTATCTTATACAGATATGCTAAAAATTTGTTTTCTTTGGAATGAAGACATTAAATGAGAAAGTATGACCCATATTATTTGTGAGTAGGATGGTTCACCGGCACATTTTAAATGTACAATATACAATTCTCTTAACACTTGGTTCATAAATGATTGGCTTAGCTGAAGTAAAATTACTCTTTGATTTCTTAGTAGTCCAAATCGTATTCCAGCGAACTTGTTTTGTTAATAGGAGGGGGTAAAGTGAAAATATTTATGATTTAGTGCAGCTAAGGAAAAGAATCACTGCTGCTATCATGTTGCCATGAATAAACATATGTGGCGTAAGATCGGCTACCATTTTGGTGTCTTCACAGCTACAAATAGTTATATATATATATATATATATATATATATATATATATATAGATTTATTAAAGAATTTCAAAAATATAAATCCTTCTGAACATATTAATAAAACTGATTTATAGACATTCCAGATTTTTTACTTTTTAATTTTTTTTTTTAATTCAGTTAATTTATGTAATTTAATTATTATATGTTTTATTTGATTTTGTTATAACTATATTTATAAATAAGTAGACAATTTTCTAATTTTTAATTATTAGGTGTTTTATTTAATAAGAAGCATGTTTAATGTAAATGTGTTTTTGTAATTGTTGAGGTTAGGTGGAAAATAGGACTCTGTGGTAGTAAATTCGTCTTAGAAAATATAGATTTATTCTGTTGTAATATAATTTTTAACTTACTACATGACCAAAAAAAAGATAGAGTTTAAATGTGATTGATATTTGAGATTATCTAAATATATATAATATGAAGATCGCATTAAATATTCCAATTTAGCTAGACAATAATATGTTTACGATTCCAGTAGCAGATATTATTACCATGTCAACGTTTCAACATTTAATATATCAGTTCTTATCACAACACAAACTTCTTTCTTAAGAATAAAACTTCTCTTCCAACAAGAAGTCTTTGAGTTATTGAATATTTCAAAGTCAGTCTTAAAATACCCTTGAAATATATTAATAAGCTATGTTACTTTAAATAAGAATAAAATTTTTAAAAGCTTAAAATATTGTTTGATGTTTAAGGATTTTTGCCAACATTTGGACCTACATTTATTCATTTATATGGGTCAACTAGAGATTACAGTTTGATTGATGAACATTCCAATCTCAACACAGGTCTTGGTGAAGGAGTTTCATATAGGGCAAGATTACTTATTGCAATAAGAACAGAAATTACAGATAACATGGACATCACTCCTTCACAAGTTGAAGTAGAGCCAACTTATCCTATTACTGAGGTATATTAGTTTAGATATCATTGAACTGTTTTCTATCCAGTGAAACATTTCATAGATTTAAGTTGTAGAGCTGCAGGCCCATATTTCTGTCATGTTTTGAATAATCATGAATAATAGTGTTAGACAAGATTTTGATGTTTGTTTTTTGTGATCTTTTTTTTTGTCTTCCAATGATTGCGGTTTCAATCTCACAATATCATTATTAGGTCCACCATTATGAAGCGAGTAGTCACCATTTTTATTAACATAAATATCATGGATACATACATTAAAATTCATTTAAAAAAATTGTTGACACAGCTTTAAGTTTAGCATATACTAGGGAAAAACATCAAATAATCTTATAATAAAAGTAATATTTACATTTATGCTAGTTTATAAAAATGTGATCGAACCAATGAATATGAATTCTAAATATAAATCAGATTATTTCAACAAGAAAACCACCAAACAAGTTTTGATAAATTAGTAATATTATTTGACTCCTTAAATTTTTACTTAATTACATTGCCTTAGGTTAAAACAACTCACCTTATCTATTTTAAATGCCAATTATTGCTGTAATATTATATTTATGTATTTTATTTTCTAACAAAAAATTTTATGACTTTTTTTAGACATCATATGGTAAAACCGAGGAATTTTTCTTATTTGCATCTATATTGGATGCTTCAATGATTGACAAAAAATTAGGAGAAAAACCTATGTTTTTTGAATTAAGTGTAGGAAATGCAGGAAATACTTTGGATGGACATAACGAAACAGCACAGGAGTTTACTGATTCTGACAGTGATGATAATTTAGGTAAGGTTTAATTTGACGTATTAATTATAAAGTAATTATTTTATAAGATATATCAACCCTTATCCTTTCTTATAATTTGATCTTTTTTTTAACAGAAATGGTGACATCAGAGTCAATATCATGGCAAAGCACAACCACACCTATTAAACCAATGACACATGATAGAGTTTACTATTTTTTACCTTACTGGGATGATAAGCCATGTATGCATGTGCGATCACTATGGCCGGATTATAGAAGACGGATGTATAATTCTAACATCATTAACAAAATTGTAGATAAATTGGTAAGTAAATGATATTGAGACTTTTATTCAAAATGTAACAACATTTAACAGTACTTTAGTATTAATAACACAACTTATTGTAAAATTATATAGTGAACAAAGAAATTGATTAATTTTCTTAGAGAACTTTTCCAAGAAAAAAAATCTTAGATAGCATATCAAATTAATAACATAGGCTCTGATGTAAAATTATTTATGAATTAGCGTCTTAATGTAACATGTTGATATTATTAATATTGTTTGATCGGAGATTTACTATAATTTGTGATAAAAACGAGTATGCAATTGATGACAAATGTCCGATTAAGTCATTGTTATTCACATGATCAAACGATCATAACTATAACCATCAAATAACTTTAAAAAACAGAATGTTGATATTCATGTAGTTATTGTAACTATTTACTAACAATGGGAGGTTTTATTTATTTATTTTTTTAATGGTTTATAAAATAAAGTTGGGCGCCACTTTGTAATGTTTAGCCTATTACAAAGAATAGAATGAAAATTATTACAAATTAGTACTCTTGAAGAGAGCATAAAAAGTTTCTGTGAGGTCACAAGTTCTTCAAAACAGTGTACTTTGGAGAATTTTAAAATATACATTTTACATTTTACATTTATACATTTTTGGAAATCCTTTTTTCTGAAATATACATTTAACTATTAATAACATTTTATAATAAATTTCATACAAAATCAACGTGTTACCAAAAAAGACAAAATTACACAAAACATCCAACATTTTATATTTATCTAAAATTATAATTCGTTATTACTTTATTATTAATCTTATGGTTGCAACCTTATTTCAAAATAAAATCTCTCATTATTCAAAATGTAATATTTTTATATTACACAACCTCTATTACAAAATATGTATTACTATTATTATTTTTTAAATATCTAATTTAACAAGTCAAACAATGAATATCTATTAATTATAAAGTTCCTTAATCATTATCTTCTAATATTTTTTTTTCTTTATTGAAAAACACGTAATAATTCTGCTACATATTATCCACGTTTCATTAATGAATTATCATTTCTAATTATTTTTTATATTTTAATTTTTCATAGAATATAATTTAAGCATGTTATACCAAGCATGCATTCATACACAGAAATTAAATTGTACATATTACATAAAACTTTCAATTTATTCACACTACTTACTGGTTCAGACTACATGGCGTCTTTCTAACAAAAAAAAACCCTGTCTCTTTATAGAAAATAACATTTTCAGTTTTACTTTTCAATTTTCTAATAATCACAATTGTCTACTTTCTCGTCTATCCAAAACATACTAGTTAACTCGCATAGTTTTTCTTAAAAAACACAAATACTTGTCCTTTTTTATTACGTTTTCCTTCTACCGCGGTAGAGCTTTGTCTATTTCATCATTTTTTACAAACACATCTTCTCACTCTAAAAGTTTATTTCTCTCTTATTCAAACTAACTAGTAAAATCACATGATTTTTCTTTAAATATAACTTCTAGTCCTTTATAAAAACACTTTCTTTCTTTCGCAGTTCGACATTATCTCTACAAACATATTTATTACTTCATACGTGTTACATCTCAAAAAGTCTAAATCCAACTGGCTTGAATAGTAACTTATTAATTCACATAATACTTTTATAAATTGAAACTCTTGTCCTTTAGGAAAAAACATTTTCTTTCCACGGTTCGGCTTTGTCTCTACAAACACATTTATTACTTCATACGTGTTACCTCTCAGAAAGTCTAGATCCAACTGGATTTAACCCGGTTGGCAACAGTATTTCCATCCTCACTCACAATGCTGATGTCATATTTTTCTATTAACTAAAATTATATCCGTTCTAAATATTAACATAATTTTAATAAATTTCTGGGTTCATTTTGTACTAATTATTCTCTTTATTTTGTTATTCTTTATTTATTTAGTTTAAAAAAATAAATAAAAAACAATACATTTCCTATTTACTGCTTCGAGTCAAACTTATTTTCCATTCAAACCAAGATTACCAAACTGAAAATGTACACTATTACAAAATTTGCTGATAAGTATATAGAATACAGTAAAATAGAAATCTAGCAACCTTTTTCTGAGACTTTCGGAGTTTTGAAAAGTTTATCATTATCTCATAATTGAATCTGATAAAAATCATTAGTAAATTCTTTTCCTGGATGTTTTCTACATGTGAAAAACCAACCAAACACTATACGATTAATATTTTTTCACAAGGGATTGATTTTATAATTAATTTGTATAATGAGAGATGGATTAGAGTCTTAAAAGAAACTATAAACAACACAACTAAACTTTATATACAATTTATATCTTTTTCAGATTGAAAAATTTATGTTTACTAATTTACTAATAAATTAAATTTGTGTTATATTCGTTCCTAAGTGCTGTCAGAAACATTACTTTTTGATGCATATTGTACCTCAATCTAAAAAAAGAAATGACATTTCTAGAAATAGACATATTTTTATTAGGAAAAAGTAATAATAACAGATATGTCAACATGAATACATTATATTCAAATATCAATAGATGGTAATAGTAAAAAATAAAAAGCATTGTTAAATATTTATAGGTTTTTTTTAAATATAAAATATAAATGTTTTTCATTTTAATTAGTAATTTGATTTATTTTATTATTAGCATCATATTTATAAAACTATTATAAGACATAATTGGAAAATAGGAATCGTAGTTGAAAGTCTGATTTTCCCAGGAAGAAGGCTTATCAGAAGTACACTCTTTAGTGGACACCGAGGATGGTGCAGCAGAGAGAAGGCTTCGCTCCGTCTTAGAAGAGTTGGGTGCAGGATGTGCTCGATATGTCTCCATAGCAAAAGGAACAGGTTCTGGACCGGGTGTGGGCAAAACCAAATTAGATAAAGAAAGAATGAAACTCTGCCAAAGAGATATTGTAAGTTATTCTTCTGCTTCAAAACACTATAGTTATATTTTGTAATATTCAATTAAACAAAATCACATCTATACATAATTGTAGTTACAAGGTTTTGTAAACTGTTTTTACTATTATACAAATTGGAAACCAATACAAAACTTCAATATGAAATCGTTGTAATATTTTTGTTTACTGATACTCTTTATGACAATGCAAAAATTACAAATTATTTTAAATCCTTAACACCATGATCAATCTTGTTTTAAAATTGCAAAAGAAGTTTTGTACGTGTATTTTACTCCATATATTGGACTGACCAAATACCAAGAACCACTTGATATCTATTTTTATATTCTTCTGGTCTCTTTTAGTAATAACAAAAATCCTCGCTATATTTATTTTCTGATGTTTATCATCAAAAATAGCTGGAAAACAATGCAAAGATGATAAATTTCTCCTTAATATTATTGCAAAGATCCTAAATAAAAACCTTATTAGACAAAGTTGAGGCTCGTGAATATATATGTACGAGAGTCACAATTAATTGTGTCACACACTTGTGTGTTCCTTGCAATATTCATATAATTTAGGCACTGCCATAATTTGATGTAATTTATTAATTTTGAAATGTAATATTATAATAAATATTACTGTACTATAACTGTGTCACAACTTAATAATAAAGGATTACTTTATTGGTCATACTTGGTATAATATGGATTTTTTTCTTTTCTACTGAAACAATTATTTTAATTTAATTTTAAGGTAATAAAGTGAACACAAAACGGAAAGCATATTTTAAGTGTTAAATATTTAGATAGTTAGTCAAAAACCGGCATGGTCTCATTTATTAGATTAGATTATTAAAAACACAGAAAAAAGAAACACACGCACAAAGATTAAGAGCATACATACCCTGTCAACAACAGCCGTGAAACAACTACTGAGCTGTGTCACAGGCAGGTAGCTCATCGGTATTCTCCGTTAAGCAGTTTGTAGACATGTTTTCCCCCTACCGCGGGGAAATTGTAAATTGTTTTTGTAAACTAAATTTATAATGTGCATATTTATTTACAACATCAATACTATAATGCAAATAGCATTTTTTAAATAAGTTGTTGTCTATTGAAAAATTGATGAATTTTGTTGTTCTTACAGGAACATATTGGGAATATGGCAAGGAACCTTAAAGCTCTGGTAACAAAACATTCATTCAAGGACAGATATAAAACTGCTCAGACTTATTTACAAAAGCTGAAATTTCTCGTGGAAGATGTAAGTATTAAACATATTTTAAAGATTATTTGATATGCACTGTTATGTTTAAATGAAAGAAGATTAAGTTATAAACAACTTGTCTTACAGTTTGATCCTGTTGTAGCCTCAGCACTCTTTGCCTGATGTGTTTGTCTGGGTCATCAGCAGTGGTAAACGAACAGCTTATCAAAGGATACCAGCTAGGGATCTTGTTTATTCAATAGTGGATGAAGAATGTGGGAGATATTGTGGAAAGGTTTTTTCACTATTCCTAAAGGTAAGTTTATATATTTAAGGTAATGTTTTTCTGGTTCAGTGTTTATTATAATATAGATTAGTACAGTACAAATATTCAAAGTATAAGTAAATTTTAATAGGCTGAATTGTATGCATTAACTTAACTTATTTTATGTTTAGTTAGAATTATATTTACAATTTTTGTGACAAATTTGCTTATTCATTATATCCTAAATAAAATGAAACACCAATTATTGAATCATAAAACTTACGTAAATGTAATGGGTAACTTTAAAGTTATAATTGATATATACAGAATAATAATCACTTGATTGAATATTCTATTCTTCAGATCTACAAACTATGAAAAAAATAAATAAAATTAAAAAAATTCACAAACAATTCATGAGACTTGACAATATAGTTATAACAGATTCCATTTATATTATTTAAAGTGCGTTAAGTTTATACCCATTCCAAATAGAAGTGAATAAGAAGACTATTCACTCACATACTTTCATTTTAAAAAGGAAAATAACATCTAGACCTAAGTTAGATAAAATAGGAAACTAATTATATATAATGTAAAATCAAACATATGCCAATTTTATCACTACAAACTCAGAAAAATAATATTTTACACATATTAACACTAGAAACTATAGACATTGAAACTTGTTACAATTTGAAACTTATTGTTTGAAAATGTTTTAAATATGTTAGCTACTATTTTTACAACAGAGTTTTTTTTTAAAGCATAGGACAAAACAGTCTAGTATTGTAATAAAAAATAACCCTTTCCTCTGTGGAGATTTACCTTTTAACCTCTCTTTTTTAATTTTACACTTTTAAATAATTATTAAAACGCAAACACAACTTTTTACATTTCAATAAAATTTTACTTTAATACGATATTTTAAATATTAGGAAACAATTACATTTATTAACTCAATATGTTCTTAACTAATTCTGCATTCACTCTTCACACATTCCTTAACCTAATTTTAAATTCCTTACAATGAGTTTTTATTTTACACAATATTCAAAACTTTCTCTAAATCCCTTTTGGACATCAACACTTATTTTACCAAGATTATTATTTTTAGTTTTGACTAATGAAACCTTTTCGTTTTTCTTTACAAAAAAAAATAATAATAATAATAATAATAATAAATTTAAACACTAACATTGAACATACAATTTATTGCCACGGCTTTTTTCTTTACAAAAAACAATTTAAAACTTTAACATTGAAGGTATAATTTATTGCTACGGCTTTTTTCTTTACAAAAATCAATTTAAAACTTTAACATTTAAGATACAATTTATTGCCACGGCTTTTTTCTTTACAAAAAACAATTTAAAACTTTACTATTGAACATACAATTTATTGCCACGGCTTGCTCTTTTTTAAATTTTTATTAGCACTAACCCTAATTTCTCGGGGGGGGGGATCCTTTGCTGGCTCAATTGAAGTGAAATTTACTATTAATAATAAAAGAATGGTTAACAATTTTGTACTTATCAATGGTACAGCTCCCTTCCAACTGGTCGATTTTTCACGATAACACTGCACTAACTTTCACTGACTCTGCTTTTATAACTTCATCGGATTTTCTTTTCACAAAAAAAAGAAGCACTCACAAATTCCTTCTTGAACTCCTTGGGTGACGGATAGTCCTAACTGCAACTGGTAATCTTCCTTCCTGACGACGAATACTAACTCACTAACTTCTCGTTGATACTAATTTTGTTCTGATTGACTTTCAGCTAACGAACTCAGAGACTCCCAGCTCCTCTGGTCAACAAACAGTTTAAGACTTTTCTTTCTACTCGACTTAGAAAACCAAACTCCTTTAACAAGGTGACGCAGAGACGTCTCGCCTCTTTGGTCAACAGTCCTCAACTAACTCTCCTTTTCAATTTTGGTTCTTACTGAAACTCGAGTTGGTTTGCTCCTCGTTGATTCGTTCAAATCCTGTAATTTTTTCAAAACATACGTTCTGTCTTTTTAGTGGCGGGTTTCAAAATCTGCCCTTCGATTTTTTAAAAGCGGGATCTCATCTGATTGGTGGACCTACTTTCTGCAAGTCATTATGTTTTGAAACATTTGGGAACTTTCCTTTGTGAAGTACAGTTAGGGACGCTAACTTCCCCCTGTTTTCTCTTTTTTTTCTACAATTTTTTAGTCACACCCGTCCTTGGCCTATTATCCCGTTTTTTTTTTAAGTGTGTAGGCGCTTTTGCTCCTTCAAGGCTAAAGTCCCCCTTTTCTTTGTGTTTCTTGTATACTTCTCTTGGTACAGTTACATTCCAACCTCCCAAACTGCGCCTGGCTTCATTACATTTTCTTCAATATTAATTTATTTTTATTTCATTTTTATTTGTACATGAATTACTTTACTATTTATCTTTTCATTTCATTAATCATAATTAATTGCAAATGATTAGTTTGATATCGTTACAGTAAGAATATCAATATCAGAAAAAATGTTCATATTAAAAACACAGCAAATAGTGTGACATAAAATGTTTAATGAAATATATTGCTATACATAAAACTAAATTGCCAATTATTAAATTACACTCACTGGAATAACAAGTATCATATTATAAAGAGAGAAAAATTCTGTTAAGTATTAAAGTATCTTGGAAAATTACATGGAACTTGATGCTGAACTTAAAAATCGGAACACTTCAGTAGGTACCAGTACTACAAATACATTTACATACTTTTTTATAATACATGAAATAGGTTTCAAGAAAAAGTCATTACCATGAGTTATTCATAACATATTTATCACTTATAAATGAATATATGAGTTTGGTATAGAAGGAGAAACATAATTGTCATCAATATCAATCATACATGAATATTTTTTGCTAACAAATTCACTTTGTTTATCTTCTTTTTTTATGGATAGAATTAATTATGTATTTTGTTTTTAATTAATGTGATTTGAAACCATAAAAGTGGCCTTTGTAAGGTTAAAAAAAATTAACACTTAAAACAAAATTTACTATCACTTACATCATACTATCTGTGACTCATAATACATCTGAATATAATTTTAGCTTCCAGGAAAAAAAGGACTTGGTGCCAGTGGATGGGCAATTCAAACCAAGCTTCAAATTTACATGTGGTTTGGTCTTGTCAAGCACAAAAAGAACTTTGTCAATGGACTTACCAAAGGCTATGAAGTTTCTCATGAGATGAAAAATGCTGAAAGACCTCGTGCATTACCTCCCTCTGTGGTTCATTATACAAGTAAATATGTAAGTAAATACTATTTTGAAACATTTCTTTAAAAATACGTAATTGGGTGTCAGTAAAAAGAAGATAGTGAAAGGTTATACATTTATAATGTATTAAACTTTTTTTTTTAACTAGGATACAAATTTTGTAACAAAGAGATTTACAATAGAGTTTATGCAGCAGTATATATCATGAATATTAAATACTTTATAGTAAGGCAAACAAAAATGAAAAAGCACTTATAATTTCACAAACAACAATTTATTGCTACAGCTGTTTCGCCGTTAGGCATCGTCAGACAACTAAGAACTAAAAACTAAAATACAGGTCAACTTAACACTAACATCTAGGAATGAAGGTGGGGATGAAAGCAGAGGTGGGGCAATGACCTGGTTTTACCTGAAAGGGACATGGATAAGAGAGAGTTTTCAAACAATAGGTTTTAACAAAGGGGATGGGTTATTGACTTGTTCATTCAGGTTAGAAGCATGGCATTTTAAAACAGATCTGTTAATTTCTAAAATTTCCAAACTATTTAATTTCCTACTTTTCTTTTCTATGTGTAAAACTTTGACATTATCAATGGGATCAAATGTATGGCCTGAATCTAGTAAATGATTTGCAAAATTGGAATCTGTTTTACCATGCTTCCAACAATATGTTTGCCTTATTATGGAATTTCACCGAGTACCGACTGTAGTCACACTCAATACTTTATAGTACTTCAACTCACAGTTTTATTAAACTATAAACTGTTTTAGTTTATCTTTGTCTTTACAAAATATACGAACTGATTGATTTAGTTGTTCACCTACTATGTCCTTAGTGTTTTCTGGGTTGTTCCGCTATTCTTTATTTAAATATTGTCTGAAGTAATTTTTTAAAGCCATAAGATGGAAAGAATACGTTTTTCATAACCCAATACAATTAATTTAAAATAGTAGATTACAATGATAATATCATAAAGTAGTTTATAAATAGAGCATTACTAACCTCATTCATTCCCTTTATTTCTTAAACAAATTAGGTGGCTTAGCAGCTGTTGTATCAAAGATAAAACTTGTACTGTTTTTTTTATACTTTATATATATACAAAGTTAGATTTTTAAATAAATGTTTTCTGTATGTATAATTTAACTTCCAATTGTGTTAAATTCTTTCCAACCAGTTCATCATTTATGAACAAAATTCAATGTACTACAACGAAAAAACTCTATCTTTTTTAGAGTCAGACTAATTACGCCCCCTATCTTAATTAATACGTAACAGTCTCGAATCCTGAGATTTTTAGCCTACAGAATTCGTTCTCGCGTGACAAAAAGAATAAATTATCCAATCCACTGGAAGTTTTTGGCTTACTATCTTGCTGGCCTGGATTGAATAACTTCTTCGATAATTTGAGTTGCCCCAAATTACCGGTACCCCCCTTTTTATTTACGACTTCCAGTTACTGTATTTATGATTACCCTGTTTCTCAGGGAGAACACGAATTTACTTTATTTTTTGAATTTTAATCTCGCAGGTGTGTCCTTAGGAATACCTTTTTGATACAATATATTTTACCCTTTTTTATAATAACGAACCTGAAAATACAACATATAAATGTGTGACCAATTCTAAATAAAACACAGATTTAGAGGAAAAATGAAAAAATTAATTCTTTTAATTAACTGAAATAAAACAACTGAAATAAAAAACTTGACACAAGTCAACAAAATAAAATTCAAACAATTTCTCTAATAAAATTAATGGATAATAACTAAATATTTTTCTTTTGAGCAGAAGGCAATTACTTATGAATTTCTTACAATTGATATATAGAAAACAAAAATTTCTATTATTTCTGAATTTAAATTATTTAATTTATTAAATTTATTTATTGAAAGGATTTTTATTCACACATGAGATTGACATTATCTATTTAATATATTCATTTAATTACACAAAAAAAAATTTATCTCAGGAAAATCAGTGAGACTCTAAAATCGGGCCAATTTTGCCCTTTAAAAAAGGAAATTTGGATTTTCTCAGACCTTGTCCGCCGTGTTGTAGATCCTGAGTCCTGAGATGCGGATGGTCCTCTGGTGTCTGGTTGGTTGAATTTCGATTAAAGTTGTCTTATAGTTTCTCCATGGAGTTCAGAAGGCTGGCTGGTTGTTCGAATCTATTCCCTTCTATCGCTCTCGCTGACGCTGTTTTAATACGTTGGCATTGTAACACTTAAACTTCCTCAAACTATTTTTTAAAAGAGACGTTCGGGCATAGTCACCCCTAGCAACTGTTTTGACGATTTTTTCCAAGAGAGCTTCCGGGCATAATCACCCCTAGCACTTACTTTGACAATTTTTTTACGAGAGACCTTCGGGCATAGTCACCCCTAGCCACTGTTCTGCAACTTTTTTACGAGAGACCTCTATGAGATTCGTGCGGCTCTTTTTATAGCCAAAAACTATCGTATATCGATACCAATTTTTTTCCCTCACTGGACCGATACGATATTTCCATTTATGGTGTATTTCTATGCAATTTCTTGATTATTTTTGGTGTAGGTGGTTCAGTTATTTATTATTAATTTATTTATTATGTTTACTGTTTTTATATTGTCCTTTTTAATCACTTTGTTCTAATTAATCCTTTAATTTATTTTTGCTGTAAGTTGGTATTCTGGCTCCGCCTCTAACTACGTCACTTATCCTTGAACATTTAAACCCTGCAACTTGCAACTGGCTGATGAAAAAATCTTCATTGTTTTCCTTTTAATTGTCTATAACACTTTTCCTAACAGTTTTTTCGTTTTTTCGTAACCGGTGTATTGTAGCTCTCGACCGCGGCAATTTCCCGCACTTCGAATGACATTTCTCGGACTATTCATTCGCCTTCAATAGCTTACGTAAGAATTTGCGTAATTTACAGTTTTTAATTCTTACACCTTTAAAGTTTTTTCTTTCAAACTTTGTAACTTTGTTTATTTCGTAATTTAAACGCACTAGCCGTGATAACACAATTCTACGACTTCTGGTAGTGATGTAATCCCGTGCATATTTTCACACCTTTGGGTTTGGGGTTTATTTATTAACTGATTTTCCTGAAATTTACACAACTTTTAGATATTAGGTTTTAAACTCTTTTTGCAAAATTTCCACTTCTTATCTTTTTTCCTTTTCATAATATAGCGTGAAAACCATAACTCTTTTGTTTTACTCAAATTTAAATTTTTAATCATTAATTATAGTATAACTTTATTTATTTAATTACTTCTATACAATCCTTTTTTCAAAATTTATTTTTATTTACTTTTATTAGCTTTTATACTTAACCTTTTCTGCTAACTTTTTAAATATCAATTTTTTCCAACTTTTATCAAGAATACTTTTAACTTAAAATTACATTTTATTTTCAAAAATATCAAGGTTTTTTAATTTTTATTAATTTTGAAAAATTTTAAATTCTTCATTCAAATATGCCGTAACGTCTGTTAGTTAATATGAAATAACAGTACTAGATATGTATTGCATACGACTTGTATTACAACTACATATCCTTATACCTTATTATTTCACATTTTCAAAATTCATAAAAAATGATTTTTCAATTCAAAATCCACCGACATAGGAATTTACCGTTAGAACAAGTCGGTAAGATTTGACCTTGGACCATTTCATAGTTCAATCTCACCGACCGGCTATAAGCAGTAAAAAGTTCTACAAAACATCCAAACCTTGCATTGGGATTATTTTTTGATATTTTTCTTTTTTGACCAAAATATAACCCCATACAACGAATTTCCGTTGTAGCTCCCTCCTTATGTCAGCCACGTTGAAATATCTCAATATTTCATGAGTTATGACATAACATACGATACCCCATATTTAAACTCCCACAATCTTCAAAATTAATCTCACCTTGTTCTCTGTTCTGCCTTTTCTGCTCCTAGATTTCTAACATAATACATGATACATCTTTATATTATACATTAATTCATGACATTTATTTATAATATTACTTGATTGTTTATAATTGTTTTTAATTGTTTTTCTTATAATATTCAGTTCACTTCACTTTTTCACACTATATTGGGACCTAACACTTTCCTGAGATAACTTGACATTATATAATCTCCATACCTTAACTTCTGGCTAGAGTATTTACTAATAACAAAGTTACCCCAGTCAAAACGCTCTAATTTCAATTTTAATTTTAATTAATTTACTGTTTTCCCTTAGTCAACTTACCCCTTTATTTTTTACTTTAAAATTTCCCCTTTGATTTTTTATTAGTTATTATTATTAAACTTTTTTATTTTAAATTATTTTACTTTTCTAAAAAATTTTTTGTTATGCTTTTCCGTCTGAACTTGCTGAATCCAATGATGTAACACTTAATCTGGTCCTGATTTTAATTACAAATTTTCTCTGTTGTGATTTAGTATTATTGTCGACATTCCATCCCCTTTGTATTCTTGCGACCTTGTTCCGTTAGCCGACTGACAGTAGACATCCTAAGTCAATATTGTCTTCCTTGACCTAGTCAACACAACCTTGCTTCCGTTACTCATTGAATCTAAATATTATGTTTTTAATCTGCTTACGGTTTCATTCATTAGGGCTGGTTTCCCGTTCTGACATCAAACCTGTTTTTAGTATACATCTGGATACTTAAGTTAGTCTTGCAGCATGTTAAATCCATCAACCTATTATTTTTATTTATTATTCAGCTTAATTATACTATATCTTGAATTTTCTTATAACTATTAGTCATTTTCCTTTTAAACGTTGTATGCTGATATTTCTTTTTACATTTATACAGGGTTTTCATAATTTATGTCCTATCCTAAACACTTGTTTATTTTTATTTTATATTTTAATTCATGCTCCATAGTAGATTCGTAAATCCTTTATATCATATTTCCCTTTAATTTTATTATTGTTTATATTTTTTACAATGAAAGTCTTACTACCTACTTTATTTACAATTTCAAATGGACCAGTATATTATAATTTCTAGTATTTTTCTAAATAAATCCTTACAGCTAAACATATTTTTCATCATGTAATATAATTTGTTCCTTCCCAGGTGTCCATAAGCTTTATGTATCTCCATTATTAATTCCGTCTCTATTTCTGATGGAATCACTAATTTCCATCGGTTTCTTCCATATTTATATAACAATTCATTTTCAATTCTATAATTTCTATTATAATTATTTATATTACGTTTAATATTACTACATTCTAAATTTTCATTTTGTTTAAGTGCAAAGTTTTGTATTAAATATTGTAATCTTACATTTTTTCCTACTTCTATTTTATTAATTTTGATCCTTATTCTATCCGTGATGTCCCGAGAATCATACATTCTGCTCACTATATCACAGGGTATATTATCTTTCCCTGCACAATGCACTATTCTAGGGTGATATTCTTGAATTGTTAGGATCCATCGCGTCATCCTACTATTCACCAACTTACAGGTGGTCAAAAATTTTAACGCTTTGTTGTCCGTAATGATGGTTAAAGGTGCTCCAAGTACTAGTGGTCTAAACTTCTTCAAACCATGCACAATTGCTAGCAATTCCAGCTCGCAGATTGAGTAATGTTTCTCGTAAACTTTCAGTGTTCTGCTTACGAAACCAATTACTCTAACCTCTCCTTCCTGGTTGCGCTGATATAGCTGGCTAGCGATTGCTGTCGTGCTGGCATCAGTCTGAAGGAACGTTTCTTCTCCTTCCACCGGATGAGCTATCACCACTGACTCCAAAAACAAGTCCTTGACCGCCTGAAACGCTTGTTGCATTTCCTCACTCCACACCCATTTTCTTCCCTTTTGCAATAGGTGGTATAAAGGCTTAGTAGAAGTTGCATATTTGGCTGTAAACCTGGAATAGTAATTTACGAATCCTAAAAATGACTGTAACTGCTTTACAGTAGTTGGAACTGGAAAATCACGAATAGCATTTAATTTTTCAGGATCTGTTCCTATTCCTTCTCTAGAAAAAACATAACCTAAAAATTTAACTTTTTCCTGGCAAAATAAAGTTTTCTTTGGATTAATGGTAAGGCCGCCATCTTGAAACTTTTGAAATATTTCTTCGAGATGTTGTAAGTGTTCTTCAAAGGTTTCTGACAAACATATCAAGTCGTCGACGTAGCTAAGAGTAAATTCTTCCACCTTGTGTCCTAATGTCAAATCAACCGCTCTTACTAAAGCAGCCATTGAATTCTGTAACCCGAATGGAACTACTTTGAAGTTATATACTTTATTCTCAAAAAGGAAACCCGTAAATTGTTTTGACTCTTCTGACAGCGGTATTTGCCAAAAACTCGAGGTTAGGTCAATTTTACTAATGTATTTTTTACTTCGACCCTTCCGGAGAATATCTTCCATTGGTGGTGCGCTTTCATAATCGGGTACTATCAGCTGATTTAACTTTCGGGCATCCATGCACAGACGGATGGACGAGTCTGGCTTTACCACTACGACCATGGGGTTGATATATTGCGTTCGCTACCTTTCAATAATTCCATATTTTAACATGTGATCAATTTCTTCCCTTACTTGCTTTCTATAATTTAATGGAATTGGATAGTTCCTATTTACAAATGTTTTATCAGATCCTAATTTAAGCTCATGTTCATATTTATTGGACAAACCTGGAATTTCTGAAAAAATACTTTGGTATTTATTTATTAAATTTTGTAACTGTATTTCCTCTTGCGCTGTTAGAATAGTATTATGTGAATAATCGACCGAAACATTTATCTTGTTTACAATCCTTCTGTCAAAGTTCGGTTGTTTATTTATCGCTCGACCGTCTACTCTGGACTCTAAACTACTTTCTCTTTTCCTAACGGTATGGGCTGTATAACGTTTTAAATTTGTCTTCAGTTTCACGTGTGTTCTGTGATAATTCTGACTAAACTTAACACTATAATTTTGCTTGTTTTTATGCGAAGTACTCTTATTACTATTATTCAAATTACTTTTATTGTTTCTTCCTTTGTTTAATTTAATTTTATTACGCGATTTATTATTACTTATTGAATTTTTTACATGTATGTGGAAATCTTCTTTGTGACGTAGATTTTCTTGTCTGTCCGTCGTGGTGTGTCGTCTTCGGGTTTCGTCAACATCGGTTGTGTCTTTTTCCTTAGAAACAGATAATTCTGGATTACGATTATCTGTTTCGTTTACTTTAGTGGATAGTGTTTTTAGTGATTTTGTGTTACAAGTGTGGTTTTTGGATCTAGTTTTATTTTCACGCGCGTCGATAGACATTCCAGGCAGTACCTTTATCCTACTCTGCATGTCCTTATTATTATATTTTTTATTTAATTGCTTATTCGTCGATTTATTTTTATTTAATTCCTTATTCGTCGATTTATATTTATTTAATTTATTTTTCTTTTCCTCCTCCGATAAGTATCCCATTCCTTTGAATATCTTATCCCCTTCTTTACTAACTAAGACCCTGACCGACTCCTGCATACACTGTTCGGGATTGTCACTTTCTGGTAGTCTCATCCGGTTTTCTATCCACATTTTATCTCTCTCCCTCCCTCCTATCAAAGTTTGTTGATTTTTATGGTTAACCAACACTTTGTTATTTCCTGTATTTTTTAATATGCCTTCGGGTTGAATCCTTTTGTTCACATTTATCCCCTTAACATTATTTTTAAAATATACAGAATCCTTTTTAAAATTTTTTTCTTTTAATTGACTTTTTGTTTCTTCTAATTTTTCATAATATATTACTACTTCCTCCTTTTCCACATACAGTTTTATATATCGCTCTTCCATATTAATTTTAGCTTTTAATTCGTACAACACATCACATCCTATTATTATTCTGGACCTTAAATTTTTTACAATTAATAATTTTAATTCAATTTCCACTTCTTTTATTTTTATTGATATCATAATCTGTTTATTTATTTTATATGGTTTACTTTTAACTGCAGTTACGATTTCCACCCCAGTTACAGGGAGTTCCAAAATTTCAAGCCCTTCTTTCTTTAACATTAAATATAATTCTTCACTAATTAGTGAAATTTCGGCTCCTGTATCTATTTCTACCATAACTACATTGTTTCCTAGATTTACGGGTATTTTAGGAGTTTCCTCAATCGGTTTTTCTTTTAAGAAATATTTTTTATCTTTTTCTAATAAATCCCCTCGTAAATCTAAATGCAATCCTCCGACACACAGTTTAGATGTTTCCTGCGGACTCGGGATTAGTTTTTCCTCTACAATTTGTTTTGTAGAGACCGAAGCGCCCCTATCTCGCACTCCGTAGTGGAAGCCGCCTTTATCTTTCGTTATTTTTGAATTAAAATTAGAGTTCGTAGGTTGTTTGTAAACTGGTGGTTCAACATTATGACGCAGATTGTCTCCTGACGTTACATAACTCGATTGTTTACATTTATTTTCTGGTTGATTTTCCCTAGAATCACATCTATTTTTAATTTTTGACTCGAATGTTAACGATTGACATCTATTATTTTGTTTACTCCCCCCTAATTGATTAGTAGAGTCGTAAACACGATAATTTGGTTTCTTGCTTCCTCCTATTAGATTATTTTTATTATGATGAATGGTTTGTTTATTTTCTAAATTTTCTTTATTAATTTTTTCATTGTTTATTAAATTTCTACTTTGTTTATTATTTATTATTTTATCCGCAGCCTTAGTGTAATCCGATGGTCTATTAGGTGTCAAAAAGGCCTCTTTTACCCATTTAAATTCCTAGGCGAGTTAGGATGGTTTTTTGATGGACCAGGTTTTGAAAGGTTTGGAGGTCGAGGTTTATTTTGGGTGTCACCATAGGATCTCTGGTTAGGGTTATTAGGAAAGGTTTTGGTTTGCCTATTATCCCTCTCCGGATTGGAATTCCAGTTTCCCCTACGCGATTCCTCCATCGTATCGACACTAGTTAGAAACGTGAGTGCTTCTTGAATATTTTCCATGGGTTTCCCCATACTAGTCATTCTAATATTCTCCCTAAAATGCTGCATAATCGTGAAAATTAAATATTTTTCCGGGATAGGTGGTTCTAAATCACTGGCTTTATTTACAAGTAGACAAAAATATTCGGCTTTGGTCATATTTCCGTTTTCAAAAAATTTCCCATATTCAATTTTATTTCGAACTATTTTTTGAGATTGCAAGTTCCAATAGTGATCTATAAACAGTTTCTTAAAGTCACTATAACCCATATCCGCGGTTTTCACTACATTCCACCATAACTCAGCATTTGATCTTAAATGACGTTCAACTACCTTTAACTTTTCCTTATCTTCCATTCCCACTTGAATTTCTTCTAATAAATTTTCTATCTGCCTAATAAATTGCATGGGCCTTTCCTTAGGATTACCCCAAAACTCAACTTTTACATTTTCATTATCTATTCTATTTATTATTATATTTCTGCTACTAATTCCCCCTAAATTTATTTCCCCTACTTTTTTATCTATAATTCTAACTTTATTTTCTAACAATTTATTATCTTTTTCCAATTTATCTACTTTGGAATTTACTACTTTACTATTTTCCGCTAATGATTCAATTTTACCATTAACTTCTCTAAACTCCCCCTCCACTTCAGCTTTAAAAACCTCTTGTTGAGCCGCATTATTAGCTACTTCTGATTCTATTCCCTGAACTCTCCCTTCTATTTTATTCCAGAGTGCCCTTCTTTCTTCTCTTTCCTGTTGTCTTTCTCTGCTCTCCTTCTCCCTTTCTCTGCTCTCCTTCTCCCTCCATTCCTTATCTCTCTTGTCCCTTATTTCATTTTCCTTTTCTCTTAACGCCCTTTCTTCTTTATCTCTCTTATCCCTTATTTCATTTTCCTTTTCTCTTAACACCCTTTCTTCTAGTCTTTCTTTTTCTCTTAACGCCCTTTCCTCTTGCCTTTCTTTTTCTCTTAACACCTTTTCCTCTTGTCTTTCTTTTTCTCTTAACCCCCTTTCTTCTTGTTTTTCTTTTTCCCTTAATGCCTTTTCATCTTTTTCTCTCTTTTCTAAGTAGGTCATTAACGATTTACCTTCTTGGGTCTTTTCCGCCATTTTGTTTTTATTTATTTATTTATTTAATATTAAAAATTTATTAATTATTTTTTAATTGATTCTATCTTTATTTAATTTGTTTATTTTAATCTTTCTATTTTTTATACCCGAATTTAATTATTTTTATTATTATTATTTTTTATTTACTTCACTCCCTCCCAAATTATACAACCAACACAGATCACCAGAATTTAAGGTATGTAGTATACTTACAAACTATACATCTTATACTAAACATACACATTTAGGTAAAATATACTGTATTTGTATTCTTTGAAGCCTAGCCTAACTTTCCCAAACAGCAGCTACACTATACAATGCAAACAACCAGTCCGTATTACTTGTCAATAACACGTACTAATCACTCACCCTGTACTTTTTATCACTACTAATTTAAAAACAATTATTCGGGCTTCACCGTATGGGCGCCATCTTCTATCTACAACGAAAAAACTCTATCTTTTTTAGAGTCAGACTAATTACGCCCCCTATCTTAATTAATACGTAACAGTCTCGAATCCTGAGATTTTTAGCCTACAGAATTCGTTCTCGCGTGACAAAAAGAATAAATTATCCAATCCACTGGAAGTTTTTGGCTTACTATCTTGCTGGCCTGGATTGAATAACTTCTTCGATAATTTGAGTTGCCCCAAATTACCGGTACCCCCCTTTTTATTTACGACTTCCAGTAACTGTATTTATGATTACCCTGTTTCTCAGGGAGAACACGAATTTACTTTATTTTTTGAATTTTAATCTCGCAGGTGTGTCCTTAGGAATACCTTTTTGATACAATATATTTTACCCTTTTTTATAATAACGAACCTGAAAATACAACATATAAATGTGTGACCAATTCTAAATAAAACACAGATTTAGAGGAAAAATGAAAAAATTAATTCTTTTAATTAACTGAAATAAAACAACTGAAATAAAAAACTTGACACAAGTCAACAAAATAAAATTCAAACAATTTCTCTAATAAAATTAATGGATAATAACTAAATATTTTTCTTTTGAGCAGAAGGCAATTACTTATGAATTTCTTACAATTGATATATAGAAAACAAAAATTTCTATTATTTCTGAATTTAAATTATTTAATTTATTAAATTTATTTATTGAAAGGATTTTTATTCACACATGAGATTGACATTATCTATTTAATATATTCATTTAATTACACAAAAAAAAATTTATCTCAGGAAAATCAGTGAGACTCTAAAATCGGGCCAATTTTGCCCTTTAAAAAAGGAAATTTGGATTTTCTCAGACCTTGTCCGCCGTGTTGTAGATCCTGAGTCCTGAGATGCGGATGGTCCTCTGGTGTCTGGTTGGTTGAATTTCGATTAAAGTTGTCTTATAGTTTCTCCATGGAGTTCAGAAGGCTGGCTGGTTGTTCGAATCTATTCCCTTCTATCGCTCTCGCTGACGCTGTTTTAATACGTTGGCATTGTAACACTTAAACTTCCTCAAACTATTTTTTAAAAGAGACGTTCGGGCATAGTCACCCCTAGCAACTGTTTTGACGATTTTTTCCAAGAGAGCTTCCGGGCATAATCACCCCTAGCACTTACTTTGACAATTTTTTTACGAGAGACCTTCGGGCATAGTCACCCCTAGCAACTGTTCTGCAACTTTTTTACGAGAGACCTCTATAAGATTCGTGCGGCTCTTTTTATAGCCAAAAACTATCGTATATCGATACCAATTTTTTTCCCTCACTGGACCGATACGATATTTCCATTTATGGTGTATTTCTATGCAATTTCTTGATTATTTTTGGTGTAGGTGGTTCAGTTATTTATTATTAATTTATTTATTATGTTTACTGTTTTTATATTGTCCTTTTTAATCACTTTGTTCTAATTAATCCTTTAATTTATTTTTGCTGTAAGTTGGTATTCTGGCTCCGCCTCTAACTACGTCACTTATCCTTGAACATTTAAACCCTGCAACTTGCAACTGGCTGATGAAAAAATCTTCATTGTTTTCCTTTTAATTGTCTATAACACTTTTCCTAACAGTTTTTTCGTTTTTTCGTAACCGGTGTATTGTAGCTCTCGACCGCGGCAATTTCCCGCACTTCGAATGACATTTCTCGGACTATTCATTCGCCTTCAATAGCTTACGTAAGAATTTGCGTAATTTACAGTTTTTAATTCTTACACCTTTAAAGTTTTTTCTTTCAAACTTTGTAACTTTGTTTATTTCGTAATTTAAACGCACTAGCCGTGATAACACAATTCTACGACTTCTGGTAGTGATGTAATCCCGTGCATATTTTCACACCTTTGGGTTTGGGGTTTATTTATTAACTGATTTTCCTGAAATTTACACAACTTTTAGATATTAGGTTTTAAACTCTTTTTGCAAAATTTCCACTTCTTATCTTTTTTCCTTTTCATAATATAGCGTGAAAACCATAACTCTTTTGTTTTACTCAAATTTAAATTTTTAATCATTAATTATAGTATAACTTTATTTATTTAATTACTTCTATACAATCCTTTTTTCAAAATTTATTTTTATTTACTTTTATTAGCTTTTATACTTAACCTTTTCTGCTAACTTTTTAAATATCAATTTTTTCCAACTTTTATCAAGAATACTTTTAACTTAAAATTACATTTTATTTTCAAAAATATCAAGGTTTTTTAATTTTTATTAATTTTGAAAAATTTTAAATTCTTCATTCAAATATGCCGTAACGTCTGTTAGTTAATATGAAATAACAGTACTAGATATGTATTGCATACGACTTGTATTACAACTACATATCCTTATACCTTATTATTTCACATTTTCAAAATTCATAAAAAATGATTTTTCAATTCAAAATCCACCGACATAGGAATTTACCGTTAGAACAAGTCGGTAAGATTTGACCTTGGACCATTTCATAGTTCAATCTCACCGACCGGCTATAAGCAGTAAAAAGTTCTACAAAACATCCAAACCTTGCATTGGGATTATTTTTTGATATTTTTCTTTTTTGACCAAAATATAACCCCATACAACGAATTTCCGTTGTAGTACACATATTATATTTACACATTTATAAGAATATCAACTATTTGAATGTTTATAACCAATTTATGGCATAGTTTTTTTTAAAGATTAAAACTATAATTAATTAACATTAAAAAATAAACCAGCAGATCTCATAAATGATTATTTTCTATATTTTCTAATATTAGGAAATATTTCTGTTTAAAACTATAAGTATCACCATAAAGATTTAAATACTACAAAATAGATGCATTCGCTTTTCTCTTAATCTTCCATTCCTGTGATGAATGCCTACCTTTATTTAGTTTCTGACTCCTGTTTTGTGGTTTTCTCTTCGCATTTAAGTGTAGAAAAATTATTCAAATTATTCAACTCTGTTATTTACTTCAATCTGTTTTCATGCCATCCAATTGTGATATCACATCCAGTTGGTAGTGCTATGTCTTCTCACAAATAAAGACTATCAGACCTCTATTCTCCCAATCACATACTTAGCCACCAAAACTTAGATCTAGTTTCCTTATCTATGTTCATCATAAACTACTCTTGGAAAAGTTGGTTTAACATCTTCCTCCCTAACAAACATATCTAGCTTTGTAGTGTCAGCAGCTGCTCATCCTCTGATGCCCATAATGAACCTTGACGTTTGTGACAACTCGCCTCCACACTTATCAATACTTTGCAACCTGTTTCCCACTCCTGAATTTCAGAACCCTCAGGTCTTCCCCAACATACTGAATGCATGTTCCTCTAGGTCTTCCCCTTCTCCTTGGCCAATAAATTCCTCTGTTCAACATTACTCTTGGCAACATTCTGCCCTCCATTTACAACCACATGCTCCAACCATCTCAATCTCAACATATTTAGGTATCTCACCACATTATCCTGCTCAGTCAAGTCCTTTATCTCCCTACTGATCCGTGGATATCCATAATATGTCTAAAATTAAAGATTAGAGAGTCAGACCTACGTTTTAAATTCAAGAATACTAGATTCTAAGATTTCATTTTAATTAGAGCCTCTTTAGAGCTCTTATTGAAGTACTATGAGTGTATATTTTACGACATTCCTTCTGTAAACTAATTGTTAGTAATATATTAAATTAAGAATGGAGCCCATCTTTTCTCTTAAGGCTGGAATCTCTTAAAGTATTAATCTCCTTGGACGTAACAGTAATAGTTTCCCTTACAGAAAACCATTCATTGCAAATAATACAACAAACAATCTCCTCAGTCTCGTCCTCCAATTTAGTTCACAAAACAGACACACAAACAACTTGTCATAAAATTACCACAGAACAAGAACAGTCGCACAAATCGGTATACAACGAAAGCTATTCCATAACTGACAGCTATTTTTAGTTTAGGAGTTGATGGCATGTCAGTGCTATGAATCATACTGCACAACACTCTGTCTCAAGGTCGGCTGGAGTTTTGTCGCCACCTCAATACCAAGCCCATGTGCACGGAGGATTCTAGTGTTCTGTAACCATAATTTATGTATTGTGAAATATCATTTTACAGCTCTTAAAAAGAACTAAAAGTTTTGGAAGAAAACTTCTTTGGGGTCTTTTCTGTTATACAACCGACTGCTTGGCTCAAATTGATTTCTTTACTAACAGAATGATAATTAAGTAGGTTATCTCACCTCAATTAATGAAATCATCTATAAAATAAATGGTTATATTGTTTTTCACAAAACACACAAATATACAAAATAGAAAAACACATTAACACAAACTAATTACATGTGAACGTTTTTATGACTTTCATACTTCTGGTTAGGTCTGGGTAAGGTTAGGTTAGGTTAGGTTAGGTTAGGTTAGGTTAGGTTAGGTTAGGTTAAGTTAAGAAACCAACCAATAAATAGCGAAAAATAGTCACACAACTAGTATAGAAAATAATTTGAGCCATGCTGTCGTATAATAGAAAATACCCCTTCTTTGTAAAATGTAGGTATAAAATGTTGTAATACAAAAAGTAAAGTTAAGTACGGTACTTAAAAAAATAATAGCGTTTAAATAATAGTACTTAAATAATAGCGTTTTCAAAATTAGTTTGAAAATAACTACCTAATGGTAAGAGATATGATAAAAAATCATATGTTCTTAATTAATTGTAGGGAATATCATATGGAATCGAATGAAAGAAAGTGTGATCCGATATCATGTTTAGTTATTGAAATAAACATAATATAGGAATCACTTGCAGTTTCAAAGTTTGGGTGGCACTGGGGGGGGGAAGCAAGGGAGTAGGGGTGGAGACTTTTGGCTAAACAATCCTCTATATAGTAGTAGTCAATGGGGTAAAAATTAGCTTTATACTATTTTTTTCCTCTATCGGTTCTTTTATAACACAGGTTGATGGTACTATAAGTAAAATCTCAGTTTTCCCCATTAATCTCTGAGTGTTTGAATTCTTCCTTCCTAATGACCTGGCCATACTATCATCTAACTTTGTCAAGGCTACAGTGCTACATAACAATGAAATAATGCAAATACAATCATGTCACAGTGAACAAATTATAATCATAGTACGACTACTTCAGTTGTTCTTTAACAAATTAAAAGATATATTTTTCAATTACATGGATAGATTGTACATGGATATATGACAAATAAAATGTGTATTTATGTTTTGTTTTATTTTCAGTCTTTTCAAATGAGGGCATACATGTATCAAGCCAGATCTCTAATTGGATCAGATGCATCTGGCTTATCCGATCCATTTGCAAGGGTTATTATTGGTGAATATTGCAAATCAACACAAGTAAGAGTTATGAGAGATTTATCTAAATAGTTACTTAAGTTTTATACTGTTACAAATATTTGCCTAATATCATATTAATATTTATCAATTCACTGTTATATCGTATTGAGTGAAAAATGTTTACTGTTCCTAAATGTGAAATATAATCTTGAGTTTATTTTGATAATTTTGGTGGCTTAATAAATTTTATAAAAAAGATTTGTTAATTTAAAATATTTACATAAACATAATTTAAAAAGTAGTATTTTATGATTGATAAAACATATAGGGTTTTTATAAAACTCGATGTAAAATCTGAATATATATATCTGTTAAAGAACACAAAGTTTTAATTTATTTTCTTTTAAGTAAATTTAATATTTGTGATGATATTTCTTCAATTACTTCATATATTATGTTTAATTAAATTATTAATGTATTTAAAACAGTGTCAAAGGCAATCATGTGTATCTTTTTTTACTTTGTCAGGTGATAGATGAAACATTAAGTCCTACATGGGACGAACTTTTAGTTTTTGATGAAATTCTTATTTATGGAACAATGGAGGAGATAAAGAATGAACCTCCCACTATCATCATAGAAATATTCGACCAAGACAAAGTGGTAAGTACAACAGCAAATAAAAGTATTACTGTGTTCCAATTTGAAAAAGTAAATAATTTATTATTAAATAATATCTTTTGTAAGAGCAGGCTTATTGTACACTTGGTACCTACTAGGTTTCTAGAATATGTTGGTGTTTTATATATTTCTCTATTCCCTACAGTTAATTATTTTGGAGGATCAGGCCTAGTTTACTTAGACCTGGGTTTCTTTTTTAGGTTACTAGTTTCAGTAACATATTTCCAACATGATTCTTGACTAATAGGTTATGTTGGCTCTTTTTTTATTTCAGGTTCTAAGTTTATCACTTTGTAACAAGACCTGATGGTCCATAGTATCAAAATGTCATATTGTAGTTTTTATATAGACAAATGATGACCAATGTTTAAACAAACTATATCAATAATATTAACAATCCATTGTTATCCAATAACAATAAAATATGATGATATAAATTCAAATGAAGTTTTAGGAATGCAACTCTTTAGTGCACAACCCCTGTGTATTTAAAACTTAATTTGAATATTTTATTTTAAATGTATAAAAAAGATGTGATGTTATTATTTTATTGTAGTGATGTTTCTCTATAGGGCAAATCAGAGTTCATTGGACGAGCTTTGGCAAAACCTCATGTAAAGCTACTGAATGACCCTTATGAAAAGCCTGATTTTCCACCTTGTTTAGAATGGTATGAAATACATCGAGGGCCAGAACATGCAGGGGAACTACTTGCTACATTTGAACTCCTTCAGGTAAACCTACTTAAAAGTGATTATTTATTGCTGTATATGACAGTTTTCTCCTGATCACATTTTTAGATGTAACTTATTACTTTTTATTTAATACCTATTTAATTAAGGATATATATGTATTATTGGTATAAATCAACATTAATCATGTTTTTATTCAATTTTATATTATGAAAACAATGTTTGACTTTTATATCAGTAGAACAAGATATCAATGTTTCAAACCATATCCGAAATATTAACCACATTTGCGAGAGAAGTAAATGTAATATAAACGATTCAGGAACATACACCTTCACCACAAGTTAAGGAAGTAGCAGTTTAAATACAGGATCTGTTAGAGGAATAGAGGATATGTTACTGGATTTGTAGAGGAATTTGATAATTTAAATGGTGTGCGAGACTGGAAAACATGCTGTGAAGTGTTCTTTCTTTGCTGATATGACCTTTCAGTTTATTGAATTGTCTATTTTACAGGTTTATTTCGTACTCAATTTATTTATTGAAACAAAATTAGTAATTACACATTTGATTTTATAAATTTGACATTACCAATCATAATGGTGTTTCTTTTGGAAAGACTCCCTAAAGAGTTTTGTCAATATAAATACCAAAAAATGTAAACACCATTACTTATATGGTGATGTTATTATAAAGTGTGGTACTTCAGAACTAATTATTTTTTAGTACTGATATTTTCTGATATAACATTATCAAATTTTTCATTTTAAACTGGAGTTTTATTTTCATAAAGTCAAATAGCTCATCAGTTAGAAAAACAATTATTATAAAACCAAAAAATTCACTTTGCTTGACAATTTAATGTAGTCTTCAAGAAACTATATTGACGTGTCACTAAACTTTTTTTTTTTATATATATATATTGTGGATAAGGAGTACCTACTTTTACTTGAATATTTTATTAATAATCATAAATCTCAATATGGTGCCAACAAATATCAAAAAAAAAATATTAAAAGCAAAACGTTTTTAAAGTTAGGTAGACTTGTATAGCTATATATTATACTTCTTAGTTTGCCCATGTCAGCAGTCCACTTGACTAAATAATAACTACTGGCCTAGTAATTATTAATTAAATCACATATTTACATTTATTTAAATCAATGTATTATTATAAAAAAGACATTTATTTATGTATGTTATTGTATTTGAAATTTAGCCTAATTAAAAAAACAAAATTATTTTTCAGCTTCCTTCAGCTACTACTATTCCTAATGCTAATCTGCCTGATCTACCTCCTCCTAAAGAACTGTACTACTTTACTTCTCAGCAGCAATCAGAACCACCAGACTCAGGACCATTACTTCCTGTACCTAGAGGAATACGCCCAACTCTTGCTAAATACAGGTTAGAATTATTAGTCATATCTAATTATTATTATGATTTCTTAATGGTTTAATATTTAACATAATTTAATCTGTCACTTGCTGCAATAAACCAGTGCCTTGCTGTCAATATGAGAAGTGAATAGAAGAATAATTAATCCATTGAATTATTTGTAAATTATAAAGTGGTTGCGATAATCATATGACGCATTGTTGGTCTTTCATTGTATTTCATCAAGAAATAGTGAAAGAACAAATTTAGTGATACAAAGTTTCATGTTTCAATGGCCATCTCTAGGAAGGCGAAATGGTCTACTCCAGATTTAAAACAAGTGTGTTACTGTTCACACTGCTAACAATTAATATATATACATATATACATATATATATATATATATATATATATATATATATATATATTAACAATTATATATATTATGGCAACTATAAATGGTATTTGGTGACAGAAAAACTATTTTTATACATTGAGACTACAAATATTTTTTTTAAATCATACAACCTGAAAACTGTGTTAGTGTGTAGTCGGAACAGTGGTACTGAGAATCCTTTATACGGAGGTCCTTATTTGGAGACTACATAACCACATAATACTTTCTTATGTTTTCCATTTAATTCCATTTCCACTTCCTTTTTTTTTACTTTGGTTTTATGTGGAAGCTTCAGACAATGCTTATTTAGCAATTTATCATCATATTTAGCGGATTGCTAGAGACCTATTTAACTTTATATCCCAAAAATAATAAGTTAAATAAATAATATCTATTAAATATTTATTTTAAATTTGTGTCAATTAATTATTCCTGTAAGACTACTGTGATTACATGTAGACTACATGTAATGTAGTATGTAACTAAACTTGATATTGATAGTTTGCTCATTTGTAGTGTAATGTATTAATAACACATGTTATATTATTTGTTTTAATATGATATTTAAAGTGATTTTTTTTTAATTGAATCTGTGAAGTTAAATTATTAACTATAATTTTCTTTTGAAACATGTTGAATGCACTCAATATTAACATGTGTCACACTCCTACCAGAGAGAATTAAAAGTTGGATGCTTAGAATAGATTTTAACAGTAGAGATTCTGCGTCTAGATATTTTTTTAATATGTAGTTGTCACTTGTTAGTGAGTTTATGTGGTGATTTTTAAGTAAATCTTTGTTAGCCTTGAATTAAAGTTGAGCCTCTTTCCTGATCATAAGATTAGTTGTTGATCTACAGAAGGTAATAAGATATTGTTGGAACTTCATTGTGACTGCAGTATAATATCAGAATTTTATCTCATATCAATAACTTTTACACATATCTAGCTCAATGCTTCAGCCATGGATTTATGACCTAGGTTTTACTTGACTTTTCCGGGTTATTCTCAAGACCTTCATTGTTAACAACTTTCTGACCATGTGTGACCAAAATTGTTCAAATAGCTATTTATACTATACAACAACTTCGTTCAAACCCCTTTCTCTTCCTAAAAATTATTTATCCTGGACAATCATTCATAAATTGGCTTATATTTTTAGATATCTATACAAATAAAAAACAAAAACAAAAAGACAATAAAGAAATAAAATAACTCACACATAAAGAGCTTGAAACTTTAGAACTACTTATGATAAAATATTTTATAAACACAGTTTTCAGAAGATATCCATTCATTTAAAAGTTCTTAGCTATGTTCAACATGTTTTAAGCCTCACCATCTTCTAAAATTGCACAGAAAAGGTTTGGAAAATTCTAAATACAAAAGTTCATGTGTTTGTCAAATAAATGTGTTCTATGTAGTTTTAATAGAGTGAGGCAGGAAGGATGGACTTTTTTTTAAACCAATACCTATATTGTTATTTGAAAAAATTTTTATTTACAAATAATATTTACATGATAATGCCATTTTTATAAAATGAATGTTTGAAAACAATTTCTCCCAGGTGACCTTTTTCTGCAATGCACTTCCAAGCTGCTCTCGGAAGTTGGCTTCCACTCTCTCCAAAATTATTCTGTCAAATTTGAACGTGAATTGCTTCCTGTAGTTCTTCAAGTGTATGTGGCTTATGATCACTTGAGGTAACCACACAAAAATATTTGTACATGGACAGGTCTGGGGAATGAGGAGGCCAATTATGTCACCAAACCGGGAAAAGATGTGACCATGAAAAACAGTCTGAAAAGCTTCCATTGACATTCTTACTACGTGGGCTGTCGTCCCATCGCTAAAACCACACTCACCGGATAGAAATAAGTTTTCTTCTTAGTTCAGCTAGGAAGAATTCAGTGATCATCTGTCTATAACGCTCCCAGTTTACAGTTACATTGTTCCCGTTTTCGTCTTGGAAAAAGTATCGAACAATAAGATCTGTACCGGTCACAGCACACAAAACAGTCACCTTAGGACTGTGCAATCATCTCTCATGCATTACTTTTGGATTTTCAGTGGTTCAATAATGACAGTTCTGCTGATTTACCATGTCATTCAAGTGAAAATGAGCTTCGTCACTCATAAACAATATAATGTTGTCATTTTGCTCAAGTATGGCCTCCATTTTTCAAGCAAAATTTAGGCACTTTAAGTAATTTCCTGGGTTCAATTGCTGCTCTTTGTTCATTTTGTAAGGATGAAATCTTAGATCTGTATTTCCAACACACATTAACAAACAATTCCTGAGGTGCAGTTCAGCAAAATATCTCCTAGCTGATCGATCAGGCTGCAGAGGGTGGCTTGCCACATTTCCACATTTTATGGAGTGCATACTGAGCGAGTTTTGAATTAAATAATAATAATGCTGAAATACAATAATGTTGATTCAACAATAATGTCACAAGAATTGTATCATATTACACATTTTCTTCTCATGGGTAACAAAACATACGCATCGAAATATTGGTTTTAATGTTAATACTTGTAATTACCAATATACATTTAAAGTAATTGATGATTATTTTTTGAATTCAGAATAGAAGTATTGTTCTGGGGCCTGCGGGATTTGAAAAGAGTTCATTTATTGACTGTGGACAAGCCTCGTGTGGATATTGAATGTGCTGGCCACATATTGTACTCTTCTGTTATACAAAACGCCAAGAAAAATCCAAATTTTGCTACACCAGTCAAGTTCTTGGAATTGGTAGGTACATTTTAAATAAATTAAAACACATCATAATACAGTATGTTTATATTTATATGTATGTATATATTTATATGTTCAAGTTAAAGACTTTAACATGTCTCTCAGATTTTCTCAAAATATTTAAAAGTAACTGTCATTTTCCTTAATGAACTCAAGTACACACCGTTGTCAAACAAACTAAATCCTTCCAAATTAAGGAAGATCCAAGCAATATCATTTCATTACATTATTTTGCTAAACAATTGTAAAATATTCTGCTCCTAATTCTGCAGAGTTGTCTTGCACTGTGGTTTTAAAATAACTCTTTTAAATTTTCCACTTAATAACTAATTTTATTCATTGGAAGTGAAATATTCATATATACTACATTGTAAGCTATTTTCTAAATCAGAAATTGTCTAAATATAATTATGTTTTTCTTAAATCATATATTTAAATTAAAACAGAAATTTATGCTCACAGGAACTCCCAGAACAGGAATTATACCGGCCACCTTTAACAATACGTTGTGTTGACTGTCGCAGTTTTGGTCGCTTTACATTGGTTGGAACACACATGATCAATTCTATCCACAAATACATGTACAATCCCTTAACAAAACGGGAACGGGAAGCTGAAGAAAGGAAAAGATCTTTGCAGCAGTTACAAAGTATGTATAATGTAAACATTTTGTTTTTCTATTGCTAAGTAAAGCCGTTATAAAATTACAATAAGTAATTTAACTTTTAAATATTGATAAAAAACTTTACACTTCATTTTGCAATCATAATGAAATTAAACTTAACACAATATTGTTTGCTATATTTTCACTAAATTACCAATTTCATTTGATAGCAATATTTATCCATTCTTAATTAGCCACGTTTATAGTTCCATAATAACACAGAGTCTATTTTGGACACCCTGGTAATTCATAATTATACTTGAATTATAGTTGCTCCTACCACCTCTACTCTACTAGTTATTTGTATAAATATGTTAGGTTCTTTTTTAGTACCCTGAAGTCTCATTTTTAGTTTGGCATTGTAGAGACTCTTTGGTGAAAGTTATCAAGATGATATTTATAACACAGTGACTATATCAGAGTTATGACTTTGCCTATCATTAATTGGCTCATTATCTTCAGGAAGTTAATGCTCTGCACACTAAGTCTGGTTTAATCAAAGATACTTATAATTGTAGAAGAACATGAAGTTATAAATAATGAGTGGTGATGTTGGTGTTGTGGCAAGTAGAACAAACAATAAATGTTGGAAATGAAAAACAAAAAATATGAGAAATCATGTGATACAGTTTTATAATAGATGTAATATATATTTTTATAAAATATATAAATCTGATTTTAAAATTAAAAGAGAACAACATCCACATATTTACTTCAAATTAAGGACAACATTTTGAGAAATGTGCCACTTTTTGTTCCAAATATTAAATTTCACACAATAAATCGCTTACTTTCAGATGGAGATTCAAATGAAAATGGTCCAAAGAATATAAACAATATTGAGATTCATACTAATGGTGGTAGTTTAAACAAAGAAGTAACACCATTATTAGCAAACGATAGTAACAACATTATTATTAATTATGTAAGTATTTTTCAATTATAAATATAAAATTACATAATAGTTGGTTGACATTATTCAGTGGCAATTACATTTTTTTATGTAGGGCTGCAACTCTTTTGATTAATAGATTTCAATTAAAATCTCGTGCAATAATCTAAGAGTAGATTGAATTTGTGGAATAATTTCTCTATTATTTTATGGATTAATTTTCCAATTTGTGTATAATAATTTGTATATACATTTTGAAAAGATGGGTTATCTAGTAATTACAAGTAATAGCCAAGAAGTGTAATAGGAAAACATATATATTTATCAAATTGTCTATACATTATCAATTTACATTATATTTGTAAATGAGACTATACTATAATATAGTACTATAAATAAACATATTATATTTAGCAGGATAGAATAAATAATAACTTTTAATTGCCAATAAACTGTAAAAAAAACTTCATAGTAGTTATTAATTTCGGATCATGTCTGTTTAAAATCCATTATATTTTTAACATGTGAAATAATATTTTATGCACATAGGGTTCTAACCATTTAACTACAAAAGACATGAAGACAGAAACCAACAAAAAGAGAAAGCAGAGTATTGAAGAAATGGATGAAGATGACGAGAGTCGTGATTGGTGGACCAAATATTTTGCATCTATTGAGGCCATGATTGAGGTAAATATTTTCTGACACATAAAAGTTACATATTTAATTAAAATTACGTAGGCACTAACTCCTTATATATTTCAATAAAGAAGAGAGAATGGATTTTATAATAAAGAAGATAAACATTACATTGTTTTTCAAATAACTCTTCAAATTTTTAACACTTTGAATGAAATATGTTAATTTTGAGCTATGAAAATTATATTACAAAATCTAAACGCAATTAATGACCCACTACAAACTTAACAATCAATAAGTCATAAATATAGAGCCAAAATTGCAATAGAATATTATTTATTTCATGTGTATAATACTAGCAGTTTAATTATTTTACTTAACATGTTCACTGCTAAAAATCAAAAAGTAATTGTTTGTATAGTGCTAAAAAAAATAATGTTTGTTAAAACTCACCATAAAAGTTGTCTTGATCAATAAATTACTCTTTAATGTTTAAAAGAAAATCTATTTTATCTGCTAAATGTGATGTTTACTTCTAGTACTCGTACCCGAGTAATGCACGCCCTGTGTCCGACAAATTGTATTTCATTGTAATAATAACTACACTGATGCTAATCAAAAACTTCCTCATTGACATAAATGAAACACTAAAAATTAAGTGTGAACTATATTTACAACAAATGCAACCCCTCCTACATAATCAGTTTATAATAATACTTTTCAGCACATAGCTTATAATAACAAACAACAGCACATAGCCCTTATTTATCTTGATAGATCACACATACAAATGTATTTTGTTTTCTTTGTCATCTTTATTGTACACATGAGAGAGGTTTCTCTTTCTTCTTAGCATCATGATCCTCATATTTACCAATCGATAAACAGTGTTGCATCCTATGGTATGCACTTGTTTTAGCTCAGCTGATGGTAAAAGGCTTTCTAGGACCTTAATGTGGAAGTTTTATAAAGATATTTTCCTTCTATAAAATAGATTTTGCATATTGAAACAATTAATAATATTAATATATTATGCAATGCAATAAACAGTATCATCTGCACCATATGAATATACAGTATATCTTTTTGTGACATCTGAGCATTGTCCGCTCGCACAGATAAGAAGACATTCTTTGCTCAAGCCGGTTCACACCTTTCATGTGCACATTATACTGGATAATTTGTTAAGGTTTGATCTTGATGTGATTCCTCTAGTTGAAAAATTTACAGATTTTTTTTTTTTTTTTTTTTTTTTATATATTGAGATGACTAATAACAAACCATTATTTTGTCCCTTCTTTTCACTGACCTTCTGACCTCCAATACACCTGCTAATTGTTTATATTTTTTTAGCAAGGTTCTGAATACTTCAACAGGCTTACAGTACAATAAATATATCCACTCAGAAGATTGAAGGCCAGACTGAAGCTATTGTTAGATAGGTTTATGAAAACATGTTGTTCTTAACCTGGAAAGTTATCCAAGAGTGCCAAAACAACTTTTGAGGCTGTCCATGGCCAGCTAAAATATCGCCAGCTCCTCCATAAACAAGGAAATGCAAGACTAATCAGTCTAGTTCATTTACTGAATATATATTTTATATTTTATTCCCTTGATGTATTGTTGAACATCGAGCGAAAATGCCATAAGACCATAGCCTCATCAGTTGACAAATCCTTAGACAGGTAATACATCGGCCTCATTTTATCATTGAATTATTTCATAACATTATTAATAATCATCTACTTTAACACACAGGCTGCGGTGGACACTAGATCATAACCTACATCACTCAATACCACAGGTTGTATGATATCTCGTGTTTTCAATCAATCTACCTTTCCTAGTTGTGTGCTTTCAGTACTGCTAGAAGGAAGTTGATTCTTTACCAATGTATCAGTGAAGTGTTAATCAACCACGTGTTACTGGTAGTTTTTAAAATTGTTATTTCTTTGTTTAGTGTACATAATTTGTGGTTGTGTTTTGTGATATATAAAAATAAATATAAACCAACCAGGACCTATTTATATAAGTACGTAGTAGTAAAGATGATTTCCATAATTAATTTCTTTTTCGATTATTTTGGAATATGGAAAATGACCAAACAGTGATAAATATGACAGTGAGAATGACCTTGACTCATGTTCGGACTTGGACCATGATGTCGATTTACCTGTCTGGTCTCCAACTACAGCTGATATGCACCCTATTCCGTTTGAGAAAGAAAGAACTTTTGGTTACACCAACTAATGGTAAACCTATAGATTTTTGTTTGATATTAATAATGTTTTCCTGAAAAAATTGGTTGAGTACACAAACCATTATGCATTAGATGTTTTCTGTGACCCATTAACAACTCCTCTGTCTAGAATTACAAAGTAGAAAGATATTAATGTTCCAGATTTGAAAGTAAAAACAGACAATAAGTAATCATCTATGGCTGTAGTTGCAAATAATTTTGTTTTAAATTGTAGTTTAACGTTGGACTAGATATTTGTGAAACATTATATAATACATTATTTGTTGTATACCACTAGTTTCAATGGTTTGTGTGTTGTAAATAAACTTTCTTTTTGAAGTGTGTAAAAAAGCTGGTCTTTGCTAGATTCAGGTCTATTTACCATACCTATAGATGAGATCCTAATGGAGTAACTCCATATGCTATATCTACAGGTCAGATCCTATATTAAGTATAAACTAAATGGAGATATCTCAGAAAACAGATCACAGCTTATATACTGCCTAAAAAAATGGAAAATTGAATATTCGGTATGTTTTCCAGTAATAATGTAGTATATTCAATTATACTGTACCAGTACTTAGCAGTAATCATAGAAAAAATTGGATTCTGGAACCTTCAGATCATTCTAACTACTCAAGAGTGGTTCGGCCACAAAATATCTAACGTATACTTATTTGTCTTTTTGCAAATAATTTCCAAAAAACTGTGTTTAATAGGAAAAAAATCATTCAGTAGGATTGTTGTCCCTGGGAATAGGCACTAACTAATTACTGTAATACCTAAAAAGGGTTAATTTAATTTGAATAAAGTAACCGGGAATCGTTTAGAATCAATTTGGGAGGGGGTAAATAAGTCGAAAACATGACTTGTATTACGATTCAAAATAAAAAGTAAATTAAATAACATAGATTTCCAAACTTAGATAAGTAATAATGTATAGAATTTTAGATATAATTAATAATGAGAAATTAAATAGTGTTTTGTGAATAAGACGTTTAGACAGTCAGTATGTGCGAGATATTTTATCACAGACGTTGCAAGATTGAATGGGAATCCTTGGAACAACGAGTGTGGACCCTGTACCAGAAGACAGGATATATCGAGTTTCACCATGTGGTTAGCAGTCTTAGTCAAGAGGTTGAAGACAACAGCCTTAGTTTGAATCTTGAGGTGGTGTGATGTATTAAAGTCAATCTTTGTTAGTAGTTGATGAAGGAGCTTGGAGAGTGAGGGTGTTTTTAAATGAGTCTTGTTAAGAGTCTCAGTTAGGTTTTTGGACAGGAGAGTTGTATTTCAAGGTGTTAAAGAGTTTTAGTAAGGAGCCGGTATGAATCGCGTGTTAAAAAACAAAGACAATTAACAATCGTATTTCACATAATAGACAATTACGCGTGTGAATCTAAATGATGAAATGGTGAACAATTTCGAAGTGTTTAATGAACTATAAAACTAATAATCATTCTAAACATAAACTTTAAACAAAATTAGTGAACACTCGCGAAATACGGTTGAGATGATTCCTACGGGTGAATTAGCACGTGCGAAGAATGGCAGATTTCTCATCAAAGTCGACGATACATGGACCATAAGTGAACATTAACTCGCCAAAGGACTGGTAAAAAACGTGTTATTTAACACACAGAATGTAATATGTTTAATGTACAAAATCTAATATGTTTGATACGATTCGGGGTCTGTTTTCAGTTTACTCAATTAGAGATCATTATTTACACATTAAATATAACAAAACACTTACCAAAATTTATGAATCACATACAATAACTATGTGATTCAAATTTTTGTGTCTGCACCATCATGTGATTTGTGAGATCATCAGGTTTTGTACAATGCCTTATCTTAGAACTCCAAGGGCTGTGTTATACAATCATCGGACTGGATCAAAAATTGATCATTCAATAAGTTTTCTGGATTATTTTTTAATTCTTTAGATAGTTGCTTCTAACTGAGCAATACTTAAAAATAGGATTAAGGTTTCAAAATGACTCGCAGAAGAAAAAAACTACAAACAAAGTCACACAACAGAATGCATCAAATATATTTTAGCATCAATATGTGTTTCAAAACTATATTAAATTGACATAGATACCAAAAGACTTGAAACTTAAAAGAAATATAAAGTATAAATTAACATTGTTTTAAGATCCATAGTGGAGAGTGGGTCAAAAATTAATTTATATCATTTGTATTATGTTAATAAAAAAACTTTTAACAAAACAGACAATCATACATTATACTTTTATCATACCATAATAAAATATACAAGTTCACATTTCCTCTGATGTTATTAGTTGTATAATAGTATCTGTTCAAATAGGAAGTTAAATGAATCCAATTGGTTCATAATGTATAAATTAACAATGTTAAGAAACCTTAGTGACGAAGTATGCAAATCATAAGCGTAAATAAATTTAGATAATTTTTCAACATATTTTTTTATATGATAATAAAAAATAAACATTATTAACAGTGTCAGAAAAATAAAAATATACTACTACACCACCTTTTCCATTCCACAATCAAACTTACAGTTCAGATTTTACAGAAAAAATCTAATGTTCAGTACATGACATGAACATGCCACCCTTTAATATCTTATAAAATTTAATTAAAATATAACAACACAATATAGAACTAAAACAAAGATGGCATTATAACATTTAGTAAAGGGTGATAAAATTTTAGTGCTACACAACATGCAAAGTTTGCCAAAATGATATATATATATTTTTTTCTATAAATTATTTCAACACATTAAATAGAAATAAAGTAATCTTCAACGTTTATAGAAGTTTAATTATAAAGAATTAAAATTAAATCAATTAATGGAATTTTGTGGTGTTTAAATGATATTAATTACATCTGAAAAAATATTCTTCAACTTTTATGGACATTTTATGACTGTAACTCATGTTAAAATAGTTGGTCATGCAGTAACTGCGTTTTATGTTTTAATTCTTTTGCAAAAAAAAAAAATTAAATAACATATAAGTTACAAGTATAAAATCAATAAATGTTAACCACACCATTTTATTATTAGGAAAGTAAAGAGGCTCGCAAAGAAAAACAACTTCATCTGATGAATGGATCTTTACCAATTCATTTGGAATCTCCATCTAATGCACAGCCAGCTCTTGATAATAAAGGGAATAAAACAAAACCTGGTCATCATCATGGTGCAGCTGCCAAAATTGTTGCAAAGCTAAGTCCTAAGAGTGTCCGTCGAAAAATTGATAAAACTGCTAAAATGAAGGTAATTTTACATGCAATGAATTTTACACAACTTTTGAAACTTTAATAGATTTGTTTAGTAGTTCTTATAAGCTTAACATAATGTGAATATTATAAAGTATAGTAAAGTTTTTTGAAATCTGTATAAGTATTATTTCTTTTGTTTTCAGATCTATCCAAATGAACTGGAAGTTCAGCCAGATTTCAATGGATTTTGTGAATGGCTATTGACATTTGATCTTTATCGAGGTAAAAAGACTGGAGATGAGGTTGAAGATGACAGTAGAGTTGTCGGTACTTTTAAGGTACTTTTATATATTTAATACCTTTATAAGTTGTATTATTCTATATGCAAACAATAAAAATATATTATCACAATATTGTTATATAAAATATTGATAGAATACAATTACCTATTTACAAAAATTATATTATCGGTCATAGATATATTATAGCAGCAATTAAACTCAATCTGATAAACTAGATTTACCACACACTTGCTAGGAAGTAACATTTTGAATAATAATTAGGAAATTTAGAATGATGTTTTTGTAATGAAATATAAAAACAAAATAAGTTTGTGTGTTTGTTTGCACAGGGAGCTATCAAAGTATATAAATGGCCTCTGCCTAAGGATGTAGAAGACCACACAATAATGGGTTTAGATCCACAGTATGGATTTTTCCAAGGCCTCCCAAGTAATGAACCAATACATGTTTTGGTCCGTATATACATTGTTAAGGCCAATGAACTTCATCCAATGGATCTCAATGGAAAAGCCGACCCATATGTTGTTTTGCAGTTAGGATCAAAACGAGTTAGTGATAAGGACAATTACATCTCAAAACAGCTCAATCCAGTTTTTGGAAAGTAAGAATGATTTTCTTTCCTAGAGTTCCATAATTTTTGTATACCTCTTTATATATAACCTATACATGAATAAAATGAAGCCCATTTTGCTAAAATATACCTCAATAGTTAATGTTGGTAAATTCAACTTTATAACTTGTAGAATATCCAATTACAAATTTAAAAGATTAGTGAATTATGGACGGCTCTTTCTGGTCATAAGAGCATATTAATAAAACAAACTTATAATAATTTCTATACAGAAATATGTTTTTACAATTGTGAATGGAATTTCATGATCAATATCTGTATAGTCTGTAATTAAGTTTTTCATCTAGATGTCTTTTAAAGTCACTAAATTTCAATAACAGATTAAGGAATGTTCAGCGTAATATTTTTAATTTTATTATATGCATTGTTAAATAGTGTATGTTTCAAGAGGTTGATTATTGTTAATATTTACTGATGAATTCTATAGTTAATCAGTTGATATTTTGGACCATTATCGTACAGTTATAGGTCCCAACCTTTCGAAGAAATTATTGTTGTTTTCCGTAAATACAATTATTAGATATAAACATCTATGAGACTCCCCAAATAGAGTTACAATTAAATGATATCTTATGCATGTTTTAAGAGAAAGGATATTTCATAGAAAGGTGTTCACGGTTTTATTAATTCTTTCAAACCATGAGGATAGTTAACTTGTTTTTTTTAACTGTTGTAATATGAATGGCTATTTAACTAGTGTAATCCTCGTTATCAAGGATTTTACTCGTTTTGAGGTCTCAGATGTAATAACTACTATTGTAATAAGTCACATATCCAAAACAAGAATTAAGTGAAACTAGATATACTCATGAAGTCATCAAAAATAGGACATATACGATGGAATTATTATAATTATATTATCCACATCAAAAATTTTTATTGTAGAATTAATATTGAGAGCCTTCAATTGCATTTAATTAAGTTGTAAATAATATATGTATAGTAATGGAATATTATATATTAGGCTAAACAAAATAGGCTATGTGCACTATTCAATTCTAACCTAATATTATATATTAGTTAGGTACGTGTAGCCAATCAAGTAGGATAGGTAATAGTGTTCTAATGTACGTAAGCTATATATTCTTTACAATGATAGTTCTGTAAAAAGGTCTATTGGTTAGCAGTCTAGTATTACATGCGTGTATAATGAACAATTTCTTTTCTACCAAGAGTTAAATTCATTATAATTATATAACCAACATGATTATAATAATTTATTTACAGCTTATACACCATATGTTTCTCTATTACACAATATATTTTAGAATCCAACAGGGATCATGTTTTTTCAAAATAATCTCTTTTCATCTAGATTCTGGACCTCGTTCTATGTGGTTTTTGTTATATTCAAATTTATTATGTACAATAATATATTAAAAATCTATTCATGTATATATTAGATTTGTTCTAAATGTATTCATCCTTTATTTTGTGTGGGGAAACTAATTGACCACTGAAGTTGACCTCTGTTTGGAAGGTGGAAAGCATATAAATTATAGGCCTATATATGTAGAATGTCATTTACTGGAAGTCAGTATGTAAATAATGAGTAGTGAGCCGTCAAATGTGTAGAAAAACCTAAGAAATGACAAAACAACTTGAGTAATGGTAATTCATCAAGTCAAGGTTCAAAGTAAATAAGTGAAACCATTTGAAACAACCAGTAGTATATTGTTGATGGTACCTTGGGCATTACTCAAATTAAAGAGTGGTACTACTGTTTCAAAGATGATACCTAATTGGCGGCAAGTGACTCTGTTGTGGTAAACTCTTATTCACTCTTAATTAAGTGCTAATTTTGGTCTCAAATAATCATAATGTCACCAGGATCAAACTGACCTGGGCACTGCAACAGGGAGGGGCACATTAGAGGGGTGCCTGGCATTCCCTCTTGAGATGTCAAAACCGATGAATACAAATTAAATTTTAGAACTGAAAAATGTCCATGTTTAACCACCATTTACACGAGATAATGCACAAACTACATTATTCTTAACACCCAAAAAAATACCTATATCCTTTAAAACTATTGTCTAAAAATGCAAATAAATGTTTATAGTACAATATCAACTGTTGGGTAATGTTGTATTGTCATCCCTGACAGTGAGTAACTCACCAGTAAGCTACCATCTGTGCCCCTTCCTCTTCCTCTGACAACTGCCAATTTAGTTCCCCTCCCTCTTATATCTATTATTAGATAACACTATTAATTGGTATACTGATTATATACAACTTTTTCAGCATCGTAAAAGCAATGGTGTATTATGAATGATCATGTTCAGTCTTTAATAATCAAAAAACGTTTGTGATATATAGAAGGAAGCAAAGATAAATTCCACATCCGCAGTTCTACATCAAGTTAGTGTTCTAAGGGCACTTGATGAACTGAGTGAAACTACGACTGATTCAACCATCTCATGAGATTTTTTTTCCATACTTGGTGTGCCTGGTAGCATGGCATGAAGTACTCTTTAAGATTAACCTTGTTAGAACATTTTTTCTGTATGCTGACACTCCTTTGACATCTAACTAACTAGAAACATTTGTTGATTTCATTGAAAATTAAGGAATAGTGGACTGAAGGATTCAATCTTGAAAGCCCAAGAAATAACTACTGAAATGATATTGAAGATGTTTTTTCAACAAAAAAGGTCTGGAACCAAGATGAAACTGTTCTCATATGAATGTAAGGATAAATATGTAAATCAGAGCCCTAAAGATGTATTTAAAAGGGGGTCTGTTCTTTCCCCTTATTGACAGAATGCTATTTACTGTCTTTGAAAGACAGGATGGATCAATTTTCAAACTATAAATCAAAGGGAGGATTTTTGTTCGACCTGAACTATCTAAAGAAAAAGAAGGCCTTAAAGAATAATGAAAAATTATCTTTAATTTTATCTTTAATAATAAGAATATCTTATTGTAACAGGTGTAACATAAACAGACTTTTAAAACAAAGTTCTTCATATGAAACTAATAACAAGTGGGGAACCAAAAAAAGTAGATGTCTCCACTGAAATCTATGGATTTCTCTTCATATTCTTATAATCATATCAACTACAGTAGCAAGCTGTGAACGATGCTTCAGTAAGTAAAAATTGATAAAAATTATGTTCATCAATGACACAAGAAAGTTAAGTTCCCTTGCAATTATCTCCATTAAAAATGAAGAGACCAAGGGTATCGACATGGTAGTGATCACTGACCTATATGCCAGATCAAAAACATGCAGAATCGTTACTTAATGAGAAATTCAAAGTTTAACCTAAATAGTGTTCTTTTTTTCAATAATAGATAGTAAGTTAAGAATATGTTATATTTCCACTTACTTATAGTAATTATTTTTATTTCACTTACTTAAAACTACAATTAAATCATATTATTATTATTTTTTTATTTCTTCAAGTGTTCAATCATTTTGGTTACTTAATGCATAAGGACTTCTTTTAACTAGTTCCGTACAATACAAATTTTATCATTTAAGACAGCCTATATATAAATATTGGATCATAAACATAATATAGATCTTTTATAAATATTAGTCTTAAAATTTGTTTTAATAAAAAATTCAGGTTATTGTGAACAGTATATATCTGTTTTATATTTCATTCTCATTAATACCCGAATTTTTAAATTTATAGTTCTTGGTGAATTTGACAGTGGGGAGGGAGGCTTTATTTTCATTTGGCCCGGGCACCTCAACCTCTAGTGGTGGGCCTCGAATGTAACTATTCAATTGCATACAAGGTTGTAATAAGCACTGGTTTGGTACATTCGATTTTGTATGAGGATATATCCCTGCAGAGTGTCCATTAATTAGTGCTGCTACTGCTAATGATGGAAGAGAAGACACTCCATCTAGAAGTCTTACAAGACAGTCTGACCTCCTCTAACATTGAACACCAGTGATGAATCATAAATTAATTTTTAGGACGTAAAAACCAAGTCACAATCAAACATTCAATATAAACAAAACCAAAAAACTATACATTGTGTACAGTAATGTCAGTGACATTAATTTTTCTTTAAATCCCATGGTATCACTTGTATGAACCATAAGGACAAAACATTATCACAGATTATTACCTGGAAGTCCTCTCTTGGCTTTCTGATACAGTGCTTAATAATTTTTAAACAAACCTCGATGACAAGTAAATAAATCTCTAATTAAATGTATTAAACACACACACACAAACACACACGCACACACACAGAGATAAACAGTTAGCAAATGAAATTATTACAAATATTCATTAACATTTTATTTAATTCATCTGAATATTTAATCGGAACATTTGAAAGTTTCTCTTGAATCACAATAATTTGTAGTCAATTTGGTACTAATTATTTTATTTGGTTAAATTTTTCAGATGCTTTGAAATAGAAGCAACTTTTCCACAAGATTCTTTACTGACAGTCCAAATTTTAGATTGGGATTTGGTAGGATCAGATGATATGATTGGAGAAACCAGGATAGATCTAGAGAATCGGTTCTATTCAAGACATAGAGCTACTTGTGGTATTGCCAGAAAGTACGAAGAGTAAGTGATTTTAGTTTTTGTGCAATATTAAACTGTTTAAAGCATGTTTATACCTATAGATACTAAGTTCATTTATACTTGTGTATTACTTAAAATATTGATATGTAAATGTGAAATAAGTGTCATCATTCACTCAGATTTCATCATTAACCCTAGAATGGTAAGGTGGGGTGTGCTACACCCCTCCGCTTTTGTTTTTGTGTAGAAATCTGGAAGGGGAATAGTGGGGGGAGGTTTGGACCCGTGTAAATTCAGTTTGGTTCTTGTTCTTCACTTGGACAGCCGTGCAGCGCTCAATCAGCTCTCTGGAGGTAATTATACTTTGCTTGCTTAATCTCTGTATTTTGTGGGGTGTAGCACACCCCACCTTACCATAAAATCTTGATATCTGAAAATCAACTTCTTATATTTTATATAAATGTATTATTAGTTTTTAATGAAAATGATATAGCTTTGACTTAACCTAACCTAATTTTCATAATCTAATCTTATATTAATAAAATTAACTTCATAAAAAGTGTTTGAAAACTTCTTCTGCATGTTTTTTTTTTCTATTTCAGATAGAATGGATGAAAATCTTACAGACAATCAGATTGTTGAGCTAATCTGGAATGGTAGTGATGAAGAAGAAGGTAATCAAAACGGTATCGTACCAGATGTTATGGAGGAAGATATTGAAGAAAACGACGAGCAATCAGGTGACGAGGATGGTGATGAGCAAGCCATGGAACAACAGGACATCATACCGCCTGAGGATGACATTCAGCTAGGACCATGTGTGCGTGGAAAGAATGGGTACATATGGAGTTGCACAGTTCCTACAAAAAGAGGTAGAAATATTTTGATAATAAAGCCAGGTCCTAAGAATGGGGCGGAAAATGTAAAGTCTCCCCTTGAAATCTGGAATTTACTGTTCAATCAAGAAATGTTGGATTTAATTGTATTGCATACTAACAAGGAAATCGAAAGAAAATCTGCCCACTATTCTGTAAATAACTATAGTGTAAGCAGAACAAATGTACCAGAAATTAAAGCTTTGATTGGCCTGTATTATCTTGGAGGCGTGTTACGTGTTTCAGATCTGAATGTAGAAGATTTGTGGTCACCAACATATGGTAATTGTCTTTTTAGAGCAACCATGTCAATGAAACGTTTTTATTTCCTAACTGACTGCTTGCGTTTCGATGACAAGAGAACAAGGCAGAATAGAGATAATGACAAGTTTACACATATAAGATCTCTTTGGAACTCTTTCATTGCCAACTGTAAAAAGTTGTACTCTCCAACAGCTCATGTGACGATTGATGAGCAACTTGTATCGTGTCGAGTAAGATGTCCATTTCTTATGTACATGCCAAAGAAGCCAGGGAAATATGGCATTAAAATTGTCATGATGAACGATTCAAAGACGTACTATATGTGTGATGCGATTCCTTACGTTGGGCAAGTTACTGATCGACTTCCTAATGAGCTAGTTCCAGAATACTATGTACGGAAACTAAGTGAAAGCATTTCATGGTCGAAGCGCAATATAACATGCGACAACTGGTTTACCACTATTCCAATAGTTGATCGAATGCTCGAAACAAACAAGTTAACAATGGTTGGGACGCTCAGGAAAAACAAACCACAGATCCCACAATGTTTCTTTCAAGAAAGGCCCATCAACAGTACAGTTTTTGGTTTTGACAAAACGAAGACACTAGTGTCATTTAGTCCTAAAAAAAATAAAAATGTTGTTTTGGTATCGTCTATGCACCATGATGATACCATCGATGAAGAGACAGGGAAACCAGAAGTAATTATCGTGTATAACAAAAACAAAGGTGGGACGGACACTTTTGATAAGCTTTGTGCAACGTTTTCAACTTCCAGAAAAAATCTTCGTTGGCCAATGCAAGTGTTTTATGCTATGCTTGAACAAGGTGGTGTAAATGCCTACGTTTTATTTGTTTTGGCTAATCAGCAATGGAAAGTAAATGCAAAACACAACAGGCGATTCTTTTTGAAAGACCTAAGTGCTGCACTGACTCGAGATCACATAATTACCAGAAGCCAGCAGAGTAATCTTCCAAGGAGTTTAAAGTTACAGATGAATGAAATTTTACGTTACAAACAAGACAACGCAGAAGAAGTTGATGACGAAACCGTAGTAGAAGGACCACTAGATGACAAACAAAAACGTTGCTATCTGTGTGATCGCAAAAAAGACAGGAAGACAAAAGTGAGGTGCAACACTTGCAAAAAACCAGTATGCAAAGAACATTCTGTGGACACCTGTATTGACTGTACTTTAATTAATTAATTATTTTTTTATGTATATTAGCGATTTTCTGAGTGAAATTTAAAAAAATCCATTTTATATTACTTATTTTAATTATTAATTAAATAATTAATTTTTAATTATTAATTTATATTACTTTTGTATTTAGGATATATTAGGAATAAGTAGATGTGTAACTAATAGGCATTAAAAATTTAGTTTTAACATTAAAATGGGTTTTTGTTATTGGGGTGTATCACACCCCACCTTACCATATTTGAAACAAAAATTCGCCTTACCATTCTAGGGTTAACTTGTACCAAAGTTTACACTCTTTTGGCTTAATAATTTTAAACTGTCTTTAGATATTTCAAGCTGATAAAATTAGGGGACATGGACATCCCTGTATTGGCAATGTTAAATTGGCAATCTTTAGGTACATATATCTAAAGAACCAAAAGGATAATGATGTGTAATTTTAAACGCATCTCCCTTAAGCTGTGTTAATTAACTATAGGAAGTAAAATAACCATAAACCGTAAAATAAAGAAAATATATATTTCTTTACATTACACCAATTTATAATACAACTTTTTTGTACATATTATTAATATTTTTGTTCTATAAATAATATGTAAATATTGATTCACATTATTATTATGATATTTGTAAAGTATATGTGGTAAAAATTACCTACAAGTCGGTTACTTTTTTCAGAGCAAAGTATACCTAAAGTTTAAAAATGTGATTTTTCAGGAGAGCGAATAAAGTTACAAAAAAAAAAAAAAAAAAAAACTAGTAATACATTATTCTTGACAAATAAAGAAAACTTACATTCAATAGGTTCCACATGTATATGCTGTTGCTACTAATGCTTGTTGATCATCTTTTAGTTTTCTTTCATATTTCTCCACTGTCTTGCTCTTTTTACTATTTCTTCTGCTACTCATTCACCATTACATAATTACAACTATTGTTAGGAATTCAGGCCTACAACAGCATTACAACTTTCCCATATAAAATCTTTGATACTTTTACTTTGTCTTGGGACTCTTCATTTAATTATATAACAGCATCCATGATATATAGTGTATCGATTCTTAAAAAAAAACTTTTTTTTTCTCATCCAAATTAAATTTTTTAACAATTCATTTTTCTGTGAGTTTTGCCACGGATGCAGTTTTTGGTTAATTTTTTGACATCTAAATAATCTATTTTAATTGGTATTGTCATTTATATTACACTTTTAGGCAGTGAATTGTTGTGTGGGGTGCCTTACACCTTGAGTCATTGTCTTTTGGACAATGAGTTCGTTCTGAGGATCTTTATTATTAGACATTTTTTTTTAAAACCTAACCTAAACTGGATGTTGTTTTCCTCTTGTAAGTCAGTAGTGTTTGCTCTATTAGCATTGCCATAATATTGCTGAAATTTATCAATAACAATTTTTGTCAATCTATCTTTCCAGAAAGAGTTTTACCATCAGATACCAACCTACATTTATTGAAATCCCTTAGTTTATGTAGTCATTCAATAAAGTTAAATTTACCTCATTTCTATATGGTTTGTTGTCTACAATGGTTTGAAAGGGCCTTGCTAACTCCGTTGCCTAACTAATTTATATATCTTATTAGTACTTCACGAGATTGAGAGTGTTGAAAAATGGCTTTAGCACCAGAAACTTCCATAGCTCTAATAGAACCAGAATCAATCAAGATGTTAACCATTATTCCTACCTTTACATTTGAAATAGCATGTATTTTGAAAAGCATTTTACATCTAAAACTTTGCCTGTAACTAGGCTACTTATCGAGACACCATTCAATGAGTAATGTCCACATTTTTCCAGGATTTGTCGAACATTGCACCAATATCATTTACCTCCCCCATAATCAATTACTCCATACCTCACACCATTTGCTATAGCTGTTTGCGCTACCTCCTCCACCGAGGCTGTAATAATTTCATTATATTAGTGAAACTTCCCTGGTGGTGATGGCATGTTCAATAATCGATGAAAATAGTTCTGCAGACTTCTCACCCTTACCAATGCTATTAAAACCATAAATTGACTTTAAAATATTTTCATTTTAACTTGTCTCTCTTATATGTGAGGTCATAAAGTAAATTCAATATGCTATCTTTGGCACACCAATTAAAGGTTGGAAACAATACCTTCTTGGGTAATTCTGAGCAATTACTTGGTCAACCCCAAACTTTTTCATATTTTACTACGGTCATAAGGATGTTCTCAGAAAGCAAGAAACATATAATGCAAGGCCCGCAAGGCCATCGTACAGGTGCGATATCAATGCTGCGATATGAAGCGGTCCTTTGAAATCAGTTCTAATGGTGTCGTGTTCCGATTTCAATCCATTTACCAACGAAAGGTTTGGCCAGGTGGTTATATATATATATATATATATATATATATATATATATATATATATATATATAGATTTATGTATAAGACCTTTCGAGTGCCTAATGGTACGGGCGACGACCTATTGGAGGCCTGGAGTGCTTGAACTCAGGCATTCAAAAGGTCTGTTTTCATACACTAAAACGACCTTTTGTGCCCTCTGTATAAAGCGAAAACGTCGACGAACCTTTTGGATGCCTAGAGTGCCTGGTGTGAAATGTACGGGAGACGATATTTTGAAGGCTTATATACGATCAGTTACAAATGCCACCTATTGAAGTCTTACACGATCAGTTACAAAAGTAACCTTTTAAAGGCTTTAGTTGACGCCTGTTCCTGTTAATTTCTATTTTCTGACGCCTGTTATCACCATGGTATAAGTCATCGTGTTTTAGAGACCTTTTGAAGACCTGCTATTATTTTAAATAGAACCTTTTGAAGACCTTATGCTCTCCAATAAACTTAATTTTGACATTACTTTGTCTGAAACATTATTTGAGTAAAATTTTGCGTCACATAACAATATTGTATAGTTTTAATACAAAAAAAAAAATCGATTTAAAATTTTTCTCATATCACTTACTTTCTTTCATTAATACCATTGTTTGTCAAATACTAATGAAGTAACTATTTTTATTTTAAATATAACTAGAGGGTACATAATCCTCTGTTCGCTGTACAACTCCCGTTCAGCCATTCGTTGTCCTCGTTTTCATAATATAGTTAACAGAATGTTAAAATATGTTACACATTATTAATCAGAAGACGAAGATAGTTACATTTATTTCTCCAAACAAGTAGGCTACGGTATTTATTTTTTCAAGTTTATAAATAAAACTATATTTTAACTAGTTCCCATTTTACTTTCACACTATACTATAGTATGGAGAAAGTATAGTGTTCGCAAAAAAAAATCGATGATGAGATTTTTGTGGATATACCCGTTTTGGGACCCCCTGAGTCCAAAAAAGTGGTTTTTACAAAATATCTGTCTGTATGTCTGTATGTATAAAAAGCTAGAGAGAAAAATATTCGATCGATTTCAAACAAATATGCACCAAGCATGTCAATTAGGCATGCTTTATTTTTGTTTAAATTTGTTTAACAACAAAACACACGTCATAGTACTTTTCCCAGCCCTAAAATGTATGTTGTACTGTACAGTCCTAATTGTAGTTATGCGATTTATTAAGCAGAAAAGTGTCTTAAATTAATTCAGCAGCCTAAACAGTTACTTTTGGTAGTGTTTAACAACAAAACACATGTCATAGAACTTTTCCCAGCCCTAAAATGTATGTTATACTGTAAATATATGTTAAGTGTAATGTTTAATTTGTGTGTGTGTGTAAATAGTGTGCGTGTCTACGATGAGACAGCGAGTTTGGTCCCGCCTGTTTAAGTAGCCTATGTATAGTCCACTACAAAAACATGTATTAAGTATCAAAGTTTATTAATATTTCACTACAATTATTATTATTGCATTTTATAGTGTGAAGCATAAATATTTACGTTATTGAAGAACGTTAGTTTCCGTTAACGTTTCGTTCTGCAGGTTAGTGATAGACCTCTCACCTGTGTATTATTTTCATTTTTCGTATTTTGCGGAATTTGAGAAATTTTTCGGGCCTATGAATGACTCAACGATTGACAAATATTTTTCCCCAAAAAATCCGAAAGGTTTAAAACGTTTCAGGGCGTACAGTTTGCCAGAACTTTCGGAAGACGCAAGTGTTTCGTTAGGAATGTCGGAAACGCATTGTGACAAGATGGATAATGCAAAGGTAGGTGACACTACGCATGGACAGCTAATGACTGGGTTGAGTAACTTGCTAGATACAAAATTATCAGCATTGGCTACTAAAAAAGACCTCTTAATTGTGTCTTCTGAGGTGAGAAGTCTGACGGAAGAGAACAAAGTTTTGAAAGCAAAGATAGACTGTATTAAGAAACAAGAACAGGTTATTATGGATAAGCTTAATGATTTAGAAGGTAGATCTAGACGTAACAACTTAATTTTTGTAGGTCTTAAATGGAATGGTCAGACAGACTTTAAAGCCCTTGTGAAACAATTCTGTGTGGAAGTGTTAAAGTGTAATGGCGGTTTGTGGGTCAATAGAGCGCAACCATTAGGAGCAAAGGGCAGAGCAATAATTGCCCAGTTCCCTTCAGATGACGATATTGGGTGGATCATGTCCAATGTAAATAAGTTAAAGGGAACATCTTATGTCGTACATCGGGATTACACACAGGATGTAAGATTAAAGCGAGCCTACCTTGCTGCAGTCTGACGGGAGATAGAAAAAGAGTTGGGAAGACGTCGTATGCCGTTAGTTTTTGACCACATTAGAATAGAATGTGTCAAATTGACCTGGAAGGACAACACACTGATGGCCGGCCGAACGGATGGAATAGTGAAGCTGAAGGATCTATTCAACTACGATTTCTCATCGCGCATAGCGGAGTTGAGAAAGGACGGTCCAGGGAAGCTGCAACCAGGACGGACAGACGAGAATGGAGTGAAGACAACATCTTCTTAGGGACTAAACACCAATTTCTCAGGACAATGTTCTCAAACAGCTCATAAGGAGTTGGACAATATTATAGTGCCTCAGACGGTTAGCAATTTTAAAATATTGTCTTATAATGTATGTGGACTAAGAGCCAAGGTTGGTGAAGATTATTTTTTTCATTTACTAAATAAGTATGATATAATTTTGTTATTAGAAACATTTATATCTGAACATGATGAAGAGTTTATTGTTAAGAGTCTTTCTAATTTTAAAATCGATTTTTTTAGTTTTGCTGAAAGAAATGCTAATTTTGGAAGGGCAATAGGAAGTATTATTTGTTGTGTAAATTTACAGTCATCCTTTACTAAAGAAGTTAGTTTCGTATGCAAACGTAATATAAAATTAATTGAAATTAAAAATTGGTTGGTTTTGCCAATTTATTTAAATTATAACAAATGGGAGAACAGCTTTGAAAATTTGTGTAATTTTATTAATTCAAATTCAGAGCAAAATTTAATAATAATTGGAGATTTTAATGGCCGAATATCTAACGAACAAAATAATTCTGATATGTATAATTATATTAATGTAACTAGTACAATTAGAGTGGTCAGAAATCGTAAGACAGGATATTAAATACAAGGGGGCGTAAACTTCTAGAATTATTCCTTAATTTTGGATTAGTGGTTTTGAATGGCAGAACGCAAAGTGATGCTGAAGGAGAATTTACTTTTATTGGGAAGATGAATAATTCTGTAATTGACCTTGCGGTTGTATCAGTGAGTTGTTTAGAAATAGTAAATGATTTTGAGGTTATAAGTCATGCAGGATCGGATCATCTACCTATTTATGTAAATTGTAAAGTTGGTAGACTTGCAGAGAGCCAAAGGGGTGGGGATTGTATACTACCATTGTTGCCAAGAATAAAATGGACTAATTCAGATAACGTCTTGTTCGGTAAAAACATAGATAAGGAAATGTCAACCTTTGATGTCTTGAATGATAACCAGATAAATGTCAATAGCATGATTCGTTGTATCAAACAAGCAGCCCACTTTAAACCGAGTACAAATAATAACACTACGGTAAACAAAAAACAACAATGGCTTGATTTCGAATGTCTGGTATCAAGGCAGCGAGCCTTTAAACTCTTAAAGCTGTTTCGCAAAACAAATTCAACTATGGTTAAAGTCGCATATTTAGAGGCAAATAAAAACTTTAAATCGTTATGCAGAACTAAGCGTAAGATACATTACAAATATGTTGTAAATAGTTTGGGGCAAGTTAAAGATGCAAAACAATTTTGGAATTCTATGAAAAGTTTTAAAAATACAAAAAGCAGATTAGCTGGAAATATTAGCTGTGTCGAATGGGTGGAGTATTTTAAAAATCTTTTGAATCCTCTTATTGTACCAAGGGATATTTCTTATACGGAACAGTATATTTTCGACAATGATCTCGACAAGCAATTCAACCAGCAAGAACTGCAAACGATTTTGGCAAAATTGAAAGATGGGAAGGCTCCAGGTTTTGACGGAGTACCGTATGATTTTTTTAAAAACGGCCCACGGTTTTTAAGTTCAAAGCTATTGGCTATTTTCAATAAAATATATATGGAAGAACGCGTTCTAGAAAGTTTTAAAAAATCTATAATTTTTCCCTTGCATAAAAAAGGGGATGTCAATTGTGTGCAAAATTACAGAGGTCTGTCATTTATAGATTGTATAGCGAAAGTGTTTGCTAGTTTATTGCACAATCGATTAAACAATTGGGTACACAGTCATCAAATAATTAGTGAATTTCAAGCCGGATTTAGAAAGGGTTATTCCACCATAGATAACATATTCAACTTAACTAGTATGATTCAGTTGCAACTGTCAAAGAAGGGGGCGAAACTGTATTGTTTTTTTGTAGATTTTTCCTCTGCTTTTGATACTATTGATAGAAAGGCGCTGTATTTTAAGTTATCGTGTTTGGGTGTTTCTTCTCATATGCTGAATATTATAAAAGAGCTTTACAAAGGTACAACATCGGGAGTGTGGTGTAATGCGGGCGTAACGAAATGTTTTGAAACTAATATGGGTTTGAAACAAGGCTGTATTTTAAGTTCATTGCTATTCTCTTTATTTGTGAACGATTTGGCTGATATTTTAGATGGAGGATGCGATTTTGAAGGGTTTAAGGTCAGTGTTTTATTGTATGCAGATGATATTGTTATTCTGTCCCCTACTCCTGGTAGTTTGCAGAGTATGATAAATAAACTCGAAAATTATTGTAACAAATGGAATCTTCGGGTTAATTTAAGTAAATCTAAAATAATGGTTTTTAGGAAAGGGGGTCAGTTGTGTAGAAATGAGAAGTGGTGGTACAAAAGGCAACGGGTAGAGGTTGTCAATAAATATAAATAGTTAGGTGTTATACTTACTCCATCATTGTCATGGGAAACTCAATTTAAGGACAAATCTATGGCTGCAAAATATGCTATAATCGCGGTATGGCACAACCTTTTAGGTAACGAGAGGGTCCCACTTAGTGCCAAGTTTATATTATGTTTAAATTCTATTGTGAAGGCGATTTTATGCTACAGTTCCCAGGTCTGGGGCTACAAGGAAAGCGATGAATTGGAAGGGGTATTTAGATTATTTATAAAAAGAATATTTAAGTTGCCAAATAACACCCCAAATTATGTCTTGTTTTTTTGAAAGAGGGTTTGAAAAGGTTTATTTGTATACATTGAGAATCCACCTGAATTTTCTTTTAAGGGTTGTAGCTTTACTAAAGAATAGATTGCCAAACATTCTTGCTAAACAAATAATAAAAAGTGGCATTTACTGTTACCAGGAGTGGAAAGTGTTAGGATATAAATACGGGATTGATGTGGATATGAGCAATATTGATAGGCTACGGGAACAGATGCTTAGTGTTATTGAAGCGGTCAGAGTTACTTGGGAGGGAGAATGTTTACAGAGGGCAAGAAATGCGACATATCATAAACAGTACCGGGACCTTGACTTTCAACTCTGCAGTAGACTTGTTTTATTTGATAAATATGATATACAAACAATAAGTTGGATCATCAAAGCAAGGGCGTAACTTGTTGACTTAAACTATAAACCGTGGTGTAACGATAAAATATGGTTATGCTCCTTATGCAACATAAATGAAAAGGAGAAGGTTTACCATTTTATTGCTCGCTGCCCTATCCTAGCCGATATAAGAAATTTGTGCTTTTTCAAACGCAGTTTAAATAGGGGGAATTTTAACTTTTATTAAATGGGAGAAATTGGTGGAGATTGTGTAAATTCATGAAGATTGAATGGAAATTTAGATGGGAATAATAAATGAATTTAATTTTTAACTGTAACAGTACACAAAATTTTGGTTGGGAAGGGGGGTTACACCTAAGTTCTTGGAAGGATTACTGTAAATCTATTTATATATGTAAGTAATTTTAATTGTATAGCTGGTGCCAAATTAATTAGTTCTGTAGTAATTTATATTGAATATTTTGTATAATTATATGATTATATATGTATGGGTGCACTGATGGAAGGAAGGTTATATACACACAGGTCTATATGTGTAAATATATGTGACTCATAGTATAATTTTTAACTATATTGTTTTGTTTATGCCAACCCAGCTGACGGTCAAAAAGACCATTGCTGTAAAGTACTCTGTAAAGAAAGAATATTATTAAGTTTATTTCATTTTATTTTATCTTCTATAATTAATTAATTGTGAATTTATTTTATATTTTGTATGGAATACATGTCAAAATAAAGTACTTTTTCTATTCTATTCTATTCTATATTCTATTCATAGTACTTTTCCCAGTCCTAAAATGTATGTTATACTGTACAGTCCTAATTGTAGTTATGTAATTAAGCAGAAAAGTGTCTTAAATTAATTCAGCAGCCTAGACAGTTACTTTTGGTAGTGTTTAACAACAAAACACATGTCATAGTACTTTTCCCAGCCTTAGGGCATTTATTGTCTGGGCATTGAAAGACAAGAAATTGAGATATTCGGCAAAATACACTGGGAAATCGTCACACTTAACAAATATCATAAACCACCTAACTTATAGAAAGGTTTTGAACCCGAACGGCCATAAAGGACCACCGGGTTTTCACTAATTGGTTCTGTTAGAAGCATGCGTTAATGACATACCTATAAATATAAGTAAATATGTTTTTTTTCACAACCACTCCCGAAATTACACGCCCTTACTACATGTAAAAAAAAAGTTTGCTAATGGCCACCTTAGGATCGTCACGTTTAGGGAAACAGGTAATACAAATTTTCCCTAGGCCCTTTAGTGGAACCGACCTTATTAACCTATCTTGTTATTTGTGCTTTAGATAATAGTATTAATACATACAACTGCTATATTATAAATTGCAAATATACAGGATGCCCTCGAAATCTCTGGTCCCCTTTTGTGGATTTGTTCCTGGAATCGAGACAAACAAATTTCACAATATAAACATAGGTCAACGGTGCTTACTTTTTCGTCTGTCTGTCTGTACGTTTTTTCACAAAAAAATCATATGTATAGAACGGTTTCACCAATTGAGTTCAAACTAGACTTGAAGTTATACCTAATAATGATCTATTATAAAAAAAATAAACGATTATATCCAATGATGCGTTTAAAAATGGCGACTGTTAAAAATGTCATACCTAACAAACTAAAAAACCATTTATTTTGTCAAAAAATTTCAATACATCTTTGTTGTTGCACTTTTCAATTTCCTATCGGAAAGTGTAATTATCAAAACAAGTGGATGAAGGATAATTGTTAAGTTAAGGATTATAACAGCATAATATGTACACACAAATATATTGTTGTGTTTACTGTGTTGGTATAAGATGCCGGGTTGAACAAACCGATTATTACACATAACTTAACTATTATCCTTCATCCGATTGTTTTGGTGGTTACACCATCCGATACGAAATGAAAAGGGCTACAAAAATAATTTGTTGAAATTTTTTGTTAAAATGTAGGCATACGGATTTTGGGCAATTCAGGTTTTAAATTTTCAAACACCTTATTGTATATAATCGGTTATCTTGTTTAAATAGATCATTGTTAGATTAAACTTTGTGCAAAGTTTGAGCTCAATCAGTTATATAATTCTCTAGATAAAAATTATTTAGTGAAAAAACAAATTGGTGGCTATGGGGAAACAAAGCTTGTCCGGACCCATGTCTAATTGATTTTTTTTCTCATTCTTATGTGCTGAATCATATCCTAGAATAATGCAGAGTAATTACAAAACATCCTGCATATACTTAAAAATCTTATTAAAATTATGCAAAACATCCCAATATTGTGATTACGTACGCTGTTATTATCTTTAACTTTAACTGTTATCCTTCATCCGATTCTTTTGAAGTTACAACATCCGATAGGGAATTAAAAGTGCTACAAAAAGGTGTCTTGAATTTTTTTGTTAAAATGTACTGTTTTTGGGTATATTGGGTTAGAAATTTCCAAACGGTCGCCATTAGTTTTATGACACTAAGAGACATTTTTAAATATATTTTAAATGAGCCTGACGTTTTATCTTTTCGGGAAAATCATTGTTTTTAAAATTCCTTTAGACTTAAAGAAAGCGAACACTATCCCAATTCATATTGCCAACAATTAAAAATAGCGTATGCCTTTTACATTTTAGGAATCTTGATTATCTTAGCAATAACGATGCCATTTTTTAATTAAGATAATTAATATTACTACTGTTACATATTAATTGTAAACAAGTGAATGGATCAAAACAATAACGAACTTTGTCTAAGAACTGTTTCTTGTTAAATAAGAAAGTTTGTGTGTATGTATATATTGAAGCACACTTTAAGAGTGTTATATAGGTAAGGAATTTTTTTTAAAAGTAATAAATTTAAAATGGATGAGTCAGAGGTGGGAGGCACAACAAATTACCTGACGTTAAAGTTGAAGAAGTCCTGGAAAATATTTCAAAGTTTTTAAACAATAAATCGTACTATAGCTCTTCAACAACTCGAGCAGAATATTGGAGAACTCAAAAATTCCAATAACTTATTTCAATAACCTATGTATGGTCAAAGTTATAGGCTTCTTTGGCGCAGAAGGATAGCACTTTCGTAAAGGATCTTTAATTGTGGTGTCTTATATTTATTTAATTTTAGCAATAATAAATGAATTACAGTACTGTAGTTATTAGTTAAAGCACAAATTTGGTAATTTCCCTAGTTCACAATATTATCCTGAAAACGGAAAGGTAGACAGCCAGAGTGAAGTCTATAGAGGACTTTATTTTTATTATATAGAGGAACTATATTAATCTTTGTTTTTCTAAATCTTAGGTAGTTGGTTCGAATCTAAATCTCGTTATTATTATTTTTTTTTAATAAGCCTAAAGATTTCAATTTATTTAGGAAAGGCTATTTATAATACTAAATTAATTACGATTATACAAAGAAAGTACGTTTGTTGTTTTTAAGATTCGTGTTAAATAGAACAATGTTGAAAATACAATAATGAGACACCGTGAAAATAATAGAGGTTGCAGTTTTACAAGAACAGAAAAACACCCCCCCCCCCCAGCCCACATCCAAAACAGAATCACGGACGCATGTTATTCACAATTATCATCTCATCAGAGAATAAACTATATTTCCGTTCGCACAGTTGGTTTGTTTACATGTAGGGCTATAGGTTACTCATCGACATTTGAAGAATTGTGGCAGGAAGTAGTTCTTCCTTCATTGGAACACACTGAGCATTGAGTTCAGATTTGATAAACGCATTTTCATGTGACGTTTTACACGAGATTTGAAAATGATTTCCATTTTAAAATGTTAAAGTCGTATATATTGAAAACTTGTTAACCTTATAAAACAATTACAAGAGAGTAAAAACTTTTATTTGTTAATGACGAACAATATGGTATTTATATTTTTACTGTAGCAGTAAAAGAAAATATATTTGAACAGAAAAGGGAAAATTGCATCACAAATATTATATAATTTTAACAACAAATAAACTTGTGCTCTATAAAGTAAGAATCGGTTGACATTTGATGGTTGGAGAAGTGAGGGGTTGGTTTTGAGATTGTCTAGATAAACATTTATAGTTAGTTATAGAAATTCGAACAAACAATATTTTGTAGTAGCAAATTTTAAAAAAATAGTAGAAATAGGCTGTGGATATCTAGTTATGACCTCATATGCTTAGTAAGGAGGGAGTACTGCAACGTTGTCACATGGTGTGTTTTTTCTACCTGCGCCCATTCACTGTTTATTTTACAGTTGGACACAATATTAATATTTGCCCGGTCGCAAATTTGACTACATTTGTATTCAGGAACTTTACAACTATATTTAAAATATTTAATAATGTTTTTAATTGATTAAAAAAATACTATTATTAGGTCTGGAATATGAAGGACAAACGTTTATTTATTGTTTACCTTATTTTTGAGGGTCACTCAAATTATAAAATCATACTATGCCACGTAATAGTCAGACTTTTTTATTTCTAGAAATGAATATTGGTGTAAGTACGCCTTTGATAAGTTATGTTGTTTTTCAGAGACAAGAACCCTTAGATGCCGAGGATCCCCCAAGAAAAAAAAAACAAGTGTTATCCATTTAATTTACCTTTCTTAACGGAATTAATTCAACAAATCGGTCGGGAAGAACACCCTGGATAAATTGTATTGTTTTATATAAACTGTTGTTTCCTAAGTATTACATGGAGAGAAAATTGCACTTCACCGTCCAGTAGTACAATAAATCAATGATTTAGGCAACTCAAGACATATATGTAAGCTTAACATTCATTTCATCAACCATGATAATTGATCTGGTGATAATCACCCTGCTTGTCCAGAATTTAGAATAAATTTAGATAGTACTCAACAAAAAAACCTTTCAAAAAGGTAAAACTTTCGTAAGTATGACCTTGCGTTTTATTCCCTTTAACTTACTCAACACATTGTTACATTTTCCTTTTCCTTGTATCTGAAGTAATTTAATAAATAAGGCAGCGAAAGCATGAGAAATCATACTGGGGTGGGGGTTGTCTCTGAACACTATTCCAGTGGGCGTCATATCACCCCACATTTGATTTATTAATAAATTCCTAAATACTACCATCTTGGAAAAGCAATTTTTATTAATAAACCAATAATATAAAATTTATTGAGCATATATTATATTAATAATCATTTCGAAGTTGGATTATACAAAGACTTGAATATAACTTGCATAATATCATCAACAACCATAAAATAGTATTTAGATTTTTTTAAAACGTAAGTGAGCAGTTAAAAATCGAAAATTCAATTTAAAACTTAAAATATTTCTAAAGAAGATAACATGAGCAATATTATTTTATATTTTATTTACAAGTTAAAGTTTTTTCCAGCTTCAACTACTGCATTTTCTAAGTTTAGACCTTGACTTTTATGAATAGTTATTCCATAACTATTGCAAATTGGAAATTGTTTTCTTATTATAAAAGCATTCCTCATTAATTGAAATTTAGATTCTATACGTTCTATAGAATATTGTCTTTTATTGGTAAGTTCAATTTTAATAGTGTCGACAACATTATTATTATCTCTTGTTACAGAAATAATAGTACCTATTGTACCATTAGCCAAGCCGATAGAAACATCAATATTTCGTCTTATCATAATTTTTGATACAGCTTTTATTTTAATTACTCTAGCTAATCCTGCAGTTCGTGAACTACCCGCTTCATCATTCATTAAAGACTTTATTCTTTTTTTGTGCATATTCTTCGCTCGAATTGTATCTTCGGCAACAAGCTCAATTTCCTCGGTATTAATTTTTTTTAACATAGCATCTTTAAGGTATCGCACATTTGATTGGTACCTACTTTGCCAACAGTATTTGATGGCAAAGTATTTAGAAAGTTACAAAGTTAAGATATTTCCACTTAAAAGTTTAAATACATGATTACGCATTAAGGAATATGTATAAGTAATATTATGCGGATCATGACCAAATACTAATGAAGTGGCAAATGCTATCGCGAAAACGCCACAATCAACTCCATTAAGTGGCTGGGCTACAGAAGGAAATATAATCTTTTTCATTTTTGTTAAAATAAAATGGTTAAAGCTTTTTCAAAAAAATTTTAAAATCTGCATCTAATGTATCAGATTTTGAAGAATCATAAATATATAATAACTTACCATCGTAATAGCTACATAACCAATGTTCAGAATTAGAAAACAAAATTTGAATATTTTTTTCACCCTCAGCCATTGGTTTGATTTTTGAAAGAACTTGAAGTCTCCCGGTATGTTGAGGCTTGTAAATAGTAAACCGTAAAAGTAGGTTATGAAATCTTTCAATATGATAATCATTTAGACGTCCTCCATTTTTTATGATATTATAATCACAATTGATCATTAAATATTGAAGATGCCAAGAAGGAATTTGAATTAAATGAAAAGGAAAGTTTTTTATAGAACGCTCTCTAAATATACGTAAGAGAAATTGTCGCATATAATTATTATCACAGTTATATCGCACATAATCTGGTCTAATACCATGTACAAGACATGTCGCAAAAGCAATTGCGAATATACCACAATCACACTCACTCTGAAGTTGAACTTCAGGCCTCTTAATAGTCTTTCCAGATTGAAAATAAAATGGGTATAATTTAGCAAAACTAATCTATAAGTGACTATGATCTTTCTTTTCATTTAATGAGTCATAAATATAAATAGTTTCAGTGTCAAAAAAAACTGCACGCAAAGTGACCTCTGAGCATGTCATCATCTGTTAAAGGCCGAAATAAAATTTGAATTCTAGATCTATCAGGAGAAGCGGGAGTAATCATATCATAAATTTGTAATTCTTCCATTCCTAAGAAATCAGTATTAAAACATTCTTTTATTAAATCGCTGAAGCGCTGTATATGTTCTACACCTAAATATGGATCTTTGTTAATAATAATACGTTCAAAATCTTCGTCACCAAAATCTAAAGCCATGCTAAAAATTTCTGTAGTCTTGTTTACTTTTTTTTTTCTTTCACAAAAATAATATTTCTTTTCGTAAGTATAGTATAATAAGTAAATTTCGAATAAATTCTTATTTCTTTTTGTGCAATATATATTTTTTCTTTTTAATGATACTTATATAAAATTTCATAATTTTATACTTTTATACAATTTGATGCTTATGTTAAGTCTAAATAGAATACCGAAAATTTCAAAAACTACCACTATGTTAATTATTTCTTCCTGTCGCCCTTATAAAAAGTTACCTGTGAAGAAAAAATAAAAATGGTCGATAAAATACGTAAATTCTCGGGTGGGGATAAGTAAGGTAAACTACTGGTTTTCTTGTAGAAGTATATACATGCTAGAAAAAGTAATTTGTAGAATTGTGGGGTCCATTGTGTGGTGATTACACCGACAATGGGTGATGCGCGCGCAGATAGCCCCGACGAAACGGATGGACTATTATTTATTTAATTACTATTTATTATTTCGGAAGTTGTATAAATGTAAAGTTATTTAAAGTCAGTTTAGTATTTCAATATATTTTTGTAAAGATTTGACCTTCGATAAAAATAGTGTTTTAGATTGTCATTCAATCGCTTATCAGCAGATAAGATGTATGGCAGGATGCTAACAGACATAAATATCTCATGGTTCTAAGCCAAAGAAAATACGATCAACTAATTCTAATCTTTCTGCTGCCTAATTTAAAGTAATGATTACGTTCTGATTATTCAACTAAAATCACTTGCATTTATTTTTTATATTTATAGCCATGTATGTATATTTGAATTATTATGTATGTCTATATATGTATTCACAGTTATTTCGGCATAACCTTACGACAAAAACTTGTAATATTTAACCAAACAACTTTTTAACCAAACCGAGCTTTTTTTCCGTTCTGGGCTGTGAAAGCCACCTTCAGAGGCCTCACCGGAGTCGACCTAAAGATCTTTTGCCGCCCCAATTTCCTTCCTACACCCAACTAGTGATACCCGTCATCCTTATGAAGGAACAGATACTACCAATAGGGTTATCTAGGATGGTTTCCATCTCTTTCCCCGGCAGGCCTAGAGAGTATAGCCTGGCTCGTCCTAATGCCTCACACTCTAAAAGAATGTGTTCTGCGGACTCTTCAGCCAAGCCACATTTCCTGCAAGTATTGTCTGCAGCAATCCCTATCCTGTGTAGATGTTTTCTGAGGTGACAGTGGCTCGTTAAGAGCCCAACCACCCACCTCATGTTATCCCTTCTGAGAGAGATGAGTTGTTCAGCATGTTTCTTGCTTGATCTAAATAACCTTTTTGCAAGTCTACTAGTGGTTGAATTCGTCCAGGCCCTATTCATCCCCTCCCGTATCCACGTATCAACTGCTGCTCTGGCATGTCCATAGGAGATCCCGAACACCAGTTCCGGGCCCACGAAAGGGGATTCTGAACCTGACCTGGCTAATTCATCTGCTCTCTCATTACCATCAATACCTGAGTGGCCAGGAAACCGAGCTTACTATTTTGATGAAATTATTTTTATTTTTCATTATTTAGAAATTATACCGCGACTAATTACAACCGACACTTTTTTTATTAGCATACCTTCTTTCTTCGGCGACTTACCCGAATTAACGCTGAATCCGAAATACGTTTACTAAATATTGAACAAAATTAATTTGTTTTCCCCCAAAAATTATAATAGTAATTCCAAATTAAATTATGACGTTACGCATCTCTTTTATTTCTACCTAGGGTATCCCACTTAATTACTGACCTAGACTGCGTCGCTCGAGGTCAGATTATGATTTCCTTCTTTCGTTTTGATTTGACCAGCATGTCAATTTACGGTGGGAGACCTATCCCGGAGGGCCCACCCTTAATATGTAACGGGAAATTAGGGGAACCTCGGGACTCACAGTCCCAAGACTGAAATCCCAAAATTTAAGACAATATTATGTATTTTTATAATATATATGTTAGCCATATGGTGAGAATCGAAGATGCGTGCGCACACATACTCGCATCCAGCGTTAATACGGGAAGCGTCGCCTGAATTTTTTGGCTGAAGAAAAAAAAATTTTTGTCGGTAAACCGTCAAATCAGAACTTTAACTTAATATAACTTAATAACTAGCAATTATAAGTGAAATATTATTCTTTTAATGATAAACTTAAACGTTTTTCTTACATCTTATAAGTTCAAGGGGCTTTTTGAATTTAAAAACAGTAATAAACTAGAAAACTCGCGTAAAATTCAATGTATATAAGGGTGGTGGTTCGCCGGCCATACTTACATCTGGCGGCTATTGCCACCATCAATTATGTTGTTTTACGATTACGATGAGAATTTTTAGACTACGATGAGATCTAGTTCATAATAATAGGTCATTAGAAGAGTGTAGATCAATATGTAAACTGAATACCTCTACAATAGGAATATCACTTCCTTATTTTTTTATAGTCATTCTGTTCAATATGATGCGGTATTGTTAATTGTTAGTGTGAAATACATGAAAAATGTATAGTGCAGCCCGGAGTTTACACGCGAAAGACAGATGTGGTTGGAGCGGAAGTGACGGGGGAGGGGGGGGAGGTCAGTCAAAATAACAAACACCTCCAAAAAAAAAACGCGCGAACATCGATCTCTCAAAAAGTCGTGAATACGTCTAAGGTATAAACCCAGGCATTTGTAAGGTCGCAATAATGGTATCTTTATATCAAGCACCCAAAATGCCGCGAATGCGTTTAAAGTATAAGCCAGGCACTGGAAAGGTCGCAATAGTGGTATCTTTATATCAAGCCCCCAAAATGACGCAAATGCATTTAAAATATAAGCCAGGCACTGGAAAGGTGGTAATTGTATACACGGTATAACATTTATACTCAGGCACCCAAAAGGTGGCCTTTATGTCTGATCGTATAACCGCTCCAAGGTCAGGAATCGCCAGGCACTCAAAAGGTCTTATACATGTATATATATATATATATATATAGCTACCTGGCCAAACCTGTCATGATAGCCTATATAATTATCTCGCAAAGTAAGCATGGTAATTCCGAGCAATTACTTGGTCAACCCTAAACTTTTTCATATTTTACTACGATAATGTAGAGAAGTATGTGAAACTACTATTCACTGACTCGATTCTATTCCAACAGTTAAACGTGTGTTTTTCTTCATTTAACGTCATCGACCCGCCACATGTTGGACACACTTTGGTACGTTGCAAAACGCCGTGTTCGTACAAAAAACGTGTTAACTTTTCCTGATCTTTACTTAAAACCGTGAAACTAAGTAACGTGTTCTCACACCCGTCACATAAAAAAGGATTATCGGAGGAACCACTAGCCATAACGGTACTGTCACAACTGGCCTTCCGCGCGTTTCCTGTAAGCCACTGTTATCGCGTGGACTTTGAAGCTTCTTATCGCTCGACAACCTGTACGATGGCCTTGCGGATCTTGAATTATATGTTTCTTGCTTTCTGAGAACATCCTTATGATCGTAGTAAAATATGAAAAAGTTAATTGGGGTTGACCAAGTAATTGCTCAGAATTACCCCTTCTTGATTAGAAAAAATTACCAGTTTTTAATAAAATAAAACTCTAAATCTTTGTTAAAAAAATACATAATATTTGTAATATTTAAAAACGTATAGAAATTGTAAATTTTGTTAAAATTTTCAAATTAAAAAATGGATTTTAGAAAAAACATATATTTTCTCTTTAGATCGTATGAACCACTAGAGCACTGGTAAATGGTCAATGAAATAAAAATCACAATAAAACACTAACAACACAAAGACTGTATAATTATGTTTATTCTACCTTAGGTTCATTTTAATAGCACTGCTATCATCTTCAATGTTGCAATACACAACAACCTTAGTAACTATATTTACTACTGCAGTGAGGTGTTCCCCCCACCCATCACCTGATCCCCTCAGCCAATCAGAGTTGGCCTTGTCACACATCATGTTAATGGGGGTGGCAACATCTGCTGCCTTCAAATATGACTAAATGGCAGCTTAACATCATTTGCAGATGATACATGCCATGAATAATCAGAACCATTAGGTGGTGGTTTTTAAAAAACCGTATGGTCCTGAGTGTGGAAAAATTGAACTATGTTAATTTTATATTAAAGGGATGATATGACTTCTCGGAGAATATAATATATCCTTCCTCAAATTGTATGCAGGAAAGAATTATTTTGAAAAAAATAAGTGTTCAGTTGTTAAGCAAAAAACTGCATATAATATTTGGGTATATTCCTCGACAATGAATTAAATTGGAAAATCCATTTGTCTAAGTTAAAATCTAAGTTGGGTAGTATAATTATGAGTGTTTTATTTTCTTAGAAATATGTGTCCTCCAGATGATAAGCAAATGATTTTATTTTTCTTTGGTTAAAAGTAGGATAGAGTATGGTTTGCATAGTTGGGGAGGGACTTACATTAGAAATCTAATACCTGTAATTAATATTCAGAAACTGTTTGTTCAGATGATCCTAAACAAAAGAAGGTTGGGACATTCAAAGCCATTATTCCTCTCTTTACGAATATTACCTTTAAGATACTTTTACATTTACAAAGTACTAAAGTTATTATTTATAAAAAGTGGAAACAGGCAACTTTCTGATAGGTCTGATGGGAGGAGGGTGTGGTTTAGAAGTGCAGGATATTTTGCAGTGCCAAAACCATATTATAAAACTTACTTTATGAGGAGTTTTTGTTTCCTCGGGCCAAAATTATTTAATGTTCTCTCTGGCCACATCAAATGTAAAAATTCAATTCAATTTAATTTTTTTTTTTTTTGCAAAAATTGCGAAGTTGGCTCTTTGAACAGGAGGAGGTTGAACACTTGTTTAATGTTCGTAGTTAATAGTTATTGAACAGTATAGTGACCCTTATGTATTACCGAATTCACCATTTAAAACAAAATTATATTAGAAAATTTTCATTTTGTATAAATTAACAGGTTGGATTATTTTAAAGTACCTACCAACTTTTCTTGTCAATAGAATATATTCTCTTCAAAAAGTATTAATTAGCTATGATTTCAATATTAGTATAAAAAAATTTAAAAAATATACAGAAAATTTTGTTTAAGTTTTGTCAACACTTAGAACAGTGAACACCATTTATTTTTATTTAGAAGTATTTTAATTCCCATCTGGATATATATGCTGAGAACCCTTGCCACTTTCAATTATTTTGTTTGTTTCTGATTATTGGTATTTTATGCAATAATTAATTGTGTGCTGCTTAAAAGCCTATATTAAAATTAAATGAAATTTGTATTTACTGATTGTTCTTAACAGTTCAGAAATGAAATGCATGTTTGGAATAAAGACATTTTTAGTTTAATATTGTATTTTAAAATTCAACCTAAATCTACTTTATATTTTCATAGTCTTATTTGAGTTTTTTTTTTTTTTTTTTTTTTTTTTTAATGTGAAAAAAAAAAGTATTAGTAATAGATTGTATGTATAAAAAATATGTACATTGGTTAAGAGATTTTATTTTTATTTTTTTTATCCATGTAATTATTTGTCTTGGTTATTTTATGTAAGAAATTGCATGTTTTCTTAATAAACTGCATATACTTTATTTTTCAATAAATTTAATTTAATTAATGTATTAAACTGCATGCTATTATCTGTGCATAGGAATGTGTTGTGATGCAGCATTTTCTTCTTTTTTTTATGCTATCAGCTCTCCCAGGCTTGCCAGGTATATTTATATTTATTTGTTATTATAACTACATTAAAAAATAATCAATTTTCATTATGTTCTTTCAAAAATTTTCAGTCATCTAGATTTGTCTTTCAATATTTTTTTATCTTGAAAAATATATGATAAATTCAACTTAATTTAATTAAGTACCTGTGTTTCTGATTGCATTATTTACTGGAGCATTTTTTTAAATGTCTTTGTGCTACTTCAGCTAATGTATGATATTCTAGTAGAGTGTATCCATGCATGCTTTCAATACCAACTACAATAATTATTACTCACTGTGTTTCTAGATAGCAAACCTATTTAGCTAATCTTTATACCTCTGCCTTTCACTATTTCAGTTTGCCATATATATATTGGCTAGAAAATATTTCTCTAGTGGTTTGCACGTCATTATTTGTAACATCGGTTACTCTGTTCTTTATTATTTTAAAATTGGTAAACTCTCATTTATTTTAAAATTATTTATTTATTCATCCAGGCAGTTGGATGGTACCCTTACAGCCTCTTTCAAAAACAGCTGCTAAGGGAAAGTAATAATAAAAACTAAATTTTTTGATATAATTAGGAATTTAACATCATATTTAATTGATTTTACATAGATTAACTAAAACAGCTGATGATGAATATTTGATAAGTTAGTCATACTCCTTACATTTATATAAAGCCAATGAACTCTGTTACCTATTCAATTTTTAATTCTTAAGTAATGTAGGGCTGTTACTATTTTAATGTACTCTAAACCCAACAGAAGGTTTAATTTTTTACACTTTAATGTCTATGATAACATAATAAAAAAGTGGCATCTTTCCTACATTGGTCATTATATTTTCTCATACAAATTAGATCCACAAATTTCCATCGTTGCTTTATAATCATTTTAGATTATTGAATTAGAAGCAAAATATATAATACTATATTTTCTATTTTTAACTCTACTTTATTTCAATTCCTCATCAATAAAAGTATATTGGAAAAAATCAAACCATAAAAATATAAATATATATTAAAATAAAATTGTTTTGTCCATAACTTTCAAAATACATGTCAACTTTCAAGAAAGCCATAATTTAAATCATTTACTCTTTAACAAAGTGTCACTGACAGACAGATAGATAATACCTTCATTCTTAAGATGTTTTACTATTGCAAAACGAAGATGATAAAAAAGGTAATCTGTGAGAGTATCACTTAAATATATGTACAGCAAAACATGTTGAAATTTTATAATTAATAATTAAAGAAACACTGATTTCCAAGAAGACACTTCAACAAAATATATTGAAACAACTAAGTTTTTATCCTAATCACTAATTGTAATTGAGGATGCTAACTTAGTCTTGTAATTGAGGATGGTGTAACATCACTTTGTTATATTTTCATGCTGTGGAAATGAGTGTTTCTTCAATAATTGATTATTATATGTTTATAACAACATGTAATGCTGTTTATCAGAGAAGTAAAGTGTACTTTTTAGATAAAATTGAAAATAAATCAATAGCAAACACAAAGACATGACAATATTTATATAAAAATAAAGTTTTAAAAAAAATTGTCACAACATATGAGGGTTAGTACAATGTAAATAATGATGATTTACTACAGGGAGAATGAAATTTTGTTTAAATATAAAAATGTATATTTCAATCAGAATAATTTATAAAATTACAACAAAGTAAAATTATTTATATTTTGTTTAGCTACGGGTACAATAGGTGGAGAGACCCAATGAAGCCTACACAAATATTAGCCAAACTATGTAAAGATGGTAAGGTTGACTCACCAATATATAGCAATGGCAAAGTCAAAGTAGGCAGAAGAACATTTTCTTTGCAAAATACTGAAGACACTCCTGATTGGTACAATGTGAAAGGTATTATTATTTATTTTATTAAACTTATTGTAGATTAGAGCAAACAACCAACCCTTGGTCCATTTTTTTTTATTCCATACTTGTGGCAGACCACAATAGTTAAGAAATAGTTGGCAATTCCTGTCAGCTTCTTTATAGATTTAGTTAATTTTATTCGTGATAAAAAACTAAAAAATATTTTAAAATGTCAACAAATATAATTTCAAAAAAAAAAAATAAATAAAATAATAATAATGAATTTCTTCAGTTGTGCTGAAATCACATTAATAGCAAGGTTTTAAATTTTAAGAGTAAACTGAGAAACACTTTTACACTTTGCATTCAAAATCTAAACTTGTTATGCTTACATTATAAATAAACTCAATTTGCTCCTAGAAAAATTTTGTTTACAGTTTTCTAATAACATTCAATAAATGCTACACCAACAATATACAAGGTCACTGGTAAGTCACAAATTTTATGTGAACATTTTTGTTGTTATTTGTTTAATTTGTAAAATTATAAAGTAGTTAAGGAAGGATACTTTTCGTACATCATGTATTATACTACATGATAATTAATATGATGTATCCATCAATGTGTTGACTGATATGTTAGTTTTGTGGTTTCTTTAGTAGAAAGTTTTATTAACTTTCAATATCTATGCAATGTAAACAATAATCAATAATTATTAAATAATCAAGAATAGTTATTATTAATTAATTATTAATAATTAATTGTGTAGGCATCAATAATTAATAAAGGCAGCAGTCTATAATTACAATATGAAATTACGAAGTTGTTTACTTTCATACAATGTGTTTTTTGTGGTATAAGAAAGTGTTCTGGTCACATCATAGATTATAATACCTATAATCCAATCATTTACATTTTTCTTTATTGAGACTATATGTAAATCTATAAATCTGTATTATTTAAACATTTTATTGTAATAAGGGAAATATAAAGGCATCACATAATATAAATCCCTTAATGGAAAAAACATCCTTAGTTCTCTGCAAGAAGGACTTATGTGAGTGTGATTTCCCCAATAAAGGGTTATGTAACACAACAATTAGAAAAAGTAGTATTTTGGAAGAAAATAAATATATGTAAATAGCTTAAAACAATTATTTACAACAAAATAATGTAATTAACCCATAATATAAATCACAGGGTAAAAACGATCTTATTCAGAGTCTATATTATAAACTTAGATATCTTCAGGAGCAAAATCTGAATCATTATTTTCTTCAGCCACAACCACTCTGTCAGCTACTCTTGTTTTAGAAATTACTGAAACTCTAGTTATATGTGTTCCAGAAGATAAATATTTTATTGAAGTCAAGGTTGGCTGGTTGAATATAGGGAATATAGGGATATAAATTTCGAACATCCTTTACTTTAGCAGCTTTAAGTGAGATTGATTGAACACTGATTAGACTCAATTCTTCTGGAAAAGATTTCATATATCTGAAAGGCACAGTAGAATGAGATTTTGAATATTCAATGGTACCTCAGGATTTATATTTAATGATGCAGTACTGTTTAATTACAAAACAGGACCTTTTACTTGTCATAGTTTTTTACAAGTTTGGGGATGTTGTCTCATATAACAAATCTTATGAGAGATTAGTCATATATAATGACAAAAATGGTGATGAGCTTCATCTCCAGGATGGAATTTCAATTGCTTTTATCTTTTAAATGTTGTACCGAAGTTCGGACCACACTAGCCAAAACTGTGAAAACAAATTCGAAACATTTTTGTTTAATTTCCACTTTATACATTTAGCTAAACATAAACAAAACGTTAACGTTGTTACATTTTGTTTTGGCCTCCTCTTACATCCGATAATAAAACAATCTGTTTGAAATTCAGAAAAATATCCTGTTTTTTTTTTTGTTTTGTTTTTTGGTGATTGTGCGAAAGAGAACTGATGCCACTGTTTTGGACCCTATTTATCTTGAGATTCTTGGAATGTGTAAAATATAGCTGAACCATCATTGTGACAGTGAATATTAAACAGGAGTAGCCATAAAGAGGAATATTAGGCATAATAATTTCGTATAAATTGCTTTGTGGTATGAAATTTTGGCAGAGGTAGATAAGAGTAGTCGAATTCGAGAAAAAAGTGTTGGTTTTGGTTTTTGGCATTTTTTATATAGCCTACTTTCATAGCTTCAGTCTTCTGAGCTTTCTTTATATATATATATATATATATATATATATATATATATATATATATATATATATATATATTTATATATATATATATTGTGTACTTAATTAAGAAAGCAAACATCATTGGGATTAACTAAGTGGTAACTTGATTTCACAATCTTTACAAAATTCACATGTGTTCATACTAATATTTGATAGAAAGTTTTGGGTTGCAAAAGTAGAGGCTATGCAACTTGCCTTGTGTGTAGTGACTGCGAAAGATTGCAATGGTTTTAAGGTGATCCACAGCTAGGGTCCACATTTCAGGTTCAAATTTCAGATATTTTCTCTAATTCTGAAGATTTCTTCATTTCTTTATAGTCGGTGATCGAATCAGCCTCTTATTATCTTCTTTTGTATTATCATAATCCTTTATTCTAAAACCGTCAAAACACTCAAGAGAAAATGTTGACAAACAGTTAACACACTACCTAATTTGTTTATAGAGTAGTTCGAAGAAAAATTCCTTTCTCTCTTGGAATTCACAGTTTTCCTCTTTCCCTCCAGGTCTTGTAGGTTCATACTACATAATAAAAATGTACTACATAATAGAGCTTCTTTATTATACTGCTTATAATAAAATAGTAAACACTTCTTTCTGAGCTCTATATTCAAATTGTTTGTCACATTAAAAAAAAAAAAAACACTATTTTTACTATTCTAAATTTTTACCTGGAATTTTGTTCTTGCTATAAACAATGACATTACCTAGTGCACCTAGTGCAAACATCTTTATTTACTTTGCAATTGTTGTTTTCAAATTTTCCTTATAAAGACGTTTTTACTTTGCCCCCTTTTTAACAGTAGTCTATAAAATATTGCCATGGGTATTAACACTCTTTATAAAATTACATTTTTGAAAAACCAACTAAAACAGAGCTAGCACAATAAATTAATCTTAGCCCTTTGCACTCAAATGGCCAGAAGTACTGGCCATGCCCAGGTTGTAGACAGCTCGCATTTGTTTTGTCGTAATTTGTCATCACCGCTCGGATGGCCAGTACAGCTAGCCGACCTACTGTCATTGACAACTCGGCAGCTATATTTGTTGTTTCCCTCCCCAGCTCAGAATTATTTTTAAATGACTTCTGTGTTATTTGAACACTCATAGTAATTATTGTATAAAGAACAAGTAAAGATCAATTAATTTTTAAAAATTTAAACTTACTAATACTAAGATAAACATACGTTTGGGAAAAGTAACTTTTATATGTATATTTTTAACAAACTTATCTAAATACGTTGTTATAAAGTAGGACTTTACAGTCATGTTATATTCATACATAAACTATTTCACATTTTTCTTAGTCTTTAATTTTTTTTACGGAATGGTATTTTTCAAAACACAGACCAATATGTAGTTCAGGATGGTTAGTACATGTCTTGCAGTAAAATATATTGCGTTTTCTATTTTTGCCAGCCCTTCTATCACTGCATACTGCACAGTCTTTGGTCTTTCCGCCATCAAGAGGAAATGGTAAGTGAAGCTTTCCGTTCAACCTCTCTTCTTCATCTAAATTTGAAGGCCTTCCTCATTTGTTGGTATTTCTTATAATTATCTCCTACCAATTATTTAATCAGCATTTTACGAAATTTTCTTTGTCCCACTTTCTTGTCTCTTGATTAATGTTGTACAGTATTAACGAATTTACAACAGCTGTTTCCAGTAGCCAGAAGAAAATCTTCCTCCACCACTTCATTGATTTTCATGAGAAAGAGTAGGTTGATATATACTGATCTGCCAGATCAACCCCTCCCATTGATTTGTTATAGTTACAAATCACAGTTAGTTGGCTTTTCAACGTTTTCAATTTATCCATTTTTCTTCATGCGGCGAACTGTTTTGGTTGTATTATCGTACAACGTACTCAACATAACAACCAACTTAGAATCATTCCACAAAAGAACAGAATACTTGTCTTGTTTCCTGAAACTTTTAATGTCACCTTTTTTCAGTTTCATTTTACCAGCTTTATTTTTCTTCCGTGACCTTATATGTTCTGACAAGCTTTATTCATTTTTTTTTTTTTTTTTTTTTTTTTTTTAACCCAAAGTATGGGAACTGTCTTGTTTCCATTTCTAATCCATGTATTAACTAACACTGTTGTAAAACATGATCCTGAATAAACCTATATATGGTAAAACTTTATAAGATATATACTTGTTTTCTTCTAATTTATAGTTTTTCAAGTGCTAAGAATAATTATTATAATAGTTATATCTGCTATGATCTACAAAATTATTTTGAGTACAACCTTCTGCTAATTCTAGCATTGTCTTATTATTTATAATTGTCAATGAATGTCAGAGTACCTCCATCTTTGAGAACTACTTTAGTACTTCCAAGGTGGAACTCCAAAACATGTTGAGGAATGTAAATAATAAGACAATCCAAGGATGGTAGAAGATTGTACTCAAAGTTGAAAAAAATGCCTATCTTTAGTGGCTGAAACCAGCAAAGCAAAATAAGGCACAAATAAGGTTGAAAAACTAGACACAGTTCGAAAGGAAGCTAAGACATATTCAAAGAAGGCTCAAAGCCATAACCCAAACTAAGGGCTGATTTTTCATAATAAATTACTTGGAGAATGTAATGAAAATACAAACGATCAAATATCCAATTTTAAAACTGTTACTGTTATAGGCATATCCTCAATAAAATAAAATTGTATTTTTCATTGTGAAAATAATTAGCCAATCAAAAGTAAATAATGAATGATAAATAACAGGCAACTCAACCACCTCTTTATAGCCACAAACAGTATGGGGAAGTTGAGGCTGGGGGTTGTAGTACGCCAGATTGTTGCTTAGCATTATTAACAATATTTGTGAATATGTAATTTAAAACTAATTAATTACTAAATAATAATCTGTTTAAATTATGTGTATATTTTTGTTAGAAAAAACAGAAAAAAAAACTTGACTCCTCAGATCCTCTTGTGCTAGTGATTCTTACTAAATGTTTCACAGATTATATTATAACTAGTGTTGGTAAGGGCAACTTTAATGAAATTTCTTGTTATTTAAAATTTTAAATAAATCATATGATAGTTATTGTTGAAATTTTTGTATATTAATTTATATGAATATTAAATTATATTCTGTAACAACAATTAAGGGTCATCAAAAAAGAATGCCGGGATTCCAAATAAGTGCAACTCAAAAGGTATTAAAGATAATTTATTGATTTTACATTGACAATCTACAGGAAAAAAGAAGTTTTTTTTTTATACCTTAGTATGTTTCAATTTACATCCATTTGTTGCTCTGCAGACATCTAATCACAAATTTTCTCATCATAAACTATGTTCTTAACCCTAGATTACTTTTCTTAGTTCATTGTTACGTGATGACTTTTCATTCGTAAATTTTACTACATTCTGTTTTTATTATTATTATTTTTTTTTTTACTTTACTTTAGTGTTGACTATTTTTTATATTATATCCTTTATAAGTGTTTATAAGAATATTTAACATGGAATTCCTACATATTTTAACTGTAAAAAAAATTGTGTACCACAACTACAATTAATCTGGAAAAAAAATCGTAAAAAATATAAATATTATTTTATTGGAAAAATTAATCGGATATTCATAAAACACATCATTTTTAAGTGTTTACTTTTTATAAAAAAGAGAAATAGATTTACAATAAGTTCATTAGGTAGAATGCCAAAAATACCAAAATTAGAGTCCTGTCTTCACTGAGAATCACATTCCTTGCAGTGATTAATATACACATAGTAGCTAAATCAAACACTTTGTACTCTAAAATCACTATTTACACAATAAACTATTTACCACACTAAAAAACTAACAACATAAAAACAATAATTTACAAAAAAAAATTCAAACACTAGAAAGTTAAAGCTTTCACAAACACTATTCTTCCGTAAAATATACGACGTGAGCTTGAGTATGGTAATAACGGTTCAACCTTGAGCTTAGCAGAAGAGACACTGGCCTCTATTCACAATGGCGGAAAGGTAAACAAAAAAACAGAGCGTGTCCGTCTTTTGTCTACGAGTTCTCCGAATTTTACAAAGGGCGGGTCGTAATTTTTACGAATGAGTAGTGTTCTAGGATTAATATACTCCCAGAAAAGGAAATCCAAAGATCCTTTTCTGAAGTTTGTTAAGGTCTGAACTTCTGGAGGGGGGGGGGTCAAGGATTCCAATCTAGGTGCACCTCTGACAATCCAACCATTAGGAAATCTGTTGTTGAGGGTGTTGCATACAGCTACATGATAGTGAAGGGGAGCTCCATCTTGCATACAAATTACTAGTTGTCCAGTTCGTTGTTCAATTTGTTTGAGCTGAGGAAAACAAATTGTTCTAACATTATCCAGATAGATTATCCCTGTAATTGTTCTTTCAGCGTAAAAGAAGGGGCCCACAACTTGGTCATGAAATAACCTGCACCACACACTCACTTTTGGAGAGTCTCATGAAATTCATACTCATGAATTTTGTTAGGTTGTTGTGATCTCCATATTCAACAGTTGTGACGATTAACACAACCATTAATGTGAAACGTTGCTTCATCTGTAACAACTGATTTAAAAAAGCTGGATTGTCATCAATTTCATTTAGCATAAAATAAGTATATTCTTTTCGCTTAGTCCCTTAATTTTATCTCTAATCTGAGCTGAATTTTATAGGCATGGAGACGTAATCGTTTGTGCAGTACATTTTAAATTGATGTTTTTGGTATTTGGAGTTCAATGCTCCGTCGAGTTATTGATTTTTTTGGACTCCTAACATAAGACTGGTGGCTGCATTAGAAATGTTCTTCAAAAGTACTCGGCCGTTCTGGTGAATGTTGTCTCTCAATGTTTCCTGATAATCGAAACTGATTGAACCATTGATGAATAGTTTTATCATCCAGTGCATTTTGTATTTTGTATGTTCGCCGAAAGCGACAATGAAAACTCATAATTGATTTTAACTCAGTGAACCAATTAACACACTGTGATTTATGTTGTTAAACATCGTAATGACTGACTTAGCAAAGGCGGTGCGTCATTACACATTTTGTTCAGTGCAAGTCATGGTCATACAGTATGTCTATGTTCTGTATCCAACAAAACTGTATAGATGCAGTTCAAAAACAGTGAAGAGATTATTCCTGTAGGTTGGGAAGGTTTGTTTCAATGATTTTTTGATCACCCTGTATTAGTGTATTGTATAAGAAATGGATAGATTGTTACCTGTAATTTATTTAATTCTGAAACTCGATTGTTATGCTTTACTTCTTCATTGTTTATTTTTCACTCAATACTGGTACAGAAATTCTAAGTAAACAAAGTAGGTAAATCTTATTCTGGACCAATCATGGCTCACTGGAAATAGATGCCAGGTTTAATAAACAGAAATATTAAATTTATTGTATCTTGGAATATACATATACTTCCATTATTATTATTATTATTTTATTATTAGATATAACTATTTACACATCATATTTGAATTTAGTCAGAAGGCTGGCATTATTTAAAATAATTACTATTAACCTACAGTAAGTGGAATCAGTGCTGGTTCAATTCAGTGTAGGTTCAGCCAACTGCAGACTATTTCTTTGGATCTATTAGTTTATTAAGACAATTTACACTTTCAAAAGTAATAATTCAAAAATAAGGGTTTTGTGATTTTTAATATAAAAGAGAAGCTATGTGTGATACAAGTTGGGCGCAATTTGTAATTTATTAATTACAAAAATAAAATAAAATAAAAATATAAAAATAATATTTAAGTTTAAAAATTTAAGTTTAGAATTTAAAGATATTAAATTAAAAATCACTTGGGACGTGAATTCTTTAAGATATTGAGTAAAAGAATAGTAGTCCTTTTTGTTCTGAAATAGCACATAATATTTATTAGACACATTTAGGACACATCTACATAGAAAATATATAAAAAATGGAGCATGCAATATCTTATCTTAGTGCATCCTAACAATTATTTAATCCTTCAAATGATAATAATATAAAAAAGTCAAGCTAAATTTAAGTACTGAATTTAGATTTTAGTTGCAACTCAAAAAATTGAATAGGCTTTAAATTTATTTAGCTAAGAATTATAATCTTTGAAAATAGATCATGTTTCATTAATTTAGCTATTAGAAAAAGACTTTATTTTAATATTTTTTATACTTTAGAAAACAAGACATAGTCTTTTATATTAAAACTTAAATTGTCTAATCAAACTTATAACTTAACATTGAAATATTAAAATCATTTCAGATACAAAGTTAATTTTAGAAATGAAAGTCTAGACGTGGATACCAATGACATTGTTTTTTAAATAAAAGCACATTTCCTCGAAGATAATTCGCTTCGTTTGCCGGAACTTCCTACAGCCTCATGGAAGTCTCTCTGTCCCTTGTTCAGATGCTGACGTCTTCAATTCATCTTTCCGCTTTACAAAGTTCATTTCTATTGTCCATGTAACAAAATAATTATTAATGTTTTAACTTAAACTGTTCTATTTTTCTTTCTTTTAAAAAATAACGGTTTTGTTTATATTTCCCGATTCGATTATATCACTTCTTATCGAACACGTGGAAACTATTGTTCTCACCGTTTATTACAAAAGTTCATATATTAGATCAAAATGTATAATGCTTTGATCATGATTAGTTTAATTTATAGTCTTAAGAACACTCTTTTCACTCCGCTAAACCTTTATACTGAAAAATGCAAACTAATGTAAAAAGCACATGGCTTCATATCTTTAGTTCTGTATAATTAAATTGTCGTTTGCAATTTCTTAATAAAACTGTTTTATATACTCCGCTCTACAAACCACGTTCTTGAACAAACAATTCGTCATTGTTTTATTTTAACACTTCACATTTTTTCTTTGTTTCTTTATCCCTTTCAGGACCAACTCAAAATCTTAAACGACCTATTCAGCTAAGCACGGTCCATCAACTGACTGATGCAAACTAAAACCATTCGGCTTGGTTTGGCAACAAGCGTCCCTCCCTTTGTATACAATACAACTTACGTTTTCACTTCTTATTAATTAGGTTTATACTAATACTAATTATATCTAAACATAGGATACATTTCTCTGACTATTTTTTATTATTCACCTTGTTTTCAAATTTTGTCTCTTTCAAGTTATTAACGATAATTAGATGAACTACCGTACTTGTCTTAGCGTACCCCCCTTTCTTCTTTTTCATTTGGACCAATTATGTTCAAGTTCAAAGATTCTTGTGCCTTGCGCTAAATTCAAATTAAAAAATGTACAATATTACACAAAATAAATAATTTTTCAGGTGCAGAGGAACATATGGCTTTGGCAGTCCTTCATCACTGGCACGAATTTCCACGAATAGGCTGCCAATTAGTTCCTGAACATATAGAAACAAGACCTCTTTTCAATCCTGACAAACCTGGTATTGAGCAGGTAAAAATATAAAATAATATAGTTTTTAATATCTTGATGGATATGTTTATTTTATAATAGCTTCCACACATTGGTTGAGTTATAGCTGAATATGGACCCAGTGGCCAAACTTCATCAAGTGATTGTCGGGTGGGGTGAACTTCATCAGACTACTAAAAATAGGCATGTTGAGATAACCAAACAGAATAATGGGTATATTCTACTTCGGTTTTTGTTTCATTTCTAGCAGAAGACCATCTTTTTCCTAGTTCTACCTATCTATCCTTTTTATCCTTTCAACCAGGAGGTTTGAGATAAAAAAAAAACTTTTGATTTCTGAATTTGCTGCCAGAATTTTTTATTATGTAAACAAATACAATGCAGATGTAAGACTTTATAGATTTATAATGAGATAATAACTTTAAAATTTTTATGAAATCTTTAAAAATAATATTTTCTGCTTGGCTGTGATTTAGGTATTTCCAATTGAGTAAGGGATAATTAATACTGAAATAAACTTGAGCTTCAAAATTGAATGTTTACTTATGTAAAGTAAAATGCATGATCTACCTTTATAACATTTTATCACTTAAAAACTAATTGCAGCAATCATGCACCCACACAAACAGATATCAAAATTATAATTATATAAAAACTAAAAACAAAAATATTAGTTTTATTTAAAATTTTTATTTAATTATAGGTTTGCAAATTTTAGTTTTCAATTTGTTTAATATAATAATTGTTTTAAAAAATATAGTTGTTGTTCTCATCAAAGCGTTTCCTTTCTTAGATATGAAAAAGATTTAACCATGTTGAACTATTTTGAGGTTATAAAACAACTACTAGGCTACTTAAAATATTTACATTTTAAAATTCTATAAAATAATTATTTTTACCTTATTTTCTTGTAAACTGTGCTTCACATCTTAAACCATAGACCATCTTATCTTATGGTCTACTTACTTTGAAAATAACTTTCTTCAGATTTTTCTTTTTGAAGATGACTACGGTACATTAGTGATAAAGAGGGTATGATTGTCTTTTTAAACAATTCCTTCTATAACAAACAAATTGTGCTTGATCAATTTGCACATTATACTTTTACCTTTATTTTTTCTTAAACTTACACATTTTTATTTTAGATACTTGTTCCTTTAAAAGTTTTGTTTTTAGTTTATTATATTTTAAAATTACAAGTTAAAACTTGTCAAGCCCTTTTTAATTTTATTAAATTGAGATTACATTTTATAATATTTTAGTGTATATAATTTAGTTGTCCAAGCTTGAAAGAATTAGCTACCCATCTATATTCCATTTCCCCCTCTCTTATTAGGAAGATATTATATTTTTCTCTTGTTATTCCCCCCCCCTGTTAGTACTTAAGATTTCTCAATTCTAATTGGTTGAAATGATCACCAACCATGATCATGAATCAAGACTTTATTCCGGCAGTCTTGCTGTTTGTATGCTATAATTTTCATTTTCATTTTACAATAACAATTGTACATTGTGTGATGATCGATTTTTTGACATTTCATATTGAACACTTAACTTCTGAAAATGACTACCTGGGAGGAGTAGTATTCTTTTATTGTACTTTGTAAGCTTAATGGTATTTACTTATGGCTTACATAGATATTTTGTAATTCCAATGTTCCTTTTATAATTAATTTTTTTTTTTTTTTTTTTTTTTTTTTTTAACTTTACATATTTACATATCACTTAAAAAAAAAACAAATGAGTTAGTTGTTCTGTTTGAGATCAGCTAATTCTTTTTACTCCTATATATTGCAGACACATCACACATTGGAATATTAATGCCAAACAAGTTAAGTCCCCAATTCAAAATTTGAACATCTTGAGAAAATACTATACTGGGAAATAAAATTGTCCTTAAACCAGGTTTTGTAAGGATTTTTATAGGTAGCAATGGTACGATTTCCATCTATTTCTGCATGATTCTTCAGGAAAATTGCAGTTGATCACAAGTTACTGATATACTGATACTAGATTTCTTGAATTATATATTGTCAGAGAAATTTGGCTGTTAACATTAACTCTGTAAAAAAATGCATTTGTATTATAATATAATAATAATAATATACAACACATATTATGTTGTATATGAAGCCCTGTTATATATACTGGTAGTAGTGGTCTGATGAATAAGGAAAAAGTTTGAAATATCAAATAAAATTTTGACACAGTTAAAAATATTTAAAAATGCAACAAAATGGCTTAATATTTTTAAGCACAATTTTGTTATTACTTTTTAAATATTTTAGTGAAAGGGAATGGAAAAAATTTGGATCCAAGCGAGATTATAATTTGTGCCTGAGTTTGCAATGAAAATATGTATTTTTTTTCCTTTATCAGAAACTTTAATTACACATTAGAGAGTAGCAAGCATTTAGTATTATCTTGTTTCTTCTTGAAAAGTAGTTTTACTTTCATGAAACATTCGTGTTGTTAAAGAAAATTCCAAATATATACTTTTTTTGTAATTTTGCCACTACTTTATAACGGTATTAACATATAGTTTAACACCATTAAATGAAAGTAATCAAAATTTAACATTTTGAGTTGTTACAAAACTCAGTCATTGAATTGTTGTCTTGCTACATATAAATAGTGTTGAGTAAAATTGTGTTTCTTGCACTTGATGATTAAAATTTCCATAAGTGTTGTCATTTTAATAAGAAATCATTGTTTACATATACAACATTTTAAATAAATTTCCATTTTTAAAAAATGTGTTTTACTATTGCAAAGATTAAAATAGGCTGGTATACTTAAATATTTTACAATAAACCGTATTCATATTAGTTCAGACTAATGACATGACATGACAAATTTACTTTTAATGCATGGTATAATATTTTAATTATGTTTATTATATTATAAGCAATGATAAAATATTTTTGTTGCGAATAGAAACGTTATGTTTGTATAGAAACTACATAGCCATTCTTCAAAGGGTGATAGGCCTACATGCATCCTTACTTCCTTCTTACACTTCTTTACTTTTAAAGAAGCAAAAGGTCTAATGAATATGTAACTTAAAAACAATTTATCAGTACAACTGCATCTATTGTAAATTTAATATTCATGCATATTTAAATATGAACCAGTATTGATAAATCACAAAAGAAACAAATCAACTTTTCCATTTGGAAATTTAATTTGTTCTCAATATAATAATCAATTTGACTATGTCTTTACTTTTTCTTTTTTCAGATTGCTATATTTCTTGACATCTCTTTGGTGTCATTTTCTATCAAAGTCTATTAAAGCAAACATCAATAGCCAAATCTATTGTTGATTACTTCTAAATTATACTGTTCTTATTTTACCTGTGTAATACTAATTGGATATATGCATCTTGAGTTTTTCTTTCAATTTTCTGGGACAACACTATAAATCCATTGAAATATTATTAGTTTAGTCTATTTTAGTACCATTTTTTGTATTTCCTGTATGTGCAACTGCTTTGGAATTGGTTTATAATTTACTATTGCCCACAATGTTGATTTTTATTCAGTTAAAATTTTTCTGCTGTTCGTTTCTTACAGTATTGAAATGCCAAAGTATTGACAAGAGTTTGGTCACTATGTTAGAAGTAGCAATAGAAGATGTGTAGGATTTAAAGTTAAGTTCCAAAGTAAATGCCCGAATCTGAATGATAGTTGTCTGGGTTCAAAGATATGGATGGCAGAATGGGTACAAAGTATGGTGATTCTCTCCATTGTTATTCTGATAAAAATGTAGAGAATTACGATACTTTGTATGGACGTCTCCAAAGCTGTCTGCTTTAGAAGTAAAGGGGAATTTTCTTTTAAAGGATTAAACAAAGCAATTCAGTTTCCCGATGATACAGCAAGGCGAAACAATTGTAGCTTATTTATATTAATAAAATAATTTTGAAACTAGCTTTATTGCTTTATTTAATCCTATGGAGTTTCAACAAGAAATATCTGCTGTTTCATTAAATATAATTCTCTTTTGTTCTATTTTGTTTGTTCTCAATTTCTGTGAATGATTGTTTGAATCCAAGATCAGTGTAAGATATCTAAATGGATGTCATTTGTGTAAGGTAATATTCTTGAGATGTTGAGAACTGATCTTTTTTTCAATGTACTGTGATATTGGAGCAACATTCATGTCAATTTGCTTGGTGGTAATAGGTGTTGTTTATGAATATCTTAAGCATGTTTGAATGGCAGATCTCGGAAGTACTTCAAGTATTATTATATGCACAACACTTGTTTCTCCCCAAACCTAGGTCTAATAAAACAGAATGTATAACTGACTCAATGACATGGTTCCTGCAAACCTATTTCTATTTGGAACAATCTTCAATAAGTTGATCCATTTGATGATTTCATCACTGGTTGATATATGTATTTTCATAATAGTTTTTATCCAAAATGAACGCCATAATTAAGGAGTATCATTGTACCTCACCTCATCATACCCAAGACAGAAAGGTTTAATAGCTTATACCTTCTGGTAAACAAAGTGAATTCTAACTTTAATTTTGAATCAGGAAAATACCAGTTTTCTGCCCAACACTCTAAATTGTTTAAATCATTCTGAATGCTTTTAGTTGCAGTATTTTCATTTTTGTTTTTTACCCACATTGTGATGTCATCAGTCTATATACTCAACCCAACATCCTGTTGGAGCTCTGGGGCCATGTTGTAGAGCTTAATAATGAACAACGCTGGCCTCTAAGACGGATGCCAGCAGAAAATAACATCTGCAAAGCATTCCATAAAACAATAATCTAACTTTTCACGAGGTTTTTCAAGAGGGGCGGTTGCCTCTTTAGTGTTAAAATATCCACTCCAGATGTTATTGTAAAAAATTAACTACACTAAAAATTATTGAATTTTGATTATGGTGTTATATGCCATTCTAATAAAACTTCTACTCTTTACTATAATTGTCTTAATGTAATTATTGCATATATATTAACCATATGGTATAAGTTATTTAAGTGAACTTCTTTATGAATCATATTTTTCAACTGTCTCATCAACAGTTTGTGCTAGAGTCTTGATATTTAGTATGTACATGCAAATAACTGATCTAATTATATCTATCTTTATAAATACATTTTTAATTTGTTACTGCTAAAAAACTCTTTATTTAAATAAAATTTACTTTTTGTTATTTTTGCGTTTGTGTTTAAATTATACATTAGGCTGGGTCGAAAAAAAATGTTTTTACGATTTCGAAAACCCATTACCACACAAAAGTTGCAGTTCGTTACCCTGAATTCGGAAACAATAATGAAAAAATTCTAAATTGTCATCTTTGGTTCGAGCATGTAGCTTAAAAGTTTGAAAAAAAAATTTTGATAAATTTTTTAATTCTTTAAAAAAAAATTTAAACTATTTTCTTCATCCATTAGTAACAAACGACTGTATTTTTGATTAAATTTATTTTTTTTTAATTATACATCTTTTATATCATCTATAGTTCAAGACAGGCAGAAATAATGTAAAATTAGCCATGAACTGGACATCTCAACCATGTTTTTTTTAATATCATTAAATTAAAATTATAACTGAAATGCCTGGATTCAATCGAAGTCATGCTCTTCTTTCTTTTTTTATCGTGAACGGATTACTGATCAAGTTTTTCATCTAATTAAAACATCATAAACTTGTGTGCAGCTCTTAGATCGTTTCAAAGAAAATGAAACGACACAGAACTCACCACGTGGAGGTGGCTCCACTACGAGTTCAACCCACTCCCTACCCATTCATCCATCCCAATTGTAGGACTGTTTTTGTACAATATTTACATATAGTTTAAAGTAGTACCTTAATTTAATCAGAACTAAAATAGCCAATCAACATGAGCGTGAATTTAAGTTTACTTATCATCTTTAGGCATTGTTTTGAATTCACTTTTCAAGTTAAACAATGGCACAACTGATGTTGAGAGCATTTTTGCTCTTATGAAACCATCTCTATTTTCTACCCCGCAAACTTTTCTACAAGACTCTGTTACCAGGTTTACTATTTTTTTCACGCTTTGCATATGGCAAGGAAATTTCATCAATTCAAACTCCGGCAAAACTTTAGTACCAATTAATTGTTCTAAGCGCTCATTTGATACATGGTTCATTGCTGGAGGAGGTGAAAGTTTGCACTGAGACCAGTCAATTAGTTCAGTGTAATCTGAAGCAGCAAAATTGATGGTAGGAGGTTGAAATGTACACACTGATTTTCCTTTACGCTCTTGCTTTCTAGCCTTTAACAATCTTCGTAAAGCTAACTGCCAAACATGGATTCTTTCATCTACTGCCTTTGATATTAACATATTTTCCAGATGACGAACAAAAAGAATTCCTCTGAATCACCGGATCAATGATTTGCTTTACAATATCGGTTAGCTGTTGTGACGACTGAACAACTTTGAAGATGTGAACGGGTGCAAACTTCTCTGATGGATGCCTTTTGATTTCATACCAAACTAGAGCATATACTTTCATAATGTAGTTGACAAGCATCTTAAGTTCCTCGGAAGGTGTTGCTTCAGACTTCAGATATTTATAGCCTTATTGTCGTATTTGCACATGTCAACCATCTAAAATGACCAAGAGGACCAGAATCTTTCACAGCGTGATCTGAAAGACACTCTCCTGTCTTCACTGCTTGATAAATGTAAAGTAAGTATTGTTGGTCCTTGCTTAATTCAGTTTTGGTTATGTTAATATCTTCACCAGTGATCGTTTTGAAATTAACAACCGGGCTTTTTCACAGTCCAATAAAAGTTTGCCCATTTTTTCTGAGAAACTTTTTGGCCCTGAATTCTCACCATCTACACTTTCAAACAAATGTTTGAACGGAAGTTCATTGATGTGAAGCAAGCATACGAAACGTACTGGGTGGCCAATTTTAATCTCAAGATTACGTACAGCACCGTTTTTACAACCTATATTGGTTGCTGTTTTGTCACATCCAATAGCAAAAACCTCATCATGGTCTAAGTTCTTACTTTCTAAAAAGCACCAAATGGTTGTAGCTATTTCGCTTCCTGTGGCACTTCGTGGTGTCAAATGGCCTATGTACTTTCCACCAGGCTCTTGTACTAAACTTATATGCTCTTCCTTCTTTATTCTCTAATACATTTTATTATCAATTCTCTCTTGAAAATAGTGTTGTCTTTCCTTAAGCGAAAAATACCCCATATATCTTAACAACACTGTTATTTTCGGTTTGTTAAGGTCTCTCGAACTTTATGTTTTTCATATCTGATCTTCCTTTTGTCTATTACAAGCGATAAATCTCCTTCATTGATTAGGCCAAGGTCTTGCAAAACACTTGAAGTAATAGTGGCATTGGCTCTATCTGATATCCCGTATCTATCACTCATCAATGCAGATGCAGGAAGTTTAATTCACATTAGAGAAGTTGATGGTACACTGTCACAACTTTCTTCATTTTTCTTAATTAAAGTGTCTTGTGACAATTCAACTGTATTATCTGTTTTACTGGAATTAACATCAGGTTCATCAATTTCAGGTTTCTTAAAGATTTGTAATAGTTGATAACTTTTTAGTACCGGTATCTTATTTGTCTCTATTCTGTCTAAGGTGGCATTATATCTTAAACAGATATTTCGTTGGTCATACATGAATTCTCTCTCAAAAATAGGGATTTACTTTGCTTTATCACATCTACTCTCCATAACTATTTTACAATTACAAGAGACTGGCTTCTTAACGCCTGAACACGTAAAAATACATTTGCAGAAAGCAACATCAAAAAGTTTGCTATTGGTTTCACTGACTAACTGATGAGTTTTTCTTAAAATTAGGTTTTTCTTTACCACGACTAAGTGACTTTTTCAAAGAGTAGTAATTGTCATACAAATTCTTAATCAATGAGATGTTTCTTCAATGCACGCCAACAACATATCTTTATACGTAGGTAAGACAATTTGACTCAAAGGTTTTGGTTTACCAATAATTGGACAAACACATAATCGTATAGTAGTTTTGGGATACGCCATGTTTCAACGTTTTACAACCACAATGTAAAAAGAAATAATGTTAATGTACACAACTCTATGCCGAACACAGCCCACTTTTAACATCACTCACAAACAATGCTACCTTGAGTAAAACTAAGTGAATACTGACAGTGAAGTGCAGGTGCAGTATGGTTTCATGTCAACACAAGCTCGGCCAGACTACTGCATGACGTGACAAGTAGGCGCCAGGAAGTGCTGGCTTGACATGTGCATCTCTGCCTCGGCGAATGTTTTGATTTCTTTTTGACTTGTATAGAAACATATAAATGACTTCAAAGACACCTCTAGTCTTATTAGGTATAGTTACAATATTTTAAACAACCAAATATGGTACGAAGAGGTGATTTAAATCTAGTGAAAAATGTTCAAATAGCTTTTTTTTAAACCAAATTAGGGCTTGTGCGAGAACTAACGATGTTATAAAAAAGTAATAAGAACGAATTTGTTATCAAAAATATGTTGCATACTGTTATTTTATTACTGTTGGATAACAAAAAAAGGATAAAAAATAAATTTTAAAGAATTAAAAAATTTATCAAAAATTCATTTTTTAAAAAACTTTAAGCTTTATTCGCAAACTAAAGATAATAATAATTATTTTTCCTGAATTTATGGAAACAAACTGCAACTTTTACGTGGTAATGGGATTTCAAAATTGTAAAAATGTTTTTTCGACCCACCCTATTATACAGGTAATGTAATCTTTTAATGTTCTTTAAACAATATTAAAACCAATACAATTTATATTTTATGTTTAATTATCAGGGAAAGTTGGAAATGTGGGTGGATATGTTTCCTATGGATATGCCACTTCCAGGGCCACCTTTGGATATTTCACCACGTAAACCTAAAGCTTATGAATTAAGAATTATTATTTGGAACACAGATGAAGTAGTATTGGAAGATGATGCATTTTTCACAGGAGAAAAAATGTCAGATATTTATGTTAAAGGGTGAGTAAAACATCTGGTAGATAGTGCTAGTAGATACTTTCCTAATTTGAGTTAAGTGATATGTGGGGATTTATTTACTATAAAATCAACAACAAATTTTATTGGGGTGAGAGTTTTTTTCCGTTTCTAATGATGTTATGGGTTCTTCAATGTTTGTATTGAGAAATAAAACTGAATAACATCCTATTTAATAGTTTTCTGGTAATTACTTGACATTCACTTTTTTTATATTCTACTTCCAAATATGGTGGAACTTTACGTAGAAGTGAATAAGCCATTTTAAGTTTTGACTATGCCATACCTACAGAACTCTCTTCCAGTAATTGTTCAGGAAGCCGCTGGGCAGACCCAAAGTGAGTCAGAGCACTGATCATGACTAACATCTGAGAGAAGATTAAATTTCCAACATTAAAAGTCTATATGAAAGTACAAATCTATCCCTTAAAATTATTTAGTCCGGTTTTGACAAGGAAAACAGGTGAAAGTAATAACTCAGAGATAGTCGAGATTGATTACTATCAAAGTTAGATAAATCTAATTATATATTTGACTCTTTTAAATTCTATCAGGTGAGTTAGACCTCATCTCAAAGGGGTTTAGGCTGATGTAATAGAAAGAAATGTCTGAATAGTTTGGAGAATACTACAGTATTCAAAAAAGTTGATCGGGACTCAAATTATGCAGCAGCAGACTGAACCCTCTCGATGCATCACAGTTTATTGTAATAATAAACATAGGTATGAGAGTTTTTCTAGAATGGTTACACTTGTTAAGTTGAACTTTGGCCAAAGCACATGAAGGATTTTATATTAAGAGATGTTATGAATGTTTTGTTTCTTTTTATCTGAACAATACTCATTAAGTCAGATCTTATGCTTTATGCTTTCTTTATCTAATAATATTTTTTTAAATGTGAATTAATACAACTTTTAGTTCATTTTAGAAAAAAAAATGAGTTCCTATAATGCTAAATTGCTATATATTTGAAAGTTAGTTAGAGTTAAATAACAATAGTTGAATATAAAATTTAAATTTAAACCGATTGAAGACAAATGAGTGAACACCTTACATTTTTTTAAAAAGAATAAGGCTAAATGTAATTACATACCTAGTTCATTGAAATACCTGTTTATTGGGACAATGGTGCCTTCTATGTCATTAAATTCAGCTGAGAGATTACCAAAAGAAAGGTTCTCTTCAAAAAACTAGTTGCATAACTACGAGATTTTGATCATGAAGTTAGACAGAACTCTCTCTGTACATCACAGTCCAGAGAATCAATGTATATTATGAAAAGCAATTGTGTGAAGCTCGTAAGAACCATTAGAGCTCTCCTCCACAAAACAAGGATAATGGCAAGACAAGTAAATTGTCATATTTATAAAGAAATAAGATGAACAAGTTTTCACCACCTACATCTATCTACAAGAGGAGGATATCAAGTCATTCAAGAGTGTCATGTCAAGAGTCATGAAAAGAAATGATTAAATCCAACAAGGAATAGAAGTATTTATATCTGTAAGAAATTGTAACATTTTCAATTACATGGGTCTTATCTAAAATGGGTTTCACTGTATCGCAAAATAATCTAAGGGTGCTCTCACTGAGAAAATATCTCATATCATGTGAGATAGGTCGTTCTTTTTTGCAGATGTATGGGTTAATCAATTCCAGTAGTACTTTTGGGGTTGGCCAAATTTATTTCAATATGACAATAAAAGTCTGTTAGGTAATAGCTTTATAAGGGCTGAGCAGCATAACATTTATGTTATTTCCGCTGAATAATGAGTCTTAAACTGTTCTACATGAATCTTTTTAACAAAAGAATTATTATTTGGGTGTCTCAGAGTAACAGTCACAAGGGTAATGCAATCGAGGATTTTGAAGGTGCCTGACTATCGAATCATAAGCTTATCTGCTCAGCTATGAACGGCTGTAATCTATGGGTGAGTCTTCCACCAGAAAACATCACCAACATTATAAATACATGGAAGTCTCTGCTTATTTTAAGTGGCTGATCTTTTGTGGACTTTGAAGATATTTTCCCTATTGTTGCGCCATGTTGGGCTAGAATCAGACTGTTTGTCCAAAAGGAATATTATCTACATGCCAGGAAAGTGATAAGGATGAGGCTACGGTGAAAATTAATAAGTTGGTGATAGAAGAACCTTTAGTGTCTTATAGTAGAGACAGTTACAGGCTAACTATAGCCAGGATACAGTTTTGTGCCAAGTATTCTGGCTATGGGATGGTAACGCAAGAGGGTTGATTTAAGATTTTCATTATAACGTTTTTTCTGAGGGTGATAGGGAGTGTGACAGTGTGGCATGAATCTCTGGTAAAACAAAAATTGCAAAATGCTCTTGAAATAAAACATTTGGCATTATGGGAAATTATTATTTTAGGAAAACAAAAATTTTGAATGATGAAACTAAGGACATTTATTGTATTGTTTGTGGTAGCATCTCAAATCAGAGATAACCAGGAAAATTATGAGAATTGGTCAACTACTACCAATATCATGGTGAACTTTTGAAGTTATGAGTAATATCTCTACAAAATCAATGTAGAGTTTCTCCATGAGCCATTGTAGAGTTGTAGAGAACAAAATACCTATTTTGCTATGTGAAGCAGGTTAGCTTATAGTGCAGGATTGACAACGTTTTATTCATCGGTATATGTCTTTTGTTAGGGAATGCCAAAAGAATATCTATTTATTTTAAAGATGTTTATTAATTAACCCAAGTGACCGCTGACGGCTGAATCATGGAAATATTCAAATACCATGTTAACAAGAGATTTCAGTAAATAGGTGCAGTAGGGTAATCTTAAGTTATTTCTCATACATAAAACTCCTTACTGAGACAATATTTTCCATGATCGCTATTTGACAGGAAGTCGTTTGTTTAATTAGGTCTGCTATTACTGGATCTAAAATGTGGTAGTCTCAAATATCGGAGATGGATAATGGAAATTGAGTAACCACAGGATTGTATCATGTTCAAACATTCTAGAAAGGTTGTCGCTAATACTGCTATTTTGGGTCCCTCGAATGTGGGTAATTATGTTTAACAATCTGATTTTAATATTCCAATACTCTAATTTAGCAAGTTAACAAGGATAGGACAATAACCAAGACAGGGCTTCATTATCAGTTTCGAATGAAAATTCATAATGTTCCAACAATGGAATTTTCAACTCCCCAAATAATGGCCAGACATTCGAGTTCATAAACCAATTATTCTTTCTTATGAGCTTTTCAGCTGATAATAGAGATCTGGATGCATACAAAATAGGTCTGTACCCATCTACTTTCTGATGGAGTGTACTGATCCTAATGCACGGGAACTGGCATCATTTTAAATGACAAAATTCTTTTCAAAGTTTGCCATGCGAAGGGTGGGAGGTTGAGCTAAGGTTTGTTTGAGAAGTGTAAAAGCCTTTTCTTGTTGTGGTTTTGTCCTTTGCGTATAAGCAGATTTACAGGTGTGGAGTACTTTGAAAAATGGGGTATGAATTTTGCAAAGAAATTGACCATACCAATGAAGGGTTTACTCCATTGAAATTTTTAAGTCTTGGAAATTATCTATGGGCACTAGAGCATTCGGGATTTATTGTCATGCTACTAAGTGAAACTAAGCGTCCAAAGATAATAATTTATTGGACACTGAACTTAACTTTCACTTAGCTAACTGCAAGATGGGTTTGTTTCAGTCAAATATGTACATACCTAAGATGTTGCAACATGCTCTTCCCAAGTGTTCAAGTAGATGACCAAGTCTTTCAGGTATTTGAGAACAAGTTTCAGTTTATATCAGAAGAGATTTTGTCTTGAAGCCGAGTGAGGACTTGGGCTATGGAACTCTATTACTGGTAAAGTACACAAAAAGTACAAAAACTGGTAAGATGATTTGATTTTGAAAAAAAAGTGATAATTGATGATAAACATAGTTTAGATCAAATATTATAAAGAAAATGACCTCTGCAAACCAATGAAAACAATCATGGAGGTTGGGCAAGAGTACAACATCTTCTATGACGATATGTTGATATAATTTGTGGTAATCTATGACCATTTAAGATTTTTATCAAAATGCTGAACCAGAAAATGTGGTTAACTTAATATGTTTAATTACACCCTTGATTAACAGTTCGTTTATGTATTTGAAAATAAATTGTATCTTCAGAGGTGCTACCAGATAGGGGTGACTTTTATGTCATACCAGGTTATGTTGTTCTTTATCTGAACTTCATACTCTATTTAGTAGGTTAAGCTCAATTATTTAGTAATTACTTCAGAAAAAAATTCATAAATTAGTATACTAATTTCTGTCTTCCTATCTGAGTTTAAGTGAGATAAGGTTGATTAGTGATACAGTTAATTGGTGCATATTTTAATGAAGGTTTGATATTTAACAAGGGGATGTAATGGTGTCATTAAAACGCAAAACTATTGAAGTTGTCCAATAAGTTTAAAATGGGTTTAGTTTTGTTAATAAAATTGGCTTCTATAATGAGTTTGGTCGAAAGTTTAGGGGTACTAAGATTTTGAAGTCCAATGTGAAGTATGTAAATGTTTAAAATATACCACCTTAAAAGTGATTTATAGTATGTAGAAACCAAGTTTATTCTTTATAATAGGTTACATTTGGACTAGTAAAATCTCCATAATAAAAACCAAATGTTATTCTTTCTCACTATTAGGTCCCTCCTGTATAATTTACTCATCTCGTTAGTATACTTCCTTTGCATATAGGTTAAACTGCGGGGGGGGGGGCGGTGAAATAGTAAAAAAAAATTATTTCTCAACTTTCAAACTCTAAAACTTTTATTTTGTTTCAAAAATTGCCTAAATTTAACAGTATAAGTAGTATAATGTGAATAATGTTCTAAGACTTGCTAGAATAATAGTCTAAACAAGATTTAAAGTACAAAATTCACATAACTTATGGAATGTGGGACAACAATCATAGTATAATTTAAGTTAAAACAATATTTGGTTGTTTAGTTGACTTGACCTTAAAAATTATTTATGACTTATTCTCCCTTTGATGATTTGGGACCAATGCGAGAATTATTTTAGTATTTCAGTGAAAATTTGTTCAATAGATGGGCAGATATAGATAAGTAATGATATACAAAATTGTGTATTTTAAGTTTTAATAATAACAAGTTATTTAAAAAGCATATTCTTTTACTGAAAACCCAGTTTCAAACTTTTAAGTATGACATTTAGGGTAATTTTGGCTATTTTGTACATTTTAATTTATAATATTATGTAGTGGAATGTCATGCGTTCAGCTAATCTTTTGCTACAGAAGGTGTTCTAATGTTAAAACAACCTTTAAAGAAACATCATCTGTTAAATATAAGGAATTTGTAAGCCATGTAATATACTTATAGTATTTGTAAGCCATGTACTTATAGTATTGTACACATTTCTGTTCCAAATATACCTTTCATTTAATACTTAGTTCTAAAATATCTATAATAGAAATCTAGATTAAAATTCAGTATTTGAAAGTATACATTGAGACAGTTATATTACTCTTGTTCAAATAAAACTTCTACACAAGTTAAGGTGTTGACTCTTTCACTTTTGGGTAATCTAAACATATATTTTGTGACTATGACAGGTTAATTATTACATTAGTATTTTTTAAATGTGACTATATTAATTTACTTACAACCTGTAAATTTGTCAAATCCAAATTAAACTTCAGATCAACCTCTATATTGAGATTCATTTTGTGGTACCAAGTCACAAATAAATCTTATAATAATAAATTACCTTGTATGGTCCGCTTGTGACTTCAGTCGATTTCTACATTATGACATGTTTCAGAGTCGAAAATCCATCATCAGATATACGTTTGATTGTTCACTCAAAAGAGCTTGTCATACATTAAAATGTTTAAATTTGTTTACCCTTGGGATAAGTTTGCCCTTATATGTTAATATATGACAAGCTCTTCTGAGTGAACTTAAGAACTTAATATTTGATAATGGACTTATGACTCGGAAACATGTCATAAGGTAGAAATCGACTGAAGTCATAAAATGGACCATACAAGGTAATTTATTATTATAAGCTCTATATTGAGTAAACAAAAAATGAAACAATATCCCCATGTAAAAATAAAAAAATAAAAATGTGTAAACTCTGCAATTATACAGGAACATAAGCCCTCACTGTATCTACCTACTGTAAATCAAAAATTATATAAATATTTTATTGCAACATATAATATACAAGTAACATTATAAGGCAATGTATACGGATGGATATTTACTATATTGTTGAACCAAAAAGCACTATACAATTTTCATCTTAACCTTTAAAAAAATGTCACTTTAATGAAATTTTTGTTACACATGTAAATTAAACTATAACGTTTTAAACTTGAGAAAGCTAATGTATACTTGAATCTGAAATAAAAATATGTTCATTTTTAACAGTAATCCAAGAACGGTTAGCACAAATTAAAAAAAAATAATGTGAACGCTTTTCATCAAGTAACTCTACTAAACTACTGTACTCTTGAACAAGGGTATTTATGTTTCGTGAAATGGGAGATTAACATGAATGTTATGTAATAGTTATCAAAATAGATTATTTTAATTTAGAATGTCATAGTCGAAGGGGGCTGATAATAACTGAATTTACATGGTTTCATTGAATGGGCTGGAACATTAAAAGAAACCTTCATTGTTGTTAAGTATTCATATAAACCTTTTATTTATTTTAACAACTATAATACAGTCAGGCAGACAGTTGTTGTGATAAACCAATCTCTACTACCAAAAATCTGAAGAAATTTAGAAAGGAAAACAAATGAATTAAGTTTAATTTACTTATTTCGTTAATCAAATACTAGAACCATTACTCAGAAGATAGCTCAAATTTAATCTAAATGTAGAAACAAAAGATTACCTTTTGGTGTGACTTGCCCTTAAAGAAAACTATATGAACAATTTTCAGCCTTGTTCTATTTTTTTTTTTATTATTATTCCCAAATAAATTTAACATTATGTTCAACCTTATTAGAAAACTTAATTTAAAAAAAAATTGTAATGATTTTTCTCATTCTTGATATTTTAAAGATTTTTTAAATATTATATATTTTTAGTTTTAAACAAAACAAAACAAGAAATTTGAAGATTTACTCAGTCTATTAGTAATGTAATGAACATAGATTCTTATATACAAAATTACACATATAAATTTTTGATTAAATTATATTTAAAAGACTAGGGGTGAGATTGATTTTCTCATTTTTTAATATTTTTTTCCAATTTTTGTTTCTTGTTTTTTTTTTGTATGAATAAACAAAAATTAATTACTGACAATATTTAAAACAAAATACAGAAAATAAATAATTCATGTCATGTCTGCAGTTTTCGACACTATTCTTGTACAGATTAACTGTACAAAAAACAAGTTATCATTCTTGTTGTTTAAACAAAAGTAGTTCTGTACTCAAGAGATAGGATTTTCACTTGATTTTTTTTCCTTACTGTTAGCATTTATATTTTTGTTTGCAGAACCCTGTCCACACTGTTATAACCTCAGAAAATGTTCATGTTAAGAATTCATTGATCAGCCACACAATAATTGGAAAAAAACTACAATCTTAGCTAATCAAATTAATTTGGTTTTTATTATTTAAAATTTTTCTATTTTAGTTAACTTAACTAAAACTTTTAGTTGTTCATTAAAGTAAATAATTTCTTAAAATTTTTTATTTTAACAATTTTGTGAACTTTTATATTTTTGAATGAGTTTAAGAATAAGACCCTACCATGCAATTAGCTAAACTGCACTGTTATATAATTAGTTGAAGTCTATTAGTCTGTGATTTAATGTATAAAGTTGAACTTTGGCCATGGGACATGGCATATTTTACATTATGAGACTTTATGAATTTTTTTTTCTATTTATCTCAACAATAGTAATTTAGTAAGATGATATCATCCATGAATTTTTTTTATAAAATATGAATTTATAATTTTTTTGATTAAAAAAAAAGTTTCTTTATTCCGTGCAATTGAAAGTTAGTTAGAGTTAAATTATAACAACAGTTGAATTGTGCCTCATTGTTGTCGTTATGTGTTCTTAAACTTATACATAACCGATTGTTTAATGTACATATAGCAAAAACTAAAAAGTACTTCTGATGTTTAAAAAATACCTAATATTTCAAAATTATTAATCAAATATATTTTAACTGAGCTTTAATTTACTACTAAAATATCTTATTTTATATTTTACAAGGTGGCTGAAAGGACCTGAGGACTGCCAGTGTACTGACATTCACTACCGTTCTCTAACTGGTGAAGGTAATTTCAATTGGAGATTTACCTACCCATTTGAGTACCTTGTTGCAGAGGAAAAAATTGTTATTTCTCGAAAAGAGTCTCTATTTAGTTGGGATGAATCAGAAAGTAAAATTCCAGCTCGTCTTGAGTTACAAGTCTGGGACGCGGACCACTTTTCAGCTGATGACTTTTTAGGTGAGAGAGTTTTGGATTATTGCTAAGATCCAATATATTCAATATAGAATATATAAAAAAAAAAAAAAACACCCCGGTACTAAAAAAAAGTATATACTTAAAATTTATAAATTTTAAATAAAAGTAATTTAATGAATTACTCAGTTAATGATTTTGATTTATTATTATTTTTCAATGTTTAATTTTACAGCTAACCATACATAAAAATATCATATGTAAACATTGTATAAATTAAAATTTTACAAGTTCTTAGTGATATATCGATGACATTATTTTACAGATTTTCTCACAATTGATTGTTATCTTAATAATTTTAGACAATTTCATTGTTATATGAAAAAGAAAGCATAAGTCATTAATGTAATAAAATTAGACATAAACATAATTTGATTCAACAGAGGAAAGGGTTAAGTAATTAATTGAATTTCTTTATTTTTCCATACACTTTTTTTATCTCATAACTTGACCTTAATATTTTGTAAATTCGATTTGTTTAAATCAGTTGTTTTATTATTGAAACGAAAAAAATTTCCACTAATCATGTTTAGAACCTGATATAATTGTCAGAAAGAAAAAAAATGTTGTTCTTAAATTTAAAGCTATAAGTCTGAATTGCTATATATTTCATAGCTTTTTATGTAGGCCTTATTACTAAATGTTATCACTTTATTTCTTTTAGGTGCCATCACATTGGATTTAAATAGATTTCCTCGAGGTGCAAAATCTTCTAAACTATGTAATTTGGGAATGCTTAAAACTGACGGCTCTGTACCAATGGTTAACATTTTTAAACAAAAGCGAGTGAAAGGCTGGTGGCCATTTTATGTAAAGAAAGAAAATGAGGAAATGGAATTAACAGTGAGTAATAACAATTTATAACATAACTTGTAATAATTCAAAAATGGAGGGGTTTCTATACTTTACTTAAAAAATGCCACACGTTGTGCGACAATTGTAATTGTTCAAAAAAAGAGGGGTTTGCTTTTAATAATAAAAGAGAAGCTATATGCGATACAAGTTGGGCGCCATTGTAATCTGTTAATTACAAAATAAAAATAAAAATTAAAATTAAGTTTAAGAATTTAAGTTTAGAATTTAAAGATAATAAATTTAAAATCTCTTGGGTCCGTGTATTCTTTAACAGTGTACTCAGTAGGATATTAGATTGAAAGAATAGTAGTCATTTTTATTCTGAAATAACACATAATATTTATTAGCCACATTTAAAAACACATCAATATTGAAAATACATAAAAATGGAGCATTCATATGCAATATCTTATTCTTGTACATCCTAATAACTGCTCGATTATTTAAATAATAAGATAGAAAATCAAGTTAACTTTATTTACTGAATTTCTATTTTGGTTGCAACTTAGAAATTGAATTGATTTTAAGTTTATTTAAATGAATTTTATATAGCTAAGAATTAAATTCTTTGAAAATAGATCATATTTCAATTTATTAATTTTAGAAAAAGGACTTTATTATAATATCTTTTCATAGTTTAAAATACAAGACATAGTCTTATATATCGAAACAGATTGCCAAATCAAACTTATAACTTAACATTGAAATGTCTAAACCATTTCAGATACAAACGTAATTTTAGAAATGAAAGTCTATACTTGGATACCAATTCATGTTTTTCTTTTTTATAAGCACATTTCGTCTAGAATTATTCGCTTCGCTCACCGGAACTCCATACAGCCTCTTGGAAGTCTCTTTGTTCATTTTTCGGATACTGACGTCTTTAATTCACCTTTCTGTTTTATAAAGTTCATTTTTATTGTTTGTGTAAAAAAAAAAAAATATTAATGTCTTAACTTAAACTGTTCTATTTTTCCTAAAACACAACGGTATTGTCAATGCATCACAATGTTTGTCTCATTTTGTACCGAAACACGTGTAATCAATTGTTCTTATAGCTTTTTACAAAAGTTCACATATTAGATCAAACACATGATATTATATTATTGTTAAATTTAGTTTATAGTTTTCAGAGCACTCTTTTATTTCACAAAACTGAAAACGCAAGCAAATGTAAAAAGCACATTGCTTCATATTGTTAGTTCTATACAATTAAATTGACGTTTGCAATTTCTTAATAAAACTGTTATATACACTCCACTCTACAAACCACGTTGTTTAACGAAACAATGCGTCATTGTCTTTATTAAAATTTTACATTTTCACATTTTTACTTGTTTCTATTGTCCTGTTTAGGACCAACTCAAACTGTAATACGAATGAACACTTCAAACGTTCCTCAAAGACGGACACTTCAACCAAAATCATTGTCTTAACTTAGCAACAAGCGTTAACTTGGCTTTGTCATTGAAATAATTATGCTTCACTTTTTATTTATAAGGTTTACACTAATTCTAAATATATTTATACATAGGATACATTTTTCTGTTTATTTTCTATTCTTCACTTTGTTTTCTAATTTTAACTCTTTCAAGTTAATAATGGTAATTAGATGAACTATTTGCTGTAGCACACCCCCTTCTTCTTTCTCATCTGGACTATTTACGATCAAGTTCAAAGATTCTTGCGCTTTGCGCTAGATTCAAATTAAAAAATGTACAATATTACAAACTGCATACATAAAATTCAGAATTTTAATGCAGAATTCAGAATAAAATGTTATTAATGTTTCCTTGATAATGTTTATTATAACCTGGTATCAGTTTATTGTATAGGTTTAAAAAAAAAACGATATTTTGGTCGGAGAAATATTTTCTAGTTTAAATAATATTATTTAACCATGTTCTGTATTTTGATTTAGATTAAATATTGTTTTGAAGTTGTTAAAATTTCTTGTTAACATGAGTTGATTTTAATGCCATACATATTGTATATTCACCACAAATTAAAATAATAATAAAAAAAATAAAAAATAATAATAAAATATATATATAAAAAAATCACTTCTCTAATTTAAATCTACTAATCATGAAATCCACCATCATTAACTTCTAAACACCAAAATCTCCTTCATTGATGAAAGGCATAAGAAGTTGAAAACTTACTTTATTCATTACAGGGTTATTCAAAAAGGTCCACTCTTTTTCAAATGAACTTATTTCTCAACCTATTAATCATGTTCCAAATTAGCTTACATCAAATTAAAGTTGGGATTTTCTAGTTTAAAGTTACTTATATGTGCCTCCACTGTTATATGTTACAAGTAAACAAGAATCCTCAGGTTGTAACTTATCATGATTACCAGTGTAGTAATGCCAAAGTACTTTAAATGAATGATACCTCACATCTTTCTTCATCTAGTCTTGGGATAGATTCTTCTTGTTCATCTTTCAGGTTTATTTTTACCAACTCTTGTTCTCTTATGACACTGATACTTTTAACGTATTTAAGGTCAAGAGGTCTTTATTTTATCTTCTTTTTTTTTAAGAAGATGATAACAGAGAGGTGTTCACCTTGAAATAATAATGACAATAATTGTAGTACATTGTTATTGTTGTCTTCACCATTTAGTCTATGAGAAATGGTAACAACACAACAAAAGTGTTTGGAGTGTGCCAGTCTTCTAGATATTAACATTAATTAAGCCACTCATATTTCAGTGTACGATTTGAATTTTTTACAGAATTAATCCACATTCATTTAACTTTTACAGTTTAAAGAGATTGAATGTCTGTGTAAATGCAAAAACACATATGTCTCTGATGATTATACATACAAATTGAAAAGGGTGTACAATATATCCTAATAGGTCAAACAAAATTGAAATCTTGAAGTTCCTCAGTCCATTTTTAGGCTTGTTTTAAGGTGATGTTTGATTATAAACCCATAATGGTTGAAACATTAACAGGTTATATAGTCAAGGACAAGTTAAAGTGACTTAACGTTCACCATATCATGCAGACTACAGAGATCAACTATTTTACTCCTTACTTGGAGTTTAGTGAAAAATAACATTTAATATAAGGAAAAAAGTAAACCATACATAATTATCATGTGGGGAATGAAACATCTACGAACAATAATAATTAAAGACAAACATGACACCTGATGGTAATGTTATCTGTGTTCCCGAGCAAAGTTTTAGAGTGCTTTGTGATTTTGTATTGAAGAAACAATAAATGGTCTTTCTGGATATGCTGCAGAATTGTCATTTATAAATACTGTAGTTACAAAGTTTATTTAATTAAGTGCTTTCTTACAGATGACTTGGTCACAGTGAACCTGATAACTTGGTGTTTCAGTTGTACTAGTCACTAGATTTTACACCAAGCAACTTCTTTTTTGAGTTTATATTAAGAATGATATGTACTTGCCATGTTATTAACAACTTTGGTTGAGCTGTACAATTGTGTTGATACTGTTTTGAAATCAGTGACAACACTCATTGGTTCGAATAATAATAAAATTTAACTAATGTCTCGACATTGGTTGTATGACCATGGTAAATCACATGGAGTACTTACACAATCTAAGGCCTAATATGTTCAATAGGTTTTATTTACTTCCATATCATTAAGCACTCTGTACTTATGAACCTAAAATATAAATGGATTTGAAATTGAGTGAATCATTTGTAATTACAATCTTTAATATGGGTTTAATACCACAGTGTTAAAAAAATTTATTGCATTTCTCAACAACTCTACAAAGTTATACTTTTATTCAATTATTGTTTGTAGGGTAAAGTAGAAGCTGAAATTCATTTATTAAGTCAAGAAGAAGCAGAAAAAAATCCCGCTGGTCAAGGACGAAATGAACCAGATCCATTAGATAAGCCAAAGTAAGTGAAATGATATATCGAGATCTTTTGTTACATTCATTGTACAAAAATTTATTAAAGCTCAGCATTTATATTAATTAATAATTATTTAGAAAGTAAACACATAAAATTAAAGCACTGATAATCATGAATACAGTATTTAGATCTAAATATTGAGTATTTTTGAAAAAATTGAGACTTTTTATTACCTAATATTTAGTTAAGTTCACACTTTATTTTCAATAATTTATGAAGTAAGAAGTTGCTTAGGACGCCGACTTTTTTTCATTTTTTAATATTTTTATTGGCATAATCTATTGAAACTAGATGAATTTTCTGAATAATGTATATAAGATTTTTAAAACAGTTAACCAACATTATTCTATTTCGTTTTAAGAGAAAATAGTTTAAATATCCAAAATATGTGTTACAAGTTGTGTATTCTAACAATGAAATAATGGAAATTTCATATATTAATGTATTTCAATAAGAAGAAATGCTTTTTTTTAGTTAGCCTAATCATTTTTATTTATATCATGAAAGTTTTTAAAGTTTAATACTGTAGGTACCGACAGATTATTGCAACCAAATTAAAATACCATGTTTGAATTGTATAATAATTTGTCAATAAAGGACATTCATACCTATTTGGAGACTTATACATTTCATAGAACTCAATAAGAGCTTTTCTGTTTATGATTAAACTAGCCATCACTAGTATCAATCAACACAAACTGTTTACAAATACAGTTACGTATTTAACAATTACTTTTAGGACTCTCATTATTAGTATAATTCACAGTGCTTTTCTTATTTTATTAGATTGCATAAATGTGTATTTTTTAAATTGCAGCCGACCTGATGCTTCTTTCATGTGGTTCCTGAACCCACTGAAATCTATCCGTTACATTGTATGGCACAACTACAAATGGCGAATACTAAAAGTTCTTATTGTTTTGGCACTGGTATTTATGTTCTTCCTTTTCTTTTACTCAATACCAGGTTATACTGTGAAGAGACTAATGGGTGCATAATTATATTTTTTAACTCAATTAGGTACACAAAGGGAACAAACAAATTTTATGTTTATAAGGTAGGTCGAGAAACAGGGAAAATATGAAAAATAAGTATTAGTAAAATAGATACAAGATTTTTTCAAAGTTTATTTTAAATGATTTATATATAAGTAATCTTTTTCTTATTCAGTTATGAGAATCAACCAATTACTAAATATAAACTGGATATTTATGATAGTATTTACAAATTTTGGAGATTTGATTATACATAAATTAAAGATGTGTTCTAATTAATATGTCATTTTTAGTTTTAAAGAACATCTGATATAACTAACCATTTGTAAAATAAAGGGTAAAGAGATTTTTATCAGTCAACAATATTTTATTAGTTGGTGGGAGAGAGGAAGCAAACTCGGTATACTAAAAAAAAATGGTATGTACTCAAATCATCATATTAACTTTCATCCAATTATTAGTGTTGAACAATAACACAGAGAGACTAAAATGGAGTAGAGTAAAGCAACACAGCTGCTTAGAGCAAATAATATATAATTGAGAATTGACTTGATAGACAGTTAGTGGCTCACAGTGGAGCGGTTGTTGTAGGAACATTTCAGACCATCATGGGATATGGGTGTGGAACAATCATTGCAGAATTGTATTCCAGAAAACCTTCATGTCAAAGGAATGGGCCGATACATTATAGGAAACGATGGAAATTGAATTTGAAATGTGACATGCTATAATACTGAAAAAAACCTACCTGAGTGTTGTTCTACAACTTTATATGGTGGACTTTCCATGTTTGCTTCTACTTTTATAAACTTCATGAACAAACCTGAATACTTCATACTTCTTGTATTCTGTATCTACTTAACAACATTTTATTTTTAAACTATATTTAAAAGAAACATTTTCCTAAATATAGTATTAATTGCTAATCCAAATTGAATAATTACATGATACAAAATAAAATGGGATTTTGGAAGAAATATACTAAATACTATTACTCAATACTACACTGTGTTGCCTCACTTTATTCCCTCCATATAATGGATCACTGTTTCATCCAAAGCTACCCTATGTCAATTTAAGTATTATATACTGCATAACAAAGCAAATAATTATTTATTGAATTTATTTGAAATCATATATACATGTTTAAAAAATTGTAGATTATATAATGTTGTGAATATTTTTATAATGTATTATTTTACTTGGAAGAGACAAATTATTGTTACTAACTCCTTAGTTGTAAATACAAGTTTTGGGCTTAAATTTTATATTTGATTTATAATGGCAACAAATTTAACATTTATTATTTTATAACAATACAATATATCAATGCTTATTTTTAATAATATATGTGTTAATGTTTACTAGTCACTTAGATTACCTGTTTGAGAAGCCTGATGCAAATATTAGTTAAGTAGTCTCAGGTATTGTTTAAATTACTCATTGTTAAAGATAAAACATTTAAGCTACTTTAAATTTAACTAATTTTGGTTTATTTTGGGTGTTAGATGTGGTATTCTTAGAAGCATTTGAAACTATAGGTTTCTCTCAGAATGTAATTGTAGTGAACCACATTATGATTTGTATTACAATAGTTTTTCGTTTGAGATAGAAAAATACAATCCTTCAGTAATTATATGTGTGTATATTATGTATGTAAAAGTATTTTATAATTAATTATAATTTTATATCATTTGGTTTCATTAATAAATCTGACTAAAATTACCTATGAAAATGAGAGTTTGTGCTAATTTTTTTACTTATAAACAGTTTTGTGAACAATAATTTTATAATTCTGCAATGTGAGGTAAGTAATTTTTATTCAGAATATTTTTTCAACAAATTCATGTTACATGTTATTTCAATTACTTTTTTTAAGACCAGTAAATTTCAATGCAATGATATACCTATATTAATATTTCAGAAATATTTCCTTATTCGCATGGCCGGATTTCCCAATAGGCCCTGAAGGCCCGGGCCTATGGGCGCAAGCTCCCAGGGGGCGCACGGTCGAGAGAATTTTTATTATTTTTTTAATATATAGAAATAAAAATAAATAGCCATAACTTAACATATTTTTTGAATTGATTACAAAAAAATCATTCTGATTTTGAAGTTCATTGGAACAAATAATTGTTGGTAAAGTTAAACTATTTTTCAACATTACGCATCAACTTCGTTACAACATAGGTTTGATATAATTTTTTAATAAAGGTTTTTGGAGAAGTAACTTTAACCAGACTAAGGGGCGGAAAAAATTATTGGGCCTAGGGGCGCCAAAATGCTAAATCCGGCCCTGCTTATTCATTTTGTGCTTGTCTCCTTCTCCCCCAATATCTTTGAATTATTAATAAGTTCAAAAGAATATGAATCAAACTAGGTAAAATTATAAAATGAATATTAAAACAAAATAAATTAAAATAAAACAATGTCTGTTACTAAACTCTCTTGAGGTTTAACCTCCACAAGTATACATTTTATAATACATGTTTGTAACCCTGGTGTTTTGTATATACATAATGTTTTAATACTCACTGTTTCAAACATATTATCCATAAAAAAAATGAGTGTTAAAAACAATATTAATAAGTATAAAGTGTACAGTACATTTATGAGTTCAAATCTACAACAACCAACTCAAAATGTGTATATATTTGTTGGTAAAGATGTCTAAATGCGGGACATATTAGTACATCTTCTTAGTATGTTAATTTTTGTGCTGGCACTGTTGTTACCTTTAGGAACATATAGTACAGCAGGTCTGCTTATGATGTTATATTTTGTGACCAGTGTAACATTTAAATATTTTTATTTCTTACTTTTTTTCATTTTGTTTTCCTCTTTCTAAATTCTTCATAATGTTAATGATATAACTCTGATGTATTCATCAAACTATTAGCTATTTAATCATTTATTATTAGTGGGATTTTATGAAATACTCTTTAGTGTGAAGGCTATTGTCATGCCATAATCTAGTATATTGCCAAAAGAGTTTCAGACATTATACTATATGTTTTTTATTCATATCTTTTAATAAGCTAACAAATTGATTAATAACATGGTAAATAATTAGGAGAAAATATTCAGAAATTTTGTTGATTTCTAAGGGTAGGCCTAATTTTTTTCTTACATACAAGGTGCAGTACCATAGTATTTTATCTTACATCACTGTTCACATAAGTTGAAATTAGATTGATTTCACAAGTGTTTATGAACAATCATTAGATTTTTGTCATGTCAATATTTTAATAACCTAAATGAGATGAAAACCGAATGTAGATTTTACAAGCACCATTACACTTTCTATAAAAAATACTAAGTAACTCAGAACCATCAATGCAACTGATTCAAGATCAATTTACAATACTTACGTGATTAGAAAAAGGTAAATTACAAGAATCCATGCCTCTATAATATTACCATAATTTATGATGTTGACACTAAGGAGCAGCACATACAACATTTCCTTTAAGATTTTCATACAGCTTCTGCAAGGCTTCTTAAAAAAATATATAATACAGATTTATTTACTATAAATATATTTGTTCTGATCTATAAAATTTACATTATTGACCTATTCAAAGAGTTGTTGTTTTTAGACATTACTTAAAGAGATTACTAACTATAATCTACCACATCTATTCTATAGTATATAAAAAGATAACCAAAAATGTCTGTAAATGATTGAATGAAATGTATTACACTGAGTTTGTTTTAAATCTTACATATAAATGTTTTATAATTTTTTTTTAGAATTTATCCTGCTTTAATCTATTAGTGTTGGAATTTCAAATTTGTATTGCATTTGAAATTATAAACTAAAAATATCACCACATTCATAGTCATTGATTTAATTTCTTTTTTCTTCATTACATTATACCAGCCTTATTCTAATTCCTTTATATGTGTATTTCACATAATTCTTTTCCGAATTTATTTAAAACTAATTTATTACTATTACAATTTCAAATTATTAATACCATTAAAATTATAAAATTAAAATAGCAACGATGCAAAGCATAATGTGTCATGCTGTTTTCTTAATCAAAATTGTGTAAAGAATATAAAATTGGAGAAGCATAATCACTAATCAAGTATCGAATCATCTGTTATTGAGTTATCAAAGTGTAAAGAGTACCTACTGGCCTACACGGCGGGATATTAGAGGTTCGGGCACCATAGGTGCAGAGGATGGAGCACTCTAGTATGTTATAAACTTAATAACTAATAAGTACTATAATTATTAAAAATATTCTTCTAAAACCAGTTTCCCAATCTGATAAATTTGTCACCATGGATTTCCATACTATTGAATATATGTAAAATCGTATTGTTACATTTACTGTACAATCATTACAAGGTGGCCTCCATAGCCTAAAAGGCAACTAATTATAGAATATAAATAGAGAGTTAACCATCTAATTTTTTACACTCTGTTTCTTTATTACCATTGATTGTCATGGATTGACTTCCAAAAAATTATGCCATATTAAACAAGATTAATGTCAAATAAAGAGCTCTCTGTTCCATTACTTATCTCTTACAGTATACCAATGGTGTATTTTTTTGACAAAGTTTTTAATAGTGGCAGTCAAGGTCCACTTTTTAAGTAATTACCCCAGAACTATAATTTCCTTTTACTTGTGGTTCAGTTGAATGATTTATGTTATTGAAATTCACATTTCATCAAAATTTCATTGAAATCACTAAAGAAAAGAATACAACTTTAATGCCAAAATACCCTTCGTTTTTTTTTTTTTTTTTTTTTTTTTTTTTTTTTTTTTTTTTTTTTTTTTAGAAATGGTGATCAATAAGTTTTATCTAAGGAAAATGTAATCAATATTGCTGACTTCAAACCAATTTCATTATATTTGATTTTTTTATGACATGTGTAAACCAATTTTGAGCTTACTTGTAAGATGTTTTAAAATTAAAATAAAACAACACATTTTCTCAAAAAATATGTATTTTTGAGAAATTATGTTTAATTTAATTTTATGTCATGTACTCCAAGTTTTTAGATGTAACAATTGTATTTTATGCATCTCAAAAATCAGTGTTATAGTTTCCAATAAATATTTTCTTTCCAAAAGATTTAAAATACATAAAATTGACAGACATTTTGTAAACAATTTTTATAGTGAGGGTAAACTAAAGCAGTTGCAAAATCAAATGTATAAAATAATGTACATATATTTTTTTAGCAATGCAATATTTTCTCTCTATTTATAGAGCAAGACAGTAACATTGATTTTCAAAGTTATAATTTTCAAGGAAGTAAAGATTGAATATTTTGTGTTCTTAAAATTTTTCCCAAGTCAGTTTATTTCTATAAATTTGAAACAATATTTATGATATGATCCCTTTATGTTTGGTGAATGGTGAGCTACAGAAAAGATGTAGGTTAAAATTATGCTGATATTCAAGAATAAAATATGTTTATTTATTTGATGTTTTACAAACTGGTTAAAAATCTGTTAATCAAAATGTCATGTATTAGTTGTAATTTTTATAAACATAGCTTTAAGCCATCTTAAAATTAGAGAAATTAATTTTTAAATCTTTATTCTAGTCCTTTCTTAGAAAGTTAATACAGAATTAGATCTCAAACTGTAAGATATAGCAATATATATTCATTGAATAATATCTTGTAAAGAGCTTACATGATAAGAAGCAAGATTTAATAATCTTAATTAGTTACATATAATAATGTTCATAAATACAAAAGGTATTGTTGTCTAACAAAATTATCAATTTGAGTTGTTATTTTAAAATTATGTTAAGCAGAAGGTGTATATAATGATAAGTTTTGTTCTGTATAATTCAATTAATAGTTTATTTCATACACATACCAATATATAGACCCTAATACTGAAAAAAGTATGTATATATTTTCTGTGTATATTAGTTTTGATTTTACCTTTATATTTTTGAATATTTGATCCAATTCATATGATCATTTCGATTCATGGCAAGTGTTTTAAAAGAAATCTTTTGATTTTTGCCAACTTACTTCCAACTGATAATACCGGTACAAGTTGTTGCAGAACTCTTGTCGAACATTTTAGGGGTAGTTTCTGGGGTTGAAGTAAACACAGAACGAGCATTCATTTGTTTGAAAAAGAAAACTTAGTTGTCTATCTGTCCGTAACTTTGTATTTTGCACAAAAAACATTATTTTCTTAGAAATCAATTAGATATAAAGATGAAATTTGATGTTCATATTTTTATGTGAACTTTTATTAATGTACCAAAAACCATGACCTCTTCTAAAACTGTTACTTTAATTAATATATTCATAGGTTTTGAAATGCAAATCACAGTTACTGTTACTGATAAACATAAAAACAAAGTTTTTTAATAAATAATATTTTTATCTTCTATACACCTTCTGACATGCTTATTTGTATTTGTTTACTTTTATAAATATTAGCATTAGGATTCTATTTTATTTTTTTTTTTTCGTTTCTTTATGGTACGAATTATATATGTATAACACCAAATTATATTATGTAATAATTAGATAAAATGCTACAAGTAGATTAAAACATTGTTATTAATAATATAGTGATGTGACTAAAAATTGTCAACATTATAAATAAAAATGTGAATAAATATTTTGCAAAATATATATAGTCTTAAATATATAATTATTTCCATTAATGTCCAATTTTTTTCCAATTGAACTTTAGAGGAATAGGAAGTGTACAAAGAATTAATTAGAGAGTAAGGTGGTTAGTCTAAAAATGTATTACTTCCACACTAATTAAGTAAATAAAACCAAGAACAAACTTAGAATCAGGATCAAATAGGTGTTATCAAGCAGAATGGTGCACTTCTTATACAAATGAAAAACAATAATTCAGTCATTCCTAACATGACACATCACTACTGTGTATTGGTAAGAAGTTCCTAGAATATAATTCATTTTTGTCACAACGTAGCAAATGAATATATAAAGTGAATGGTACTTAGACGGCTTGTTTTTTTGTTTTTGTTATTGTTTTATGAAATAGCTGACTAATGATTATTAATGAAGTTTTTGCTTTAAATTTTTTGATGGCATTTAAAAAATATAATTATTTACTACATGTAGCGACCATGATAGGACCAATTTCATTATTGTAAGTTTTTTAGCAAGGAATAATTAGTTACAGTGAGTTTGAAAATGTTTATTAATAAAATGTCAAAAGAACTCAAAATTTCTAAGGACTCAGTTGAGATGGAAATACACTAATAATCATAATGATTTGTTGGTTATTATTACAAGTAAGCCTAATGTTTACTGTACAACGAATGAATGTTTTATGTATCTAGCTGATATTGGAGAAAGACCTTTTTCAAAGGATACCAAAATTCAATAACATATATTATCAGCTGTGAAAATGAATAAGGAAGATTAATACACAAACAAACAATAAAATCTTGTGTGTATACTATATTAAGCCCCTCAGTGACTCAGTAATCATTCTCATTATTATTAATAGGTAGTAGAAAAATAAATAAGTACAGTAAATGTGTTTCTATCAAGACAAAATATGATCAGTGATAGAATTTGTAGATAACCTTGATGGTTCAAAGAGCTGCTTGTGAGTCATTAAGTCTTTAGCAAAAAAGAATTTTAAGTAACCCAGATTAGAACTATTTGATGTGGATACTGGTTAAGCTTTTGGGGGCAATTTAAAAATAATAATAATAGTGACATTGATATTGACCCAAAAGATAAATTCCAGTATCATTTACAAGCAACTGAACCTGGTTCATCAGAGCGAAAACTAGAGAGATTCCCTCCACGTAGAGAAAATTTTCATAAGGCAATTGAACAATTTAAATCTTGATTTGTTGAAAGAGATGAACTATTAGAGTCTATGGTAAACAACTGTTAACCATTCAAACTGCAAGCATTCTCTTACAAAAGTATGCCAATATTCTTACCTATTTGTAAAATTAGAAATTCAGCTGTGGTCCTTAGAAACTGTGTAGCTGTCACATCCAACAAATATGCCACCAAATATACAACAATTAGTAGAGTCGGCTCTATCTGAAGAAACCTTAGATTATGGGTACAACATAGTGCTGCCAATAGAAGTTGTAAGCCTAGTGACTATGAATCTCGTAATGATTAGTCCAAATGTTTGAGGTCTAGAAACTAATTTCCATTTGGTAATAAAAACAAAACTAGTACATATACTGAAAAACTTTTTATTGCAAAAAACATACAAACCTTAAACTATTTTTCTACAGAACTTCTACAAGTGTAGGTATTGAGCTTGTCATAGCACAGCATAATTTTTTGTATTCCTTATTCATAAAACGTTGCTGCATGCGTTTTCAACCATATGATATGTTATTTGAGGTAGGTAGTCATTGTTAAAGTTTTGACCACCAAGGAACTAATTCAGGTGCAAAAAGAGATAGAAGTCCCTTGGTTTGGGTCAGGGATGTATGAAAGGACGTCAAACTGATTCCAGCCAAAGTCCTGTAAGAGATGTTTGTGCCAAGTTTGCAATGTGAAGACGGGCATTGTCATGGATAAAAGAATATCATTTGTGAGCATTCCTCTGTACTTATTCTGTATTGCAAAACGTTGTTTCGTAACCATCTTGCAGTAAACATTTGCATTAACTGTTTCATCTCATAGTAAAAAATCTACCAGTAGAATGCTTTGCCTATCCCAAAACAATCTGCAAATGATTTTTCTAGATGTCAAAATTTTTTTGGCTTCAGTCTTAGTTGGTGACAAAGTGTGCCTTCATTCTATAGATTGTCACTTTTATTTAGGGATTTCATAAGAAACTCGAGTCTCATCCTCTCAGTGACTATATCCTCTCAGTCAGTATCTGGCTGAGAAAGGTATCACCATCTATGTCATAACATGTCAAAAAGTCAAGTCCTCTACCTCATTGCTGTTTTTTTGTGTTGCCGTTGCTCTAAGTTTTTGTTGCTCTGTTGTTGCATGAGTTTTTGTCACCCAACAAAGTTTTAGAAAACTCTGTTTTTCAGAAACAATTTCATGAAGAAATGATTTTGAAATTTGCTGAAATTATATAGATATAGCAGAAAAAGTATACGGTTTTATTTATTCTTTTCTTGTACTGCATGAACCAATTCATCACTAACCAAAGATGGAGGACCACTTTGTTTGTCACAGTGTACTTTGGTCATGTCCTTCATTGAAATGTTGGACCCATTCCTTACCAGTTCATTTTTTTCATAAACCTGTCAGATCTGTCTTTGAATGTCGACTGTTTCACTGTTTATCGCAAGATTTTCAATTAACCTCTCCATTCTAAAAAGTGCGAACAACAAACAAATGTTTATGTAAATTGTTTATTTTGTAAATGATCAAGGTTGTAAGTTTATAGAAAATATGGTAATTTGATATGTTGGAATTTTAGTTGGGAGCCGCAAGAGGATTGAAAACCTACTTGATTTCCTTATAGCTTAGTGGATGAGCAATTTTTTTATTATTCTCCCTAAATATTTTCTGTATTTCTACATAACAATTATAATGTACCTTGAAAGATTGTGCTACAATCACTGTAAGTTTGCGTAAGTCCTCGGCATGATACAAATCTGTCCAAAGCTTTGAGAAAAGAAGCTGTAGATAGGGTTATAACAATTTCCAAGTAAATGGCTTTTGACATGCAAATATGGCAATATATCCTTTTGATAAGGTAGCCCTTCTTCTTGTACCTTCCTTGTATTGGAAGGGTCCAGAGTAGTTTAGACTGACATTTATGAATACACTCTCATTTGAAATTTCTCACAAGGAATGTCTGATACTTTTGGAGTATCATTTTGGAGATTGACTTAGCTTGGATAGCACTTGTGACATTTGAATATTCATTCCTCAGGAGTGTTTGTATAATCCCTAGATTATCCCTTGAATCAGTGATTAGGTGAGATGAGATCCAGCTTGTAATGAAAGAATTTGGTAGTGATCAGCTATCAATATCGCTAGTTGCAAGGAATATGGAACAAGAAGAGAATCTTTTGTTGAGTATGGGAAGATGGCAAATTTTAAGCATCATTCCACTTTTACAAAATCCATTTCATCTAGAAATAGAGATAAGGAACGATAGAGAATAGAGAACACAGTTTTTCTTTCGTTATCTTGGTATAAATAGCTGTGTTGCTAGAATGAACCATGTAATTCTAGAGGAGTTAAAGGACCTTTTTGGAGTTCAACCCCTTTTTTACATTACATATTAGGTATGAATGAATAACATGAAGTCTGTTACATAATATTTTGCTTTAATTACATTACAGAATACTCTAAGATTTCAACTATTATTGGGTTTTACTTTTGTTGCGGAACAATCCGTAATTCAATTTTGATTTCTGGTAGTTTATTGTTAGCTACAACACCTTTAGTGTCAGATTTCCATGATGATAATGAATCATACAAGAATTTGGGGCATCCGGTTTGAGAGCAGTGAATGTAGAGATTTCAATATTAGATTTTTTGTTCATTTTTGAAGCCTTTTGAGTGATGGGTGTGAGTGTATCTAAGGTGCATAAAGCATGGTAGAGTCAAAGATTTTCAATATTAAGTGCCTTGAAAGCTGATAAGTTTGTGTTAAAAACTTCTAGAGAATTTGTTAAGGAGCTTATAATAGAAGTGTTTTCATTTAGCTACCAGAATCAGAAATTTTTATCTAAACAATTAGAAGCCAGCAAACATTTGTTTTGCTACTACTATATCAATAGTTGCATGGTGATATCATAGTTTTTTAAATGTAACTAATGTTTCAATTACTGGAAGAGTGTGAGTTATGAGCAGACTGGGTATGCAGGTCAGTTTTTAGAAAATGTTCAACTTTTGTGAATAAGTAAATTAAAAAAGACATAAAGTTAAATCAGTTGGCTACTGAGCCATCAAAGGTTTCAATTTCAAGTTTAGGCAGCCTGGGTTTATGTGAAATAGTTGGTGGCTGTTGCGTTTGCGACCTAATTTCAATATTACCTGAGAATTGTGATTCAACCTTATTTTTCCATGCTAGCATTTTAACATTAAAGTTATATATGCTATAAATATCTCATCATGAACCATTGAAGTGGTGTGTACATCAATTGTAGCTGAATTTTCTTGAGTCGAGTTAAGTAAGATTATGTCTTCATTTATCTGTTCATAAACAGCTTAATCATCTTTTATATTGTGAAAATGGGACACGAAGGAATCTAATTCAGATGTATAAAATTATTTTTTTGAGCCAAACTCAAGCATTTTATACCTAGATCAAAAACACCCTTGTAGTATATCAACGTATATTTGTTGTTTCTTTATTAGAGATTCTAATTTAGCCTTATTTGATTTACTGAACATCTTTTAGCTGTTTAAAGTATAGAATATGGACTTATATTTTAACAGTGTTGTAAATTACTTTTCTAAAACACAGGAAATCAAACTTAATTTTTAAAGTATTATTATCTAATAATCTAATACGAAAATCTTAACAAATTTGTAACTAAATAAACTTTAACTTTTTTGATTTTCAACCTAAAAAAACAAAACAAAAAGAGAGCTTGAGAAAAACTAGAAATATTTTAGAAATATACTTTAGGCCTATAGATGTGAACGTTCTACACGCTGGGCACAGACTGTTCGAATTTAACTACTTAGCATGCGCACAACCGAAAAGTATATAAAGACACAGAGAGCAAGAAAAACACTACAGGTCAAGCTTCCATCGAGAGAAGATTGAGATATGTTCTAGAAGTTTTGTTTGAACACATTGGGTAAGCGATACTAATTTTATTATTATACACTCCTACATAAGCTTAAAACACTAAATAAAGAATTAGTATCAGTCTTTAGTTAAATTTTTAGTATTACATTGTCAGGGATAGATAAATAAAGCATTCCTAGAGCTCCAAAAAAAGATTTCGGGTTATCCTCAATCATTGTTAAGTACAGATTGCTTGTGATTTGAATATTCAGCCTCCTCGCTCCCTGTTGGAGAATATTCAGCCTCCCCATTCCTAGTTGGAAAATATTCAGCCTCCCCGCTCCCTGCTGGAGAATATTCAACATGGCCCCATAGATAGGCAGGCCGTTTATGATAGGACAGTTTCCAATAGACTAAATCTTTTGCATCTGTAACCATGACGATTAGCAGCTATAGGGTTAGAACCTCTTTTACTCCCAACCTCTCCGGAAAGGACATTTTGACCATGATGAAGTATTGAGGACAGTGTGTAAACAACTGGTTTGCTCCTGAATACTCTGAAACTGAGCCAAGAACCTTTCCAAAAACCTATCCTTGTATCCATATCTTACCGGATCCCAGTCATGTATCCCACTCTAGCTAGAGGGAATCAAAAAAAATTCTGACTGTTACTATGTGAGAATGCAATCATAAGAAGAAAAAATCGTCACAAAACATTCAACATAAATTCTAATTGTTGAGTTAAATGTAAAAGGGTAGTTTCAATAATTGGGTTACAGAACACAAAAAAAAAAGTTTTATAATAATATATAAAGATTAAGAAAACATGAAAAGATAATTTTTCTTAAACAAATAAAGATAATCTATTCCTAAGCATTGATTGGCAGTATTAATTAAACAATCAATCTAACTAGCTTATCCTCAATTAGTAAAACTCTTCTTCTACTTTAATCAAATATATTTATCTAATTTGTATGTTTAGATTAGAATACTTTAGTTATGTGAATGTGACTGTATTTTATTTTTAAGAGGTTAATAAAATTAAAAAATTTTAATTAATAACAATTTAAATCCAGCGACGGAAGAATATGTTCAAGGTATGGTAATTTGATGTGTTGGAATTTTAGTGATACTACCTTTACGATTTTGCATGATGTCTCTGGTCCAGAACATATTCCTCCTCTAGAGTAATCTGTGATGTGGCCAAGTGATAATAGGATAGGGTTAATAATTACTCATTTAAAAAAAAACCTTATATATAGACATCATAAATAAAATATACTAAACATACGTATACAAAGTACAAACTAATGATGTGACTATGCATATCCATGTGTCTCTCACAAGAGTTGTTGAAAGTCTCTATTGTCTTCAGCAACAGCAACAGCTGGTAGAGGGCATACATTAGCACCACTACTTAGGGAAGGGATGGAAGGACGGCACATTTATATTCTGAAGAGCTGTTTAGTTAGTCATAAACATTAAGAGAAAACACTATTTATAATGATATATCGAGAGTTAAATAAGATGAAAGTGTCTGATAATACTAGTACTTGTAAGTAAAAAAACAAAATTGAGGTTTTGATTTCCCAACATGCAATGCAACCCTATTAGATATTCTTATTGTAAAAATAGTGACAATAATTAAACTCATTTATCAATAGTTCTCTTAGAATCGGGATCCTAAAGATCACACATTACAAAGGAATGTATAAACAAGTTAACCCTACAAACTATTGTAAAGGGTGTAATTAACCAGTCTATTTGGAGGATTAGAAACACAGCCACCTACTCACAGCTCTTATGTAATAATTTTGCAAAATATACATACTCAATATAAAAATATTATAAATGTGATAGATGAAGAGATTATTAAATCAAGAAGTTATATTCCAAGATTAGAAAGTGAAAAATATTTGTCTGTTTTAACATGGATAACTGCCATGGGTGTCCAATCGAGTTGACAATATGTTGGATAAAATTTATTACAGACCCAGATAGTGTTGGCAACATGCAATTTGTAAAGTTTTATATTACTTTTTTCCCTTTGCTCAATGCATGCTGCACTCTACCAACAATCTGATGGACTAAGTCGTCATAGAACATCTTGGACTAGGCTGAGAACTTTGGCTTTTAATTTTATTACAACAAAACTTCAAATATCAAACCTTTGATTAACTGACTCCTCAGATTATCCGACCATACATCTGTGCTACAGTGTGCCAGCGTTATTAATCAATTTTACTCCTATCACAACAGGTTTGTTTTCCATGTGAGTCACGCTTTTCACCTATAATCAGTTGACAGACTACTATACTAAAGTTGCTGTGTAGTTTTATACAGTGTGTTAAGTTGTGATTCAGAAGTTTAAGAGATTCTGAAAGACTAAAAATGGCTACAAATCAGAAAAGGAAATGTGTTGTGTGCACAATCAAACAGAAACTAAGTATTCTCCAAAGTCTTGAGAAAGGACAGCCATTTACTAAATTAACCTCTGAAATGGGTATGGGAACTGAAAAGATCTTAACAGTAGGTGTTGTAATGCTTTAAAAACTAGAAGAGCATTAAAAAAAAACAAAATTTGAGCTCTTGGATGATGCTGTGTGAGTTTGGTTTTGCCAGGAAAGATGTAAGGGGACCCCATTTCCAGGCCCTATCATAAAAGAAAAAGCTTTTCAGTTGCACCAAAAAATAGGAGTGCAGAAGATGAATTCCAAGCATGTGAAGGTTGGCTTCACCAGTGGGAAAATTATCACAGTGTTAGGAAAGTTACAATATCAGGTGAAAAACTTTCTGCTGATGATGATGCAGGTTGTTTCCGAAAATAAATTGATAGCGGATAAATTATACAATATTGATGAGATGGACTAAACTATAAAATGATCCCACAAAAACCCTTGCCTCAAAGAATGAAACAGTCATGGGCACAAAACTAGTAAAGGCAATGCAAGTGGTGACCATAATTTGCCGTTGTTTCTAATCGCCAAATCTAAGAAACCAAGAGACATCAAAAACATAAACATGTCAACACTTCCTATTTTTACAAACCTAAAAAAACGTGCTTTGATGAAGTGTAATTGTAATTAAGATTGGTTTTTGGTGCATTTATTTCGACTGTTAAAAATACTTTAAATAAAAAAAAACTTACCACTCCATGCAATTTTATTGCTAGACAAGGGCAAAGCCACACTTTTGAGTCTGATCTTCAACAAAGTGACACAAAAGCTATGTTTTTGCCCCCCCCACCCATGTATTTCCAATGATCCAACCAAAGGACCAGGGTGTTATTGACAGGTTAAAATGATATTACAGGAGGAGTCAAAGCTTTGTTAGAGAAAGCAGAAAAGGGCTGTGATATTTTAGAAGCAATGAAAATTCTCAACATAAAAGATTGAACTTACACAATTGCTTAAGCTTGGATCTTAATAAAACCACTGTAAAAAAATCATGGAAGGAGGTTTGTTCTAGCTTAAACCAAGATCAAGAACTTCCAGAAACTAATGAGTCAGATATTGTAGATTTAGTCACTTAGTTGCAAACCTCAGAATTATATCCAGCTTGCTGTTGTAGAGGAATTGCTAGTAGAAGGTGACATTCCTCTTATTACCAAAAAATCAGATCATCGATATTGTTTTGCAACATCTATTTTTGAGCAAGAGGAGTCAGATGATGAAGAAAAGGAAGAAGACCAAATGATCAACCAATCTGCAGCAAAGGTTGTGTTCGAGACTGCTCTAAAAAATTTGGAACAGCTATGGGCAAAAATATTTATATATCTAATAAAATAATATTTATATAAAATATTTTATATTGTGGGCAAAAAATGGTGTGGTGCAGCCGTATAGTCAGATTTGAGAAATTGAAACAATAAACATTTTACTCTTTTTTAAATAGATTTTCAGTGTCTAAAACTATCTGTTTTCCTTTTTCTTTATTAGAATTAAAAAAATATATATTTACTTAGATATATTACATCATTTTGAGCACTGTAAATGACTTGTTTCATTCTCCTCTGATTATCCAACCTTTGTAGAGTCTGACCACTCACTGGTCACAAAAGTGATGGTTGATCAAAGTTCTACTGTAGGCTATGTCTTAGACTTTGTACGAAAACAACACAATTAGCTATTGATTATTTACTTCAATACTGGGGTCCAATAGGATCGGCATGATATTTTATTTGACTTTTAATTTTAATTTTCAGTATAAAATGTAATTATTATACTTTTAAATATAATTACTATAATATATAAACAAATTATAATGTAATAGGCCCTTATTTTTGAATGATAGAATTAATTTATATCAAATTACAGATACAGTTTATTTAATTTTAATCTTGACATACAAGTAGATGTTATTCTTAAGACTTGTTTTAAGTATTACTGAGACCCAGTCAGTCATCACTCTCAATTGACAGTTCAAACAAAATTTACATAATTGCATAAATAATTCTCATGCATTTCACTAATGAACAAGGTCAATTTAACACAGATTTGATTAGTAATACTTTATTATTTATGAGTAAAATAGGGCCTACAGTCTGCAGATTTGCATTATTTTAGATTTTTCATTTTAATAGAAAATAATATTAACAGGTGGGCTAAAACAAACTTTACTGGAAAGAATCAGCTGATCAGTGAAGTAAAGAAATTCAAGATTTTGCTTAGTGATAAAATGTGAAAGCAATCTAGAATGATTTAGAAATTATAATTTCACTTATGATCACAATTCAAGATTTAATACAAATGAAAATTTAAGTGAAAATCTTAGATCAATTTGAACTTTGATTTTTGTTCTCATACCAAAATGACTGTAGGTACTGGTTATTGTTCTTGAAACACTGAGTGACCTTGTTGCATAATCTCATATTTTAGAGTGATTATGGTCTAGTAATAAAATTGAAATAAGTGGGTGGTTTAGCCAAAATATCCAACCAATACCTTTCAAACCATGCCTAGACTAATATTTGAATGATATATTGATAACTATATATATCCCATACCTGATGTCCTGCAGTGGTGATTGTTTAGTTACTTGTTTCAACTGGCTTTTGCACTTATCTATAATATAATGAATTCATTTTCAGTATCCAGGTCACTATGGGCTAAAATAAAGTTTCTTACCTTGTTTCCATCAAGTGACCTCTTTTTTTGTGTTAACATTAATAACCTGTAATGTTTTTATCCTATTTATTTAATATTTTAATAATGTAATTTTATTCTAACATTTATTAACAACACATTATAATTATTATGAAAAAAAAACGTAGGTTAAAGAAGAAAAGTGACATGCTTAGTGCAATCTATACTATGGCAGACACAGTTGCAATAGATTTTCAAATTTATTTATCCTAGAGTATTTTATTGTACCAAGGTTTGACATGATTTTTCCACCATGTAAATTGTAATAAAAAATCAATCTTATTCTTAAAACATCACATCAACTATTTACCAAGTGCTAAGTAGAGATATTTATGCCAAAACTAGAAGAGTTAATAAATGATGAACTATACAGATATGTTTATTAATGATAAATATTTTCATTGAACAATACATTTAATAAATTTGTACTATTTGTATATTCAATAAATGAATTTAATGAACTCTACAATTTTATTGATTTGTCTACATAATATTTCATCATTTATACTTTATAAGTCTACAAATACCAATGTTGAAACAAATATTAAATTCTTCACTTCTTTATATATGGTAATACTTCTGAGGATGAAGTAAAGTAGCCTACATATTACAGAGCTGTCTGATTTATAGGAATTTCAAAAAAAAAAAAACATAAACAACATCTAAATGACTAAAGACAATTTAAAGTTAATGTATTGTTTGATAGATTAAAATGTCACCACACTAGACATTAATTTATCAAAACATAATTCAATAGGTTACTTGTTTGTTTAAGTTACCTAAATATTCATTTAGTATTGAGATTGGAAATAAAGCATTCAAGAAACTTCTACACATCATCGTTACAACCTTTCATGGTTTTTAGTGGGGGATTTGTGGCAAATATACAGGAACTGTAGAAATCGTACTCTAGAAATGTGAGGTACAGAGCAAAAGAGACTACTGATTTATGGTCTGTCTCTTACTCCAGAAAATGCACATGATCTAGTGAAGCAAGTTCTGTGCTTTACAGAGGATATACATCTAAATTGGATGGGTTAGAAAATGGAAGTACACAAAAGGTGGTTAGGGAATAAATTGAAATAAAAATAAATAAATATTGGTTTTGGACTTTCTTAACTTTACCAATAGATAATTTTCTTGGTTGTAAATGGATAACTTTGTAGTTAGATGCTCATTGCTCTACAACATCTTGTGAAATTATATTTTCTTAAAGTGTTAAATTAAATTTTAAAAAATGTACTCAAATATATATGCAAAACAGTTACAAATCTGTCATAACTAATTGCATCTTCTTTATTATTCACTTTCTTTATATAACACAATAATTTTGTATCTATCTTTATACAGAATAGAATAAATGTCAATTATATGCTAATTGTCGTGTGATTGTTCACTTAAAAAAAAATCAGGTTAATTCTTTGTAGAGAGTGATTATAATGTTATGCACTAAACTCTTGTCAGGCAGGATAATAAGTCGTTCTTCACCAAAAATACATTAGTTCCCTCAAACTGGCTACTATCCGGATTATACCCACACTCCCGGACAAGTTGGCTATAAAACACCGGAAAACACGTTTTTTTGCAATTCAACATTTCGCCCACTTAGAATCGTCCTACCGCAATAAAAAAAACAGTGTTGGAAAGCTAATTTTCCGTAGATACATAATCATGCAAAAAAACCCACAAAAGTTATAAATAATATTCCAAAAATTGCTGAAGTTCGCATATTTTTGATACGTAACATCAAAGATTTGAACTGTGTGGTTGTAAGTAAAAACGACGCCATTTTTTCCCTCATATGTTCACAAATCTATTTTTCTGTCAAAAGGGTCGACCAAACCACTGTTCTGTAGATCACATCTTTCTCTTTCTATCTGTGGTTTACAAATTGTTCTATGTGTCATAGATTGCGAGATATTTCTACTTGACCAAAGTAGTAACCTAACGGAACGAATTTCACTTGGCATTCGGTGCAGCTTACTAAATAAGATAATCGATTATTCAAACGATTGCTGTTGAAGAGTTGGCCTATATAATATATAATATAAATAGATAATACAAAGAAATTAATGTTTTCATTCGTTTACAATGACTTCACAAATACTACAGGTAATAAATAAAATGTTAAATATTTTCCCATTATAAAATTTATTATTGTATCTTTGTTCGTTTACATATTTATCATATCAAATTAGTTTGAATGTACAGTTTTGGATATTATACACATTGCGTTAAAACAAATACTCAATAATACATTACAATAAAAAAATTGTTTGTACAAATTAAAACTTAACTTACTTGTATTATTTCTAGGTTAAAATCATTTGTTTGATAATTACCGTAAATGTAATAAACTGATATGAATTACGTGCTTTCTAAATTAATAACAGAAACAGCGGTAAAATATCTGCAAAATGTAAAATATTTTTTTAATGAACTTATGAAGGATGAAATTAACTGAAGACTACTGTGTTTCTAAGTATTTTTCATAATTTTATAATTGGCAGAAAAACTCAGTAAACTATTCTTATTCCTTTGTTTCTAACTAATACATTTTGCATAGCTAGGGTTAATAACACAGTTACAATCAAGATATCTCACTCGCACCTGAAACAAACACACCCACAACATAAATCACACCCATACAACAATTTACAACCACTCAACCCATTTACATCAAAAATCTTATATTAGAATATAAATACTGCCAGGTTAAAAAACACACACACACACACAATACACGCATCATAAACACTTTCCAAACTCCAGAATAACTACTTTTCGTTCGAGAACAAATAAACATTGTTATTTTAATTTATAAAAATATGACTGTTCTTTTATAAAACACATATTTCTGATTGTGATTCTTCATGTTAAATTCTGGCAAAATAAACAATGAATGAGAAAGAAAAACTAAAAAGAAGGTAACCTCTTATAAAATTAATTAGTCAAAGTACTCTATAGTATGAGCTGACTAGATTCTACAAATTACATTATATCAACTCCAAACAAATAAATATAACAGTTTAACACGTGTAATATTTTATTTCATATCACATGATTTAAGTCCCCATACAGATACCTAAATAACAATTTGAAATAAAATCGAGCCGAAAGTATATATTAAATTTTATGTCTTGTAAGCTCAAATTTAGGTACTAGTATACGTGTCAACCTAGAACCAAGTTTCATTATGTTTGGAGACGTCGTTTAGAAAACATAGCCTATATACTTCTTTAGTTTAATTAGTTATTAAAATGCCTAGTAAATACGATGCATTGGGTCTAAATACTCTATATACCTAAGTTGCATCATCATCGAACCTCGCCTGTTTTATTTATTAAAAAAAATGATACCGTTTACATTTGTATTGATTTGAAATTTCAAAGTCACTTCTTCTTCATTTACAAGACAATGGTTAAGAAATGTCAAATTTTAACATAGGTTTCCCAAGATTACAAACGTAAACACAACAATCCTTCTGATGCAAAACAAAACCACGTGTTTTTATATTTATAATAAAAGTGTCAAACAAAGACAAGAAATGTAACATTGGTTTGTGTGTTTAACATTTCAGACGTAAACAGTGTCACATTTAACAACAGTTGTTATCGCTATGTCGTGGAAGGTTTCCCTTGTGCTTGTATTTACACAAGTTGGATTCTAACCGATTACCTCGCAAAATGTAAATATTGGCAATGCCAACGTAGTCTAAGTGATCCAATGTCAGTTTTTTTTTGGCAATTCATGAGATAAAAATATCTCTTAGACCCCCTCAATTACAAACTAAATACAACGAGCTCTTGTGTATTACAAGAGCTATTATTTAGATTAACAATGGAATCAACGAGTAAATATTAACGTTTCAAAAGCGTTCAGTGATATGTAGACTTATACAGGATTTTCATAATTAAACATTTAAAACTAATAAGAAGAAATTACCAAGGCCAATTCAAAGAAATTTACTATTTTTTCAAAAAATATTTTTAAATCAAAAGTTTTAAAGTACTAATGAATAGGTCAATAAAGTGTTATGATCACGATTGTAAACACGTGACTAATAGCCCAAAGTTTAGCACTATTGGAAGTTATTGTATAACCTCATTATGTTTGCGATATAGTCTTTTACTTAGTAATAATCTCACAATTAAAAAATAAATAAATATTTATATATGGTCTAGAAACCGGTAGTTGGTTAGACTTTCAGTCAAATTTAGCACGGAAACCTGTATTTTCTATATCCTCAAGGAAAATATAAATTAATTAGAAATTGGCGGACTAGAAGGTATCTCGCCATATACTGTCAACGCTGTATTCAAAATATTACTTTCTCATAAATGCAGTATACAGAGAAAGTTATGAAAAATAATCAATATTGAGTTTTTGCGGATATATCCGTAAGTTGACTGAGTCCAATAGAAGAGTTTGCGGAGAGATTTTCGTCTTTCTGTTGTTTGGACTATACTCTACAACTCAAATTCATGGATCAATTTTAATCAAATTTAGTGTGTGTCTTGGGACTTTATTTGTCCATTTTTTGATCTCAAAATATGGGGTATCTGCCATAAGACGAAAAATATATAATTTTCACAAATTAAGTCCTAACGATTTTTATAAAATTTGTTCTACTAAACAAAACTTATTTCTCGCTATATCCCCAAAAATCTCCGTTCGTGAATTTATAAGTAAAAAAACAAAAATCTACAATTTGGACGTTATGAAATATATAGCTAATTTCTCAAAATTGTCATCACTTATTAATTTCATTCAAATGTTAATGATGAGACTATTATTGACCAAAAACCAGTGTGCCAGATCACAACTAAAAATATTACTGGATAGGAATAAAGGAATAACTGGCAAAAAAAAAAATAAAAATTAACCATGACAGCAACCATTAAAAACAAATATGATTTACACTGAAGATCTGTTTATGGTAAAAGCGAACTAAATTTAGGCGCTTATTTAAATAAATGCATATTCAAAGACAACGTTCATGTTTTTAATTTTAGCTTTTTTATTTATAACTAACAAACGATATATTTGGTGACGATTAGTTTTGATTTGTTTTTTATTGGTTTCGGAGATAGATGAGTCAGAATATTTGCGCAATGTTGTTGCACCGTTTATTTTTACCTTTGCTTCTTTGACTACTTACATAAATTTTCATTTTTTTAAATTACAAACAAAATGCAAGAAGTTTAACAAGAAGACAAAAATTGTAACATTGAACTCATAACTGAAATTGTATATTATCATACTACCATTCACAACAACTATAAAAGTAAATCATTAAGGTATTAGATTGGGTAACGGTTATTAGGCCTTACAAATAGTGTTCTAATTATACGTAAATTAAGAAGCATAGTCTTAATAAATATTATAACAAATTCTACATTTTACTCGTATATAAAAACTGTATTAAACAATAATGACGTTATTTTTAACATGTAATGTTTTATTTAATGTTTACGTTTATTGAATTTTAGTGGAGTGAATATTTTAATTTGTAGCACAATATAACTTCCTCCAAAGTGTCTACAGCCGTCGACAGCTCTAGTGTTGTCAACCGCATTGTTACACCTAATGAAGGCATTACAGTGTGAATGGTCAAACTATCTTCCTGACAGAAGAATTTTTCAAAAATAAGATCATTTAATTACCCAAAATCCAATTTAGTAAGATTTTTAATATCAGAAATCTACTATTATTTATTTAATCTCTGAATAGAAAGTTAGGAACTAATTCAGAGAAACCCATTTTACTTTGAAGTTTCTCGCTACTGTATTGGTTTACCGTGTTCTTTAATAAATTTCACATATTCTCTTTGTGATTCTCTCAAGGGAACACATACAAATGACATTATGAAATTGTTACAGGTACTAACCAAAGTTGCAATTTTGTAACAATTTGGCTAACTATATGTCACTAACTACTACTAAAGATTGTTCAATACACAATTCTTAAAAAATCATAAATTTTTGTAGTCATGTCTTTGCAAATATTAAGACAAAAAGTTTAAAAATTCGAGTAAGAAGAATGTGGTCCAATATATAAATTGAAAAAGAAGTAGATGTATCAGCAATACATTTTAAGCTCTAGATACACATCTATCAATAGTTCATTTTTTTCGGCTTTAAAAATTATTGTATATAATTAGAGTTGAATGTATTTTGTACGATAACAAATAATAATAATAATGAGCACATTTTCTACGTGGAATGAGAGGAGTGGATGTTTTATGCTATAAATCTGATTTATTACATTTCAGAGGGGTGAATATTTTAATGAAAATAATGGCTACAATTAAGTCCTCCCACTGTAAAGCTGGAGAATGTAGCAGTGGTAACATCACATCATTTCTAACCACTTAAGTTTACAATTAAGAACCATCTGAAATATTAGCTCTAATAACTGGAATGTGTTTAGTCTAATATGACATGTTAAATATAATAGTTACTCACAAATGATTCAGGAAGGAGTCTAAACTATACTAGTAGCTCATTTTGTGTAGCTTGGCGATATGCAAATATTAACAAAAAAGGTCTAGATTGACGGACAATGTAAATAAATAAATGGTGGAAATATACAAAACTTTACAGTTTATAACACAACATAAAGTAACATAGACAAAAGACAAAATAATTATATCTGGTAGCGCGTTGTTGATGTTTTAACAAATTAACTTTACGAATTTGAAGAGAATTAACAAATATAGCGTAGCGGATTTTAAAGAACAATTGTTTTTTTCAATGTGATAAAAGAGAGCGAGAGAGAGAGAGAGAGAGAGAGAGAGAGAGAGAGAGAGAGAGAGAGAGAGAGAGAGAGAGAGAAAGAGAGAAATAAAACGTGTTAACTTACTTCTTGTGAGAGACGAAAATTGTATAGTGGGCCAATCAGAGTACAAGAAATGTGATTGATTCTAATTAAAACTTCCCTTGAAAGGAATTGGAGAACATGACTAAACGTACACTACATACTAATTGAGATGATTCTCCAAAGTTCCCTACATCAGCCTCTTCGTCTCTGCGTTGAAAACAGATCTTTAAAAGATCCTTCAACTGTATAATTCTGAGATGAAATTTGACATCAATACAACATATCACGTTTAATATAATTCTTATTGGTCATGACTTCAATATGACGGAGGTGGAGCAGAGGATTAACACGCAAAGGTTTAGTATTCAAATCCTCTCTTTGTTGGACGTGAATGAAGTAATGATGAACGAAATAGTGACAAATAAAAATGCTCAAATAACTGCTGTGACAAATTGTTTTTATTTGTATTAAACTCTTTTATTTAGTGTAAATCATTATGTGATTGTTAATAGGCTTATGCTAGATGTATGAAAATTAATATTATTTTAGTTTGTTAAGATATTATAATAGTTATAGTTTGTATTTATTTAGTTTTGGTGAGAAGTTCTGTTTTGTTTATTTGATTTATATGTTTTAAATTGCACGTGAGGAGGGAGTAAATAAAAATAATTTATTAATAATAAAAAAATAATAATAATGTCTATCTCTTCAGCTCTTTAACATACATAAGGGCTTCACCCATGATCTCAGAGTGTCAGAAGAGATGTTTCTTTTATGAGTACGGTTACCTCATAGGGATCCTGTTTAAAGTATCCCTGCTAGTGAAATAAAACTGGAAAAATAACCTACCACCAAAGTAGTGGGAACCCCCCTCCACAGTGTTAAAAACATTTACACATTTATCTTGCTACAACTCAGCATACACTAAAATCAACAATAAATGTATGGTGTAAAAGTCCACGCCTCATTGCAGACTGGATAGTTAAATCATGCCAAATGTTGTCAATTGCACTTTCTATCCTCGAAAAAATGTAATTAACGGATTCAATGAATCTTCAATTATACTGTCAATAATGTAGCGCAGACACATTAGACCTCTCAACTGGTTGATCGTCATGCGAATATTACTAATGGTTTCCGTCATCAGGGTTCTCTTCAGCAAGTGGTATTCAATAAAACTCTAAGGAGTCTGTGTAAAGTTGAAAATGTAATTGGTCTACGTTACTACGACATATTTTATGAATGAACACTAACCTGAGGACCACTAAGATGGTCACCATAATTGAAGACGAATTTGAATTTTATGTCGGAAAAAACTTTATCTAAGAGACGGGTACTTGAAAGCCAGTACAGAGTCTAAAAGTATTCAGTATCCAGTATTTAGAAAAAAAATTGTAATGATTTAGCAGATAGGGGTATCTGATGTAGGTGCAGTTAAAACACATACAGTGAAAAATTTTGCTCCGATAAACCAATTGATACTCTAATGAAGATTTGGGAGAGCTGAAGATTTAATGACGATGTGCTGATTAAGTATACGTAATATATTATAATGCGGGGCTTTTTATCCGGATTTGGAACCAGAAAAACGGGAGACAAATAGTCAGAATAACTGTTCTATACCACCCCCTTGTTATCCAGATATTTTATGTGGTCATGCAAAAATTCCATCTTTGTTATGGGCCAAGTTGAAAGGCTGAATTTTGAAGGGATTGTTGTCTTTGAGACTGATGGTGTATCGGGGAGTCTTAGGTCTTTATTTAGGACATAAGGGAATTCTTTAATGATTTGAGTATAACAAATGTATTATGACTTACAAGATGATGTAAGGGACTCAACACGAGATGATCTAAGGGATTATTGATGATATGAGTGTAGACGAAGGACATGCTAGAAAAGGGGTACGCTAAGAAGAATTCAAATAGGGAATATAATTTTTGTCATTAAAATATAAAGGAAAAGTTGCTATAGAGGTGATAAAAATATGCTGATTTGTGGATATGATTAAGATCCCAAAAAGAAGAGACAAGACAATTAAGTTCCACAAGAAAGTCAAATGTGCAACTAAGATGTTCGATTATGAAATGACAAGAACAAGAAAAGAAGAATATTAGAAACCGTTACATAAGACAGTGGGTGCCACATTTTGATCTGGAGAATTCGTAGTATTTCGGTCATGGTTGTAAAAGGAAATTCTACCCCTGCATACCCTAGAGGAAAGATCATAGTTCATAGTCAAATAATATATATTGAAACATTGACAGATAGCTAGATACCCTTTCAGCCAAAAAGAAGATACTCATATACCACACAGACAGGATCTCCAATTATCAGAATGGAATATATTTAAATACTTTCATATCCATGTAAGTAAACACTGTATCCATGTGAAATGTACGCACTGTAAAGTCTAAAATTGTAAAATCATGTATTTGGCTGACAGCATGGGCAGTTTGGCGATGGTCCGTGAAACACTCAACACTAAATGAAGAAATCTAATCAGCCAACACATGGTGGACCAGCTTTGATAATTTAACTTCGATGACTGATAATTAGAAAATTTATAATATTGTACACCAAATAGTACTTGACGCGGTTAATCCTAATCGAATGGTGTTTAGGTCCTACAGCTAAAAACACATACCGGCCCGTCGATTGATCTAACGGCCTACATTAAAACTCTGAATGCCACTTCTCATTGTATTTAACCGATCATCGCAAAATTAGGAACACTACTTAAAACAAAAATAAAAGTCTGGGTGCTCAACTAGAATGCTTCGGGATTATTCGGACAATACCTGTTTCGTGCCCTCTCCCCTTGTATATAGGGAATACGGTATGGTGACTTAATCGCATTTCAGGCACCCAAATTCAATTCTTCTACATCACAAACGGTAAATAGCCATATAGCCAGATAGTTGCTAGTTACATAGAAATATCCACAAAGCCATGTAGCTACGTAAGCCGTTAATCAATTAACACTCCAGTGGTCGTGCGGGGTAATGTTTTACCCCATGCGTTTTGTTTTTGCTGACATGAACAGTTGGCACCACTCTTGACGAGCGTGGTGTTTGTTTGTTTGTTGTCGGTTGGAAAATACGGCTGCTGAACTTGGGGTAGTTTATTACCCCATACGACTAACCGTTTCAGTGTTGTCGTTGCCAACTAGTTTTTAATTTAGCTTTTGTTTTTTTTTGTTATAATTATAAATTGTAAATAAATGTTTGACCGTGAGCATGAACAATTGCTTATGTGGTTGAATGAAACAGAAAGTAACAGTGACTCCAAGATCCCGATGTTTTTGTTAATGACGTGGTAAGAGTAGGCAGTACAATAAATAACACCACTGATGTCAAATATATGAAAAAAGAAGAAGAACTAGCAACAGTACTTCCTAACATTGATAGCCGTGAGTTTTTCATTGGTAAGGACAAGGAAACAAAGTTGTACTTAGATCATCACATGGCTCGTACTTCTCGGACAGCGTATCATAATACTTACAATTCATATACCTGGACCTAAAGGTCTTGCAAAAAATACCAAATCACACATTTAGTCGTTGGAGTGTATTTTTGATGATGAAATTATAAATCAAACTGTTTCATACACTAACGTTTACATCAGCAAAATTAAAACCAAATACGTAGGAGAACGAGATGCTAAATTTAGTGATACCAATGAAATAAGATCTTTCTTATGTATTTTTTCTTGGCTGGAGTAATTAAATCTAGTATGAGAAATCTCATTGAAATGTTTGATATGAAAAAGGGAACTATTGTTGAATTTGTATACACAACATGAGTGAACATTGCTTCAGGTTTCTAATGCGCTGTTTGCATCTTGATAATATTGATAAAATTTTGAGAGAGAGAGAGAGAGAGAGAGAGAGAGAGAGAGAGAGAGAGAGAGAGAGAGAGAGAGAGAGAGAGAGAGAGAGAGAGAGAGAGAGAGAGAGAGAGAGAGAGAGAGAGAGAGAGAGAGAGAGAGAGAGAGAGAGAGAGAGAGAGAGAGAGAGAGAGAGAGAGAGAGAGAGAGGAGAGAGAGAGAGAGAGAGAGAGAGAGAGAGAGAGAGAGAGAGAGAGAGAGAGGGTCTGTAGATTTACTGGCAGCTATAAAGGAAGTTTTTAATATATTTATACAGAACTCTCAAAATACATTTAACCCATCTGATTATATAAAAATTAACGAATTCCTCTAAACTTTAAAATTGCAACTCTACGATTCATTTATTATGAGTTCGAAAGATATAATGTAAACAATGTGAAACTAGTTACAAAAATAATAAAATTCAATTTTAACCTACCACATATAAGCTATAATTTTATTAAATACGGCCTATTATGCTCTTAAAACTTTTCATGGTAAGTATTTTACTTAATGGGTACATTAAATAAAAAAATATGTTATCGTCCTTTCTTGTAAAATTCATATAATAAATATATGAAAATATTTGAGAATATTTATGCAAATTAATTTATAAAAACTTAATTTATTTTATGAGACAAATATTTAATAATTGTGTTAAACATTCCGTCAGTCAACTCAAGATTAACTTTTAAAACACTCTAAACTGAGAGGGAGTATAATTATATAGTTACAATTTTCTAATGAAGCTTTCCTGTAGAAAATGGATGAAGTCTGTTAAGGTAATCAGGCATGAAAGTTGAAAGAAGAAACAATTATCTTCAGCAGCCCAAGTGATAACTTCTTCTTTGTGAGAGTAAAATTATATATATTTATCATTCTACTAATCTAGTAGGTTTATACATAACTAGAACAAATAAATATTATAATAATTTCATTATAGTTATTACATGGCAAATCATAATATAATGTAATAATTAAAGCTTTGATGTAACAGTTGAAAACAGCTGTAATTTAAAATTGTGTTTATATATTTTTATAAATACAATGAGTTTATTCAAGTTACAAATACACTATTTTTAATCTAATAATCTATCTAAATCTGTCTGTCATAATCTTTAAAAAAATTTAACTATACATATGTTTAAGGTCATGCAATGTATATTATCTATATGTATAATATTTATTAATGAAGATAAATATAATATCCCAGTAATGTGAAAATGGTATGAGTATTGGAAATTTGACACTTTAGCAGGTGTCTTGTAAGGATAGTGGGTTTTTCAGTTAAAAATATTTATGTAACTCACAATATTGAAAATAATTGATGTGTGATGTGAAATATTATTATTTTTTGGAGTTATAACCTTATGAAAATTTCTATTAACGGTCTCTTTTTATCAAGAAAGTTATAGTATTTATGTACTTTATGGCTACTAGCTAAAATTTGACAATTTAGGTTGACAACTCAGGTTATATTCGTAACTGAGTTCCCGATATTACGAAATTTCAGATTGTGCCAACTTTAAAAGTTATTGATTACTGACCTGTTTTTATGAAACGTATAATATTTATACTATTAAAACCCTGAGTTATAACTCAACATGTGTTTTTATGTGTGCAATTGGAGAGTCAATTGGTGTGATTACTTCAAATATTAAGGGATACTGTTTTACCATACTGTTTTAAAGGGAAAGTTTATGCTGGGTTTTAAAGTCTATTTATCCATAAGTGAGCAGCTGCACTTATTGGTTTTGTTATTAACTAATATCCTGTGTATACGGAATAGCCTGTTTTAGTGATCACGTTTTAATAAACCGATTTAACATATTTAATGTACACTAATCTCTTTACGTAAATTTATTTTAATGTTGGATGGAGAAAATATTTGTAGTAGATCAATTTAAAATATGTCAAATCACAAAAATAAATCTTAATTATATGAAATCATGAGTGTTACAGATATGTTACATGAATAGATAGTTAAAGCTTGTGTAAAAGAATATTAAAATAATAATTTTGTAGGAAAGATCTAAATTTATTTTGATTGTAGATGTTGCCAAAGCACGCCTACGGTCATGGCAATTTACACTTGGACGAATCTGTCTAAGGGAGAAGGAACGAGATTTATTTCCACAACGTTCCACCTAGTTTCTTTTGAGGTAGAAAGTTGTTTCAACACGGTTATTTAATTTAATATGTTACTACATGTTGCTGATAGGCCGACTGGATAAGATGAGAATTTTGTTTGATTTTGTTGTGTATAGGCCTACTGTTGTTTTTCTCTTTCCCTTGGTATTATTATATATGCTAATATATAAGTTTCACAAATGTGTTGAAAAGGGTTAGTGTAGGACCTAGGTAAAGAACATTAGGTAAAATACAGGCCACTACTTAGAAATTTTCCTACCATTTAAACTTGTTAGTAGTAATTATTATCAAAGAATAAAACCAACAACCATGTTTTAAATTCGATTAAAATCCCTGTAGAGCTGTTACAGATTATTCCTCTTTTAAAGTTTTAAGATTCAATAAATAACTATTTCTTTTAAAAAGAAAAATCTCTTGTTTTTCATGGTAGAAAAACATTTAGAATGCAAAAACATTTATTTACCTAGAAATATGTAAATATATCTCCCAGTATGAGTTTAACAAATGTACTATTTGGCAGTATCAACCATTACAGATTAGATTTGTTACTGAAGTCGATAAAACACAATTTGGTAAAATGATAAAGTCAAATTACCTAAAAAGGAAGTCCTCCTGTAATATAAATATGTATGTAAATATTTATGTATATGCATATTATGTTATCTATGTGAACATGCTGTTACGCTTATATACAGACAACAACTTTCTCTGTACCGTCTGTTCACGCTCACGTAGTTGCCCTATTCTCCGCTGAGTGGCGACTCCTTACAGTATCTAAATTTTAGAGTGCAAGAACCTTTATCTGAGAAATGAACAGCTGACTTTTTTTTTATCGTTCGTCTTTTGCTCTGTAACAAGGTCCGCCATTACACTGCTTGTAATGACTTCATTAGACTGCCTTGCGTGATCACCAAAGAATTAATAATTATGTCGTGACCTTTCTAATTATTTTAGTCGCGAGTTACAACTGTGCGTGGCTAATTAACATGGCTTATTATAAGTGCTTTCTTCTAAATACCAGGTATGTGAATTGTTTTTGCCAGGTTAAAATGTTTTAGCTTTTCATGTGATTAGGACATGTGCTTTTTGTAAGTTTTATAAAGTTAGAATTGCATTTTATTTTGTAAATAATATTTCAAACTCATAGGGTTTAATTCAAAATCTATATATTTCATTTTTCTACAGCCTAAATTTTTAACTTTACAGCCTAAAATATTAAATCTTATGCATTTTACCACACCTAGCCAATTTTATCAAGGCCTAGCCTAAACAGTTATTTTCTGTACAAACTTAAAGCAGTGTAACCTAGAATACTTATGGCTTTTAAAAAGAAAAGAAACTTTTAAATCCAAAGTTTGTATCTCTGATATATTTTGTGTTACAAGTTAAGAACATTTTTAATTTTAACATGTGCTCTGCTGACATGTAGAAACATTTAAAAGTAACATGACAAGACAAACTTGGTTAAGTCCTGTAGTAACAATTACCATCTTTGTTAAAGTGCCTACTTGTCACCTTGTATTAAAATATTACAAAGGCAAACTCTTAAAACTAACTGCTTTACAATGCTTGTCTTAAAGCCTACTTGCATTCTAAAAAAGAATTGTTATTTTGTTTAATGCAGTTTTGACTGGTCCAAGAATTAGAGTTAATTCCAAGTACTACACTCATGTTCTGCTGTTAAAGGCAATCATCATCATGCAACTTTATTAGATACTTTCTGCAATAGTGCTTTTATTTATGTGGCTATGTACAAAAATTTATAAACTTCAAAAACCTGCAGTGGACTTTATAAGGAACTTTAAATAGGCTGTGTTCTTGTATTTTTGTGATGAAATTTAATAATATATAAATGTGTCTTTTGTATTAAATAAAAAAATATGTCTTTAGCATTAAATAACTTGGGAGGAGCAGCTATAGCAAATTTTCGGTCCTGACAACCTCAAAGAGGTTATTTTCTAAATTAATAAAATTGAGAGACGTCTCATAATTCTTAATTTTTTTTATTATTTAATTATACTTAAGTTTACAGTTGGCCAACTATATAAAAGGTTAATTACAAAAATCCATGGTATTACATATTTATATTTTCTTTGTAATCTTGTTTAATTAATTTTGTATAAATTTTGTAATCATTGCTAAAAGGGAGGGTTTTTTTGATTTTATTTTTGGGGAGGGATTTTCAATTCAAATTAAATTTATACATGTATTTTTTTTGTAATCACATCTTTTCTTTGTACTTAAGGGCGTATAACTAATTTTTATTTTTTTTTTATTAAGGGCATATAATTCTTCACTAAAATTTGGTCAGTAAATTTGAATTTATATCTATTTCTCTGGTTTATTGACTTATCCTCTAGGTATCATATGAATTGTGAGTGAACGGCTTAAACATTTCCACCTTGGTGATTATTTTTTTTTTACTCTAGAGGTAAGTTTTGAACATGACCAATCTATGTGGCCCAGTATAGCTTCCGTTTCTTTATTTATTCGTTTTGCTAAGATTGGTACAATGCATATTTGTAAATATGTATTTATATACAAATATACATGTGCATTTATGAATATGATCTTATGTGATATTAATATATACGAGAGGTCATTTTTTTAAGTAAGAACAGTTTGCGCATAGCAATTGCGCAGGCTGTCACGTGACACCCGCTCAAGGCTAGCCACTCTTGCCTAGTCCCCAACTATGCAGTCAGTTGATTTCATGTCTCCGCCACTGTTGGTTCTATCGTAACACTACTTTGTTTGTTGCCATGTTAATCAATAAACCTGCCGATTGTGAAGTGCGCTCGGTTATTCGGTTTTAAAACGCAAAACAATTTCGTACAGCCGAAATTTACCGGCAGCTTGTTGAAGTTTATGGTGAAGGTGTAATGAATTATAGTAATGTGCGTAAATGATGTATGCTTTTCAATGAAGGAAGAACAAAAATGTTCATGATGAAGAACGATAGGCTATGGGCGACCAACTGTCATTGATGAAGACTTGACAAAAAAGTTGATGAGGAAATTCGCCAAAACTGGCGCTTTACGATTGACAAGCTTCATGAGAAATTCCCACAAGTTTTAAGATCGGTTGTTTATCACAATGTTTCCGACTAACTGCATTACAAAAAAATTTGTGCTAGATTGGTGCCAAAAATATTGACAGAAGAACACAAAAAGAAGCGTTTGGCACATTCTTTGTCATTTTTGGAGCGCTACGTAACACTGGTGATGAGTCCTTGAATCATATTGCTACCGGTGATGAAACGTGGGTAGCATACTACACTCCAGTGACTAAACGTAAATCCAGTGAATGGCATCACTCAAATTCACCGACGAAACCACGAATATTCAAACAAGAACTTTCAACACAGAAAATCATGGCCACGGGCTTTTGGGATCGGAAAGGCGTTCTTCTGATTGACTTTCTGCCAAGAGGAATGACCATAAATGCTGAGAGATTTTGCGAAACACTAACCAAGCTTAGGCGCGCTATTCAAAACTGTCGGCAGGGACTTCTGTCTAGCGGCGTCGATCTGCTTCACGATAACGCTCAGCCTCACGTTGCAGTAATGACCAAGACGCAAATGGCCAACTTTCGATGGGAATTACTGGACCATCCCCCCTACAGCCCTGACCTGGCACCATCAGACTTTCATGTGTTTCCTACACTCAAAGAATATCTTGGTGGAAAGCGATTTAAAAATGATGACGTGTTGAAAGAAACTGTTACTAACTGGTTAAATGCTCAGGCGGCAGAGTTCTATGATGAGGGGATCCAAAAGCTAGTGCCACGACTTAACAAATGCTTAGATATTCTGAGTGACTATGTAGAAAACGAAAAATATGTTAATACTTAAGTTTTTGATAGAATTTATGTTCATAAATGAAATTGCTGTTACTCCACTTAAAAACAGTTCTTACTTAAAACTTAGCCACGTATTATATGATGGTTCTAGTGACGTAACTAACTACTACCATAAAATGGTTTTCGGTTTTTCTAAACGAATCTTATGTTATCCAGCAAACTCATGTAGATTATCTAGTACCTCCTCATCTCCTTATTGTTATTACAGTTTTTCGTGTTCATAAATCCATAATAATTTATATGAAGTTTTTATTGTAGATCTTATGATGTGCGAATGAACCGAAACAGTTGTAATATTAAGAGGTAAGAAAACAAAATGATCAATTAACGTATTGTCAGATAGAATAAACCTCGAACACAATATCTCACTAAAATTACGTTTACTCAATCAATCGAGTTTCATCGATAAAGTCCTCAGTGATACATGAGCTACAATAACTAAACTATAACTCATAATTGTTTAGACTCACTCGACTAAGCTGTGCATTTATACACCCAAAGTCCATATTACGTTGGTGACAGTGACTAAGAAATTAATTATATATAAGAAACAACTCTTCATTTCAACTATTGTTGCATATATATATATATATATAACAACATTGGGTGAAATAACATACTGCAGTTTTATAGACTGATGCAATCCTAGACTAGAAGTTTAAACTGTTATGATATATTTTTTATAATTACTATTTAATTACCTTGTATTGAGGTGATACCGTCGAACTATCCTTACTTGTAGTTTACATTATATTGTGAATAATTCTGTGTAGTCTCAGTTTATTATTCTTGTATTTGTAGGCTAGACTAGTTTGACTTGCTTTATATTCCATTATGTATGCTTATAACCCAACTGGATTGTTAATAATAATCCAGTTGGGCTATAAGCATACACAATGGTATTTTTTATATTCTGTCAAAGACAACTTTTATTAGTTACAACTTTACAAAGTTATCATGTAGACACTACAATATTGTTCGATTAAATACTGTTGCAACATGTAGACAATATATTTTTTTGCACAGTTTTTGTTAACTAGTTCCCAATTCCTAGTTAGAAATTCTTGAACTATACTTCAACATGGATGTACTTCCCACTGGAGTTGTTTTAAATTTTCAAGCCATTGTCTGCAAAAAGTATGCTGATAAAGTTGAAGAAAGCGTTGTTAAAATAAATAGTTCAGAAATATTAGGAAGACAGTAAATTAAAGGACAATCAGTATTGAGAGACAGAAAATGTAATATAGTTTTAAATATTTAAATAAATATTATTATATTATGTATTTTGTTGAATAATAAAATACTATTTAATATTCTAGTCTTGGGACTTGGAGCAACCGTTGTCAAAGCCGGATATTATTTTATAAATTCAAACTTTCTCAGCTCCAATGATCCATTTTAATTTCCGGCAACAAATTCTATGCTGTAAAATAACTCTCGAAGCTCTACAGCGAAACATTGCCATCATTATAATTTATCATCACGTAATAAATAAAATTGAATTTCATCTTTTTGTCAAAGATACAACAGTTTTTATAATTTTTGTATGTTATCTGTATTCATTGTATTAAATATTGTCACTTACAGGCATAAATATCGATAGGGTTTGTAAATATTTTTTTCCCCTTTCAAATATTACATTATATTTCTATATATACATCATCAAAACTTTTGGGGCCTCGGTTAACCACATTTAGATATGTCTCATATTCACTGTTTGAAAATGTTAGTATTGTAACAATTGTTGCTAGGATTTGTTATAAATATATATATCCACATTATAATTTATGTTTTTAGCATGAGATCAAAACTATCGGCAGATGTAAATATCAATAGTTTGACATAATCACAAAATCATCATAGCTCATATTATGATTTGAAATGTAGACATAAGAAAAGTTGTTTTAGGTAACGAGATATGTTATTTGTGTATGTCTAAATATTCATTGTTTATATAATTAAAGGTATATTGACAGTTTCAATTGTTTTGTTAAAACAGGTTCAAGAATAGGACTCCAATGTTTTTTTTCGAAACTCAAAACGTCAAGGACTAATTCATTTACAACCAGAATGTACAATTCCCCACACCAAAGATATTCTTCTACAGCAACTCACATCATATCAACACTTATCAGTTAAGATTATTTCCTAATTTTTTGGACATGATAATCGACGACAAAAAACATTTTTAAAATTTTAAAAATATAATAAATGGTAAACATATTCACTTTAATTTGTCTGTAGTTCAGTTTAAACTTTCTTTTAGTAAGAGACTTTTGAACGTTTTCCGACTATTGTCTCCATGTTACATCAATACAATATAATGCAACTTAATTTCTATTTCTATATTTGTTTAATCATAATGGCTTCTTAAAATATTTAAACTTGTAGACAATCAATAAGATATTAATATAATTTAGAACTCATAATAAAAGATGTGGCCTTTTAAAGTAACAAAGTATACCATGTTTTATACATTAGTAACATAATATCTTTTGTATAATTTAGATAAGGAATAAATTTATATTTATTATAGTTTACTTATTCTTTACCTTTAATACCTGGTGTGTTATCGTTGGTAACAGAATGGCTTAATCATGAGTATCATTGTTTGCATGTCTTTGACCTGTTATGAATGAGAACTTCAATTTGCATCTGATTAAAGATAAGGAAGTTACTAAATAATTTTACATCGTATTTATTTGTAAAATTTAAAATCATTTAAATATATTTTTTAAGTAAACGTAATGTGAATAGGAAAGACTGGTGTCAACACCCCACCCAAAAATCAAAAATATCATTGAGTAATAGGCGATAAAGTGTTGGAAAATAAATTTCCCAGGCGCCATTTTGAAACGGTTAGTGATAAAGTCAAACTTTAAAAATAAAAATGTTTGTTTTTGAAAGACATTTTCAATGTGCTTCACGACTAACGTTACTATTTGGAGTTTTAATAAGTTTTTTCAAAATTGTAGCATTTTAAAATTTAAAAAAATTTGAATAAGGAGAAACCTTTGGCTCAAGGAGAATTATTGGAAAGGGTATTTTCTTATGAATCTAGGATAAAAATTTGGTTTATGTAGGGTATGTTATGTGGTAAAAATAAAACTAAATATAAAACTCAACTATTTTGTATACATACGCTCCAAAATAATCTGTGAACAGAGACCTTTAAAATAAGGAAGCACTCGACCTACCTTTACAATAAAAAAAATTCCCAAAAACGACCCCGACCCCCTACAAAATCGCTTTTGGGGCGTTTTTAAGATTTGAAAACATTTTTACTCATTTCTCTAGGGACGAATGGGGGTTATAGTTAAAACGAAGGCTATAGCTTATTTGGTTCAGTCGCTATAAATTGCGAAATTGGTGGTGTGATTCACTCTGTATATTAAATAACTGAAGTAAAATTTCTATGATTTATCACTATGCAATATCTCTATAAAGATAATTTTAATATCGATTCAAATTTATATTTGTTGAGAGTTTTATTTCAAAATGCCTAACAATAAATGGATATATAGGGGTTCGTGTGTGTGCTTACGTGTGTGAGTATGTGAAGTGGAATTTTAAGAGCATCTTATTGAGAAACTTAGACGTGAAATGGATTATTCTGAAACTCAATCTAATATTTTAGAGTAAAAATAAACGAACCAATTAATTCTGTCCGAAATATTTGTTTTTCGTGTCAATAGTCAAAGAAATAGCGAATTTTATCAATACAAAAAATATCAGACATTTACAATTCAAAGTTACTAACCAACTCTACAGTCCTCGCTCTTGTAACTAGTAATAGCTACTCATAGAATTTAAGTAATGCCATTATAAAGTGAAATTAATCATTCTACATAAACAAATTGTAATTATAACGAAAATTGAAGCTTGTAAATCCTTAATTTTATGTGTAATTGGTCTCACGCTACAACTTTGGTTATTCAACTTATACGAGATGAATGAAATATTGACATCCTTTGCGACCATAAAGGAAATGTTACATTGTGGTGATTAATGATCTCAATCCTAATCCTTTGATCTCATTGGACAGTTCATATTAGTAATACAATCGGGCTAACATTATCTAGGGGAGGTGAGACAGATTAGACAGGTGGATACAGAAAGGCGATATTGGAAATGTTGACATATCAGACACCATTAGATTAGATGATGTAGTCGTGATAGTTTTTAATAGTATTACGTCATGTTTATTAAAAGCGAGTTGTTACACGTGTTGGTCTTTATAATTGGATGAAATAGTTAAACTACATTAAAATATATATGAAGGGAGTTTAATTTAAAATGTCATTTAAATTTAACGGACTAATAATTTCATGTATAAAATAGTTCATCAGATATTATATTTAAATAAATATGGTCTCCACTCACGCTATGTTGTGCCTTACTCCATGTGCCTCGTATATTTAAATATTTCAATATATAGTCTCATAACTTCAAATAAGCCTGAATTTATTTTTCTTCAGCTGAGATTGCAAGGTACCACAGTCCTTCTAGGATAGTGCCCCCCCCCCCAAATTGTTTATTTATCAAAATTTGAAAGCTTTCTGTTTGATTTGTTGAATTCTAACAAACATGTTATTGTAACGGGTGACTTCAATAGTGACTTACTTAAATGACAAACATTTGACCCTTCTTTATTGACCAAAATGTTTTATTCGTTAAAATAACAATAAGCCTAAACGCTTTCATTAAACCATAACGGCTATATTACCGTTAAACGTTATTGTTTTTACAATGACTTTTGTCACGTTATTAACAGAAGTATGCTGGAAACCATGGCCAAGTCCCTGCTCGCAGACTCTCCTCATATAATCTTATTTATTGTGTTGTTACGGTTAACGGTGGAATATCAACAGAATATATATGACTTATAGAGATTTTAAACATAATAATTACGAAAATTTTACACCTGATGTTGTTACTAGGACTTGGAAGAGCAATAAGCAATATTGTGAATGTTGATGAAATTTTACACGAATTTAGTAACATTATATACAATAATATATACAATATTATGTATATACAATAAGCATGTTTCGATAAGAAACGTCTTACAAAACCTCCAGTCACAAACGAAATTCGACTGTTAATTTATCATCATGATTCAGTTTACCGCAAGGCGAGAAAATTGAAGGATTCGGAAGACGTTGAACTATATCGTAGCTTATGAAATCGTGTAAAGCAATAAATGTTAAGTTATAATATCCGTTATTCTCATAGTTTGTTCAATAATAGTAAGTCTTAAGCCGTGATGTGGGGAATAGTTGAAAATCTAGTTTTGAATAAGAGGAACAGAATATTTATGGTAAACATACCAGTTGAAGATTTAAATATCTTTTTAGGCATTTAAAAGTATTATAGTGACTGACCACCGGTTAAATAAGTACTTGGAAATAGTAGCTACAAAAAACTTAAGAACAGATTAGTTCTTTAATTTTTCTGTGGTCTTGGACTTTGATGTAATTAAGACCTCGAGTGCAGTAATTGCTGATGGAATGCCGATCAACTTTATTAAGACTACCATTTGTTCTCTATTTTTCCAACTATTACAAAATTGTTCAATACTTCTGATTGAACTGAAATATATCCTCTAGTTTGGAAATCCGCTTTAGTTCGGCTATTATATAAACTATCACATCCTACCAGTCTCGTCGCTTTATGTCTATTAGTATTCTTCTATCACTATATAAATAGTTACGCCACATTGTTTATTAGCAAGTTATTAGTTACTTTAATAAAAATAACATTCTTTGTTCTTTTCTTTCAGGTATTTGTTGTTCAGGTTATAGAATGGCTTCAGCTCTACTCTGTGTGGGAAGGCAATGGGCAGTAGGGAATTACTATTATGACTATTAGATGTTTCTAAAGAGTTTGACTGTCTTAATCATTTGTTATAGTTTGCAAAATTAAAAAAAAAAAATTGTTCTTTTATCAATATGTATTTCATAGTTATCACTGTCTCTCTAATAATAGACAGTGTGTCTTAGTAGGTGAAAGAAGATCTCAGTGAATAGAGGTTAGGTCGTTAGTTCCACAGGGATCGGATCTAGGGGTTCTTTTATTTAGAATTTACATATATGATATACAGGATGTCCTATAGAACTTGAACTATAGGGAAATCACGCGATGTATTTTATTTCATTAATTTTAGATTTCTTCGATTGAAATTGGTGTTGTTATGTACAGATATTATTAGACAAAAATATGTATGCATGAATAAATATCGGTTTCTACAAATTTTAAGACGTATTTTAACAAAGAATCATTAAAATAAAGAAATTGGTTGGTTAGAGTACATAAATTACATTAAATTAATGTTGAGTTCAGTTGTGTTATTGTCTTAGACTAGTGGTTAGAAAACTACTAATCAAATTTTAATGACTCTTTGTTAAAATAAGTCTTAAAATTTGTCTTAACCGATATTTATTCATTCATAAATTTTTTTTTCAAATAATATCTGTACGTAACAACACCAATTTCAATCGAAAGAATCTAAAATTAATGAAATAAAAATACATCATTTGATTTCCCTATAGATATAATTCAGTTGGACACCTGGTATACACGGAATTTAATATTATAAACCGAATTTTAACGCAGATGATTTTATTATTTATTTGCATATCATAATAATTATGATTGATGATTGTGGTAGAGCATATTTCTACCTAACTAACTAACTAATATTCTAACTGATATTTAAACATCTTTCTATTGGCTAAGAACACGGTTTAGTAATTAACATGTCTTGTAATTAACAAGACTAAAACGAAACCTATCAAGATAGGATGTTCTAGATTATTGAACAAAGTAGACTTAACTCATATTCCTAAACTTTTCTTTGATAACGAAATTCTACATTACTATGATAAATTAAATGATCATGGACGACTTACAGACAATACATTGGCTTAAAGTGACAATTTGACTTGTAATATTGTTTTTGCAGAAGTACAATTCAAGCTTTTTCTTTATTTCAGTTATGGTGACACAGTGGTCTTTACCGTGGTCTGTGGTATTAGCGAACACATTTCAGCAGGTACAGAATTGATACATACGTTTCACTTATGATTTGAAACGGGATGCTTATGTTCGCCTTTACTATGAAACACTTATTATATATAAATTACCTAACTGATAAAAAATTTCGTCTGGTAAATTAGAGTGTTAATTATTACACTTGATTATGAATTAGAATTTAATACCAATAAGGAAGTCGTTAGAGTTTTATTTGTCTCTATTTATATATACTAGATTAGGATGAAGTTTAAAAGTATACAATATTGTGTTCTCAAAAAGTTGAAATTATCTGAAGGCAATACTTTAGCTGCCGAAGACAATTTTTTCCACTTCAAATTTCAAGCCTGATTACCTTCACAGACTTTATTCTACTTCATCAATTTTCTACAAGGAAACTTCGTTACAAAATTGTAACTTTTTCTAATTACACTCCCTCTCCATTTAAAGTGTTTTCAAAGTTAAACTTGCGTTGACTTAACACAATTATTTCATTTATGTGTAACAAAATAAATTAATTGTATTTTCATTTACATAAATATTCTCAAATATTTTCTTATTATAATATGACTTTTTCAAGAAAATGAGATATATAGATTTTTGATTGTCTAAACCTAACAGATATTTCTCTACATGAATATTTTATTTGGGTAATGGCCTACATAGGTACATCGCTTTGTGCCTATATGCCTATGTGGTTATAAAACTAGCATATATCTGGCGATATCCTGTGTATTTTGTTACTATAAATATCTGCCTGTTTCTATCTGATTACTTGTCTATGGTTATCTATCTTTATAGGAAATATACTAACTGGCCTTTATTTACTTGACTGTTTTCTTACAAGCTCATCTGGATTTTTGGAAATTTGTCTACCTACCTTTATGGATATGAAGATATTTAGCTTTCTGCTTGTGTGTATCTTCCTATTTTACTATATGGTTGTACGGGCAACAGCCCATTAGTCGATGTTTTATACGTTTGGTTTCACAAGGTTTCTAGCTTCCATAATCAAAGTATGCCTTGTTTTTAATTGAGCCATCGTTTTCGTATTACAGTTACTGTAAGTATATTTCTAACTGCAATGGAGATGTGATCCACTTCCATTATATTACAATCCGCAATGGACGAATTGGTACTCTTTCTACTTAAACTAATAAATATTTTGCAAATAAGGATAAGGGAACTCTTTTATTTCATAACACCTTATGGGATGCTTGTGGCTTGTGTTAGAGACAGGAAATTTTTCACGATGATTCCTAATCATAAATGCGTTGTTATAACTATACAGACCTATCACATTATCATATTTATTATTAAAGGTCTTGAGAGTCTGGTTGAATACAATTTGTCAAGAAGCTCCTATTTAAGGAGCACATTTGTCAGACTGCTCTACATCAGTGAGCGTAAAATTGATGATTCATAGATGGATCGCAACCCTTTCCAGTGTAGAAAGCGTAATTCATAATATGGTAATTATTATGCAAAAAAGGTTGATAGATTACTGGTACAATGTTAGTAGCAGTACATGTAAAATTAAATTACTACAGGCAATTAGCAATCGTTTCCCTGTGCATCAGGTCAGCTCTAAATTTGTTTCCAAACTCAACACTATTGCCTGAAACTTTGGTTGCCATCGACAGTTCTATGGCCTCCTAGTATATCTAGAGATGCGAAGATAGCTTGCTCTCAGTGGCTGGCTGCTGTTTCTAAGATATACAATTAAATTAGTTTAACGAGTAAGCATGTCAGCCGGAGTGAGTATTTTGTATTGTTGTTTCTCCTCACCAAACACAGATTGCTTTTCAGTGGGATTTGGTCCTTCTGATATACGTCTAATAAACTCGGCGCCGATGTTTATCGTGTGGCCGTAGTCTCCATTTACTAAAATCTCAGCTTAATTGATAACACAAGTCCTATCCCAAGGGGAAAACCTAGGTTAGAGCAGACTTGCCGTTTTACCTTTCGATTTAAAAAATCTGCTTGGAATGGCAAATAATATAAAGATGCTTCAGGCAATCATAAAATTATTACAAAATTTACATCAGAAAAACAAGTAGCCTACATAGTCAGTCTAGTCAGTAAAGTTTCTCCTCTAACCTCGACATTGTGGAGGGGAAAAAAAAAACAATGATTGGCTGTGAAACAATTTTTGTGCATTTAAGTTAAGGATGTGATCAAGTCGTTGCAAAGACAATTGCTCCCCTTGACCAAAGATGAGAAACCCGTACAACTATCGGATGCAAAATCAAGATAAGTGTAGTAAAATATTTTTATTATTTTTTCGAAATATAAATCATTTATCTTATAAATTTAAATTCAAACCCCTTTTTAGTCATTAAATTCACATAATGCCTCATATTGTCATTTGCAAGAAATGTATTTAGACGACTTCTAATTCTCACAACTATCCAAGAAATTATCGTAATTCATAAATTTAAATAACTCAATACTTGTTAAAATAATAATTATGGAAGACTAATATTTGTTATTAATTTCTGTTTTTGTTAATTCTGTTTTATGCAATTTCATGAGTATTGCCAACTGCTCAAATGATCTCACGCAATGTAACATCAAACAGAATATTTTTTTTGGATGTCCAAATAAAATGTATTCTTCACTAGTTTACTACTTTGAGTCTACTATAACACTTTTCTTATTGGCCATTCTGTAATTTACCAGCGATGTATATCTTATTTTATTTTGGGAGGGGTGGGGGTACTAAATTTTTACGATGAATGTGTTGACTCAATAAAAACAGTAAAGAAGTAATATATATTCCAAATTGGCGGAATGTTATATGAATTCTACGGTTTCGTTGGAAATGAAATTGAATCTCTGATCAAGTCCTTTCCGATGTACGGAGACCTATCTTTCATTTGATAAATACCTAACAAAAGGAAGTGACTAAATCTTCACCCATAGGAATAAGAACAGATAATTTTGTATCTTTAACTATTAATGTTTTGTAAATCTTTAATTTATTTTTTTTCAAATTATGTGCGGTTGTATACATCAATATGGATTGATTAGTTAACGTTTTTGGTTTATAATGGCATTATTATAATAACATTATCAAAATAATAAGTAAATAAAATTTAAAATAAAAACAAAATATTTGGGAGAGAGACAACAAACACACATTTGTCTCAATCACCACCAAAACCAATCTATATAATATTAATATTTTATTTTTGAATATTAAATATAATACTAAAGTTGATTACCCATCTTACTTATCAGTATATTAAAGTGAATTAAAATTAAAACTGTTGAGCTTTATTATTAAACCTTTTTCTTATAGCAAAATCTTCAATACTTAAATGTTACATTATTACCATTTATATTGCTTTTTCTAGAAGAGTCGAATTCAGGTCAAACACTTCACTAAAGCTGTATTTGATGAAAATGTGTTTCGAAAATGTTCATTTGAAAATAACCTTTATCGACTTCTACAAGACGAAAAACGAATAAGTAATTGAATGGAATAAATAGTGTAAACTAAGGGATAGTAATTTACAAATTTTTAAATGACAATAAAATCTTGAAATTGTGACTTTATAATTAAAAATAACTTAACCTATGTTTAAAGAAGTTTATTAATATTTTAAGATATTACGCCATTATCAAACTAAAGTATTTAGTATATTGGACCACAATTCTTGTTTTACTGTGTGAAAAATATACCACAGACAAAAAAATACCCAACCAATAAATCTAAACCTTTTTAGAAATTATTCGTCTTTTTATGTCTGGCATTATGTTCAAGCATTATCTTAAACGGCTTGCCTAATTAACCTAAAGCTTTCCAGGGTATGTCAGTGAAGTTGATAGATTTCTAACAAAATTGATTTAGAAATATAATTAAAGTATCACTGGGGTTGAATATATTTTACTCAAAATCACTTAAAAGGTGACTTTAAACATTTGTTTGGGCAAAATATAAGCACATTTTTAATTAGGGTACTGTTTTCATGAAATTTTATAAAATATTTATGTTTTAGAGCTATGAGATGGAATTTGACATTAGATGTTACTTACAAACCCACTATAAAAAACTTAAATTGATGAAATCGCTTATATTTGTCAAGTCATTAAACCTATAATTTGTATGTTTTAAATTTGCTGAGTTATCTATCTGATCTCGAATTCAGAAACACATTTTTAAATACAAAATTTTGAACAATTATCAGAGACCCATTTGAACAAAATGCAAAATAAATATATATATCTGATTTTTAAGAGTGGGTAGGTATATAAAACGTGTTCTAAACAGTAGGTTATTATGTAGGCCTACATTTTAATATGTGTAATACTAAATTTACAATGAAGAGTACATCTAAATATCTAGGAAGTGAAATTGGTTATCATCTAAAACAATAAATAAAGCTACGGAAGTAAAGATTGTTTCATTGGACTCTCGGTTAGAAGCTACAATAAGTAGCAATGTACACATTTTTTGTAATAAAATGGTGCAAAATTTAAGTCCTTATTGAATTAATTTTTATTAACAAACAAGTAGTTTTCGTTCTAAAATGAACAAACTAATGTTTTGTTAAAAATATGTTACAGTGTCCCTAATAAAAACACAACAGTTAAAGAGATAAAACAAAATAGGTACGTAATGACTTTGGAGAGACAGTTGTATTGAGTATAAAAACGTAGTTGTAAACATTGCACGCATTTAAAAGCTATAAACAACTTACCTGGAATTATTAGAAACATTTAAGCAATACGAGAAACGATAAATAAAGTTAAAGTATCAAAGGCGATTGGTGTAGTTTATTATTTGAGACTCAGAGTTATATCAAAGAATAATATCAAAGGAGAATAAATATCAAAGTTAAAAACAATTTTTGAGTTGGTACCTTAATCAGGTTAATCATTTGAGTTGAAAACATGGGAATGATACGGTAAATGTAACATTTTAGTATTTTGTTAAACAGACAATATTCCTTTATTGTTATTATTATTATTTTCTTCAACATTTTTAACAGAATTATAATCCCATACACCATAGTTTTTAGTTCATTTCCAAATACTTTTATTTAATTTTATATACGTTACAAATTTCCTCAAGCATGTGCCACAACATCGTGTGGGGTTAAATATAAATAAATATATCTATATTGGCAAAAAAACAACAACAAATAAAAAAACATATAGATATTTGAAGTGAGAGACTGAACTATAGGCAATTTAAAATCTATTTGCTTGATCAAAGGAGCAGGTGGCTTATAGGTTTAGGGAGAAAAGGATCTAAGGGTGCTTGTAGGTATTGTAACATGACAATGTTTGTTGAATAAGTATCTTTTGATGATTGGATGAAAGATCAATATGACTGTGAATGATGTGTACAGGAGAAAACTGCGGAAAATTTTATGGTCTTCTGTGAAAGACACAGAAGAGCAATGAATGAAGTACTGGGTGTGTACATACCAAACATGGAGGAGCTACGAGAGATTGCCTTTCTTTCTCTGCTGAGGTTCATAAAAAGGACAGGTACCATTGGGCAGTGGTGGTAATTAATTACTATAATAATCTCTTCATGAGGTGGTTAGTAGGAACTAACTATATGGACGTGAAGTCCGCCCCAATACATAATATAATTGAAATAAATATAATAACTTTTTAGTTTAATATAAATCAAAAGAAAACAAACCTTCAAATATAAATACATCAATAATTATCAATAACTACATATAAAACGGGTTACAATGAATTAATTATTCAGTATTTATAAAAATATATATCACATACAAACCAACACCCCCCCACACACACACACACAAACACACACACATACACACACCCACACACACACACACACACACACACACACACACACACACACACACACACACACACACACACACACACACACACACACACACACACACACACACACACACAAAATACGAATAAGAAAAGATATATATATATATATATATATATATATATATATATATATATATGCAATCAAACGAAACGTTTTAATACAATATCAGTAATTATAATACTTAATAGAAAAAATATATTATACAACAGAATAGAAATTCTATTGTTTATATACACAATTTTAATAAAATTGGTCGGCCACATTTGAGGAACATTTCAGAACCAATAAAAGTAACGAGAACACTCACTTTAACGAGAAAAGCCTATATTCAACAAGTTGACTTGACGTTTCAACGACACCTTACAACTTTACGAAACTGTTGCGTATATAGAGGTGGGCACCTTGAAGGTTGAAAACTTCGAAAGTTACAACCAAGTTTCAATTCTGTACGGAATGTCGTGTAGTTTACTTATTTCTCCGATATTAACCCTGTTTGGGAAATACAAAATAACTTTCAATAAGTATTTTATTATTGATATTTATTTTGTGTGTTCTTAAGTATATTCCCTTTTCTTATTTCCATTTTTATATTATTCTTTTACCTATTTTTATTTAAATTTTTAATACTTTAATGTACATTTTTTAAAATTAATCTTTTGCAAATCAATTTTATCAAAACTTCTTGAAATTATATTTTAACCACTGTATTGTATTTAAGAGATTTGCGTCTCTTTCTACCGAGCAGAAATTTAAACATGTTAATAACTCAATAACTGGTCATATCAAATACCCATTATAATAAATATTCAGGTGAATAATCTTAGCAAACTTTCAAATTCACTGTGATTCATTTAGTAAGGATTATTAAACTGGTATGAAGTAAAAGCTGTTAATTCTCTAACCATATACATTTCTCAAAGGTAAATCCGTTCCTAAAGCCTTCACTTATATACTGTACAGTAAATTGTAAAAACTGTCCATTTGATGTCATCAAAATTCACCCTTCTACTTTAAAGTTTATTTAGATGTTTTTTCAGTGTAATAGTTATCATGAATTGTTCATAAATTTGACATTGATGTTATATCGTACCTCTTTTGTGTCTCTACTCTAATTAAAATGATTTTTTTTTTAAAAGGGCGGAATTTTAACATTTTTGAAATTTTGTTACTCAATAATGAATAATAATGTAGGTGTAAAATTTTAGATCCTATCATAAATTGGGTTCCTTTATCTGTTAAAAATATTTTTTTAAATATTAAAGTGAAATATTTTGATTTTAATAGTTTTTCTTAGTTTCCCGAAAGTTTACTTTGTATGACTTATGCCCTTTTAAAAAAATCCGATTCAATTATCTTTCCACTACCCAAGTTTATATTTGTCAAGTCATTAAAACCTATAATATGTATGTTTTGAATTTGCTGAGTTATCTATCTGATCTCGAATTCAGAAACACATTTTTAAATACAAAATTTTGAACAATTATCAGAGACCCATTTGAATGAAATGAAAAATACAACTCTAATTAGCTTTACACTCTAATTTTATGCCATCATAACACTAAACTTATTGTGATAAAATTTCCTTTTTAAATATTTGTGAATATTTTTTTCTAATTGTTAAAGTTTAAATATCAGACAAATTTTAGCTCATAACCGACAGAGCTAAATTTGTGTCATGTGTAATTTTTGTGAAACTGAGTTTTGAAATCGAACTGATTCAATACTAAATACGTATAATTTATAAATCATTGAAATCCAATCATATTTGACAATTTATAAGGCCATTGTGCAAATTATAAGGTAAAAACTGTCGCACAATAATCCTAACATCGTCGATGAGGCTAACTTCCACCTCAGTCCAGACCACTAAATCATAAAAGGTACAATTTTCGTTGCGATTAAAACTAGTCTATATATTATATATGATATATGACTATTCGATTACGTGTATTTTAAATATAAATGAATAACACAAATATAGCCAGTACCGGAGTATCTTAATTACATTTAGAAATATAAAAAAAAATTGTTAAAAAAAAAAGATATATTTATAACCATTTAAATAAAAACAGTAAAACGTTCTGAGACAAATAGTAAGCTTTAACACTACACATTATTTCCAAATAAATATGAACTACCTGAATATTAAAAGTTGTAAAATCCCTTTTTGTATGTATATTCCATTCTCTTTTTTTTTTTTTTTTTTTTTTTCAAAAAAAGAGGTTATTGGAATAAATTGCGGAAAAAAATAACTTTAAAAATATGAAATGTAAGTCTTTTGTAAGTAAATCAGTCTACAAACTATCATAAATAGTTTCGTAGAAAAAAAAAATGCAATCATAATTCTAAATTATGATTTGGTCAATGTGTCAATAACATAATTTTATAAACATATTATCATTAAATTATAACGTAGAAGTTACAATAAATTTTTAAAGAACTGTCAATCCTCCTTTTTTAAATAATTTAGAAAACTACTTCACAAGTCTTACATATTTTATGTTTTGACAACAAAATTATGCCGTAAATATTATTGTTTAATGTATGTGCTTAATGATTATTCTAGTATAAAGAAACAGTGGTAAATGAATTTTTAAATAATAAGATATCTAGTTGTACACAAATTGCCAGAGGAAGTATTCTAGTTCCTTGAAACCAAGAGAGATTTTCAATTATCTCTCCATCGTGAGAATGCTACAGTTGAGTTTTACTTTTTAAGTTTGTAGGCTTGACGACTTGAATAGTGAAATTACTTAAAGATTTAGTAATCGTTTTACTTAGAGACAATTTTTTTTTCATATCTTGTGAGAAGACATCTATAGGACTATTATTATGATTATTAGATAAGAACATAATCTAAATTTCACTTAGAACTTTGTTTTTAATATGATTATACAAGTACAGTATGTTTGTTTTGGTGTTCAACTTTATATGTCCTTTCATTTAATGTGTAATAATCGCTTCCAATAAAAAGTTAACCTCCTGATTTTCTCATAAGGAGTTACTTTTTATTTTTCTAAACCATTACTCCTTGTCCTGCACGGAGTATTGTATGCAGTTATATTTTTTTATATTGGCCGTCAGTTATAGAAAAATGTCAATTTAAATTAGCCATAGCAATGTTTATTAAATTTTCCACAGAGACAATATACAACGGAGTGTGATTTTATCAATTCCCGTTGTTACAAACTAATTTGATAAATTAATAACTTAGAAAAAAACTAATTTTCATTTTATCTTTTAAAAATTGAAATAGAACCCACCTTATCAAGCCTTGAACTCGGTTTATCAATCACGTCTTTTAAAACCTTACTTTCAATATTATTAGATACACGCTTTTTAAATTTTTTTTTTAGGTCACGTAAATTCTCATATATCCCGGACTTAAAAGTAGACGAAGAAAAAAGGTGCACTTAACTATAAATAGTGTACAAAGAAAGCGAGACTGTAGAAATACGCTGTAATTTCCAGCTGGAAACATTATAGGACAGAAAATAACAAATAGGAGTGAGTTGTATAGGCGTTGTACAACTTTCAATACAATATTGTGAAGATCTTGTAAAACTTGAATTTACTTTAGACTGAATAATATTGATATCAACTTGAACCTTCTATAGAGTAAATAATATTTATATCAAGCATTGCATATTTTTGTATCCAAATGCTACCTGTTGAATATATTAGATCCTATATTTCCATCTGCTATAATATATCAGTAAAGAAGTATTTAGAAAGCGATTATAGTGCCGTTAAATATAATTAAGCATTGATAGTTTCTTAAAAGTATTAACGTATTTTGTATATCGGATTTTCTGAAGTGACAATTTGGTGCACAACTTAAAACATGAAAATGTTTCATATTCTGTTGGAGATTAAAAATTTAAATAAAACAACAACAAAACTTATTGCATTAGAATGTATATGTAATTTATTTAATTATATTAAATTTATTATATTTAGAGATTGTATATACAAAAATGTAGAAAAATTGAAAGTTTATAACTCTAAAACTACGGGGAGTTAGTTATTTTTTGCAACGCTTTCCACCCATTTTACAGTTTGTGGCTTATCTCCAGTAAATATTGCCCGTATATACTGCTTATGGGAGGTGTTGGTCAATACAAACACCATTATTACATATAATCCTGCATAGAAATAATCTCACAACTATCTCTCTCACAGTTTAAAAACACGTTTAAACACCTTTTGATTTTATATTTTAGTAAATCAGATCAGTTAGATCTCGTAAACCATGTCGCAATTGTGTATGTGTTTATAACAGCGAATCTGTTTTAAGCCTAAAGTAGCAAAAACGAGACCATGGTAAACATATTCTTATAGCTATATGGAATAAAACAACACAAATATCCACACTTTAGTTCAGCAACATTTTATTTGGACCAAACGACATTAACAATCCAAAGACGCTATTCAGTTGTACAATGTTTGTAATTCAGAAAAATTTGCCTTTTCAAATTGATTCATGCAAAAAGTGTATACTAATATATACATATATGGAACTCAATTTGGAGACCTATTAAAAAAACAAATGTAGAATATGTGACCAAACATAGAAAACCTATTTTGTCCAACCTCGATATAACACAATTAGTAGAGTACTTCAGAGACTTATGGCTACTTTATTTATGAGGAGCGTATAAATTTATTCTAATAAATAAGTACTACATTGAATGTAAACCGATTATTTAATCAATTAGAGTAGTTACCTTATGGTCTTTGTTAAATTCAACTTGAAATTTAATTCGTTAACATTTAAATTACTTTGAAATAAAGATCATTTAAAGAGGTTCTTAGAGACAAATTGTTTATATTTTTCTAAAGTGAAATTCCTATTTTTATCTAATTTGAATATGATGTATTTATAATTTGAGAAATGATAGCCGTATATCTTGATTGATTGATGTAAATAGAAAATAGAAAATATTTAAAGGTCTTGACAACAACAAATTATTAATTCTGAATAACTGTTGAAGGCCTTAATGTAACGGGCTAATATAAAAGGATTCCACCTTCATTTTATTTTGGAATTTACGTGCGTAATAATTTGTGTGTGTGTGTGTGTGTGTGTGTGTGTGTGTGTGTGTGTGTGTGTGTGTGTGTGTGTGTGTATGTGTGTGTGTGTGTGTGTGTGTGTGTGTGAGAGAGAGAGAGAGAGAGAGAGAGAGAGAGAGAGAGAGAGAGAGAGAGAGAGCGCACATATTTAACCCAATAAATAGTGCAATAATTTATGTAGACGTAAATCATATCTCAAATTAAAATACCGCTGTATAACTAATGTACAATTCTTGTAAACCAATAAAAAGATACATTATATTATTTATGAAATAGACTTTACCAATCTCAAACCATAATTGAGTCTCTACTAACAACACATCTATAGCTTTCACAGTCTCAGCCATACATGGGGTTAACCTTACTTTACCACACAATCAAGCATGCAAGTTTACATCTCTTCTAATAAACGTACCCGACCTTGAGACAAACTAGCGTTTAAGTTGCGTCGAATTTAAAAGTTTAAAAAAGAGTAGATTTAAAGGTCAAGTGCATTTATGAACGTTTCCTTAATAAGATTCGTGGCCTACAAAGACGTCATCTATATCATATTTGTACGTTTCACAATAATTATTACAGCTATATTTTACAATTCGTTGGTTCTGAAATGAATAAAATAAAATTGGAAACCTTGTTAATATGCACTTCTGCAAAAAAATGTAGAATTGTGCATTTGCTGTTTGTGTTTAATCTTTATCCTAAAAAGTTAATTGTTGCTGTTATTGTTTTGTTGAGTCTATTGGCAAATTACCTGAATGAAGTCATTGTCAAGCACTTTATTTGTTACCAATATCAAACACCCTAATTCTCATATTGTCTTACATCGAGAGAAAACGTAAAAGATAAAAATGTTATTTTTATTTACTGAAGTTATAAATGGAAATTATTAGCCATTAAACTGGCATAAATATTTTATTTAAATTACTTATTGTAATAGTCTTAAAGTATTAACAACAAACTTTTGATATCACTTTTCATTCCATTAAGCAACATAGGAAGTATTGTAATTGCAAGAAATTTGGTCTTTATTTAGTTTTTGATTGCTATTAAAGCTGTGATACTAGAAACCTTGGAGACATATCTGTCTGTTTGTGGCATTATTGTTAGACATTACGAAAAATATTTACTCAATTACTGACAATTTTAAAATTTGATGAAGGGTTGATGAGCCTTGATATTAGATATCCTAAATAGATTTAATTAAGGGTGAAATATATAAGGGGCATTGAAAGATGGCAGTCATGTTGTTATCACTTTTCTAAGTGATTTATATCACCAAAAATAAAGCAATCTTAAATTGAAATTATAACCCATTATATTCAAGAAAGGGACTAATATCCACGATTCCGTCAAAAATGGATAATTTTTATTACTTTTTTTAAAATTTTATTTTTGTTTGAAATCTGGTAAAACTATTTTTTCAATTTATTATTAAATAGTCGATTTTGAGAGAAAAAAAATATAAATTTTATTTATTTTATATCTGTCGTGATTACGTGTAAATATTTTTTTCCGTCTAATGTTTCATTACATTCTACTAAATATTGTTTGTGAATTTTGTTTTCTCACTGTCGTACCAGTTAACCTACTCTAGATACAAAATGGAACACTCGATATTCTTATGTATGCATGACGTTAGCTGTCGCATCCAATTCCTTTGCGATTTATAAGCTGAAAAATATTCTTTTCATATAAAGAGCTGTCTCTTTCAACTCCATCTGTTGACACCGATAATTATAGTTATTCAGAAGATTAAAGTTATTCCTTATTATTTGGAAAAATCCATTAACATTTATTGTTATTATTCTAGATTCGTGCATGTAATATCTTATTTGTATAAATGCAACTATTGTTTATTAATAATAAATCATGATCGATAATTGAAACAAATTGAAGGTTTTAATAATTAGATTGATATTTGCTTATGCTGTTATTAAATGAGTCATTCTCCGTTATCTCAGAAATATATAAATACAACATATTTCTAAAGGCTCTGATTCGATTGTAATATATCACATATTTTGAAAACATCCATTTATTTGTATTTTAACAAATAAAGTTTACTCGTCTTTTTGGTTTGTTAGGTAACACTTGAATAGTTACACACAATTTGTGTGTAGCTCCAAAGAGGTTAAAAATAAATTAACCTCCACAAACATTCAATTTTTTACATGCTGTTTTATTTTATTTAATACACTGTATTAGACAGAAAAGAAGTAATCAAATCTTCCACATTTTTATATATCTGTATCAAATCTTATTCTTTAAAAAGAGCAATACACTTAGTAAGCTGTCTGTAAACTATATTTAATTAGCTACTAAGGCAGGATAGGTGCGTAATAGAATATCATCTGGGGAATTACGCGAAGGGCATGACCAATTAATTTTGTTTATCCCCAAACATTCAGAACGTGAGCTTATCGGAAATAGGCATTAATTCCACCTTTTATGAATGTAACGATTAAACCAATTAAAAAGATAGCAAAGTATCTTTTCGCAACTAACATCAAAACAATTCAAAATAATACTTACCCATAATATTTAACTTCGTAAATTGTACTCTTAAAATAACAACACAAGTATTGATATCAATATCACAGTTTAATAAAAAGAAATAATTGAATAATAAATTATGCCACTCCTTAATACGCAGCATAATGGCTTTATTTATATTGCCTAGAAATACCAAATACGAATTTATATTTATAAAGGTATAATATGTATCGTCAATTTTGACATCGGATTAAACGTATTTGGAATTAGCAAATCTCCTTACATTTCACGTAATCCCAAATTCAAAAATTTAATATTTTCCTCTCACTTTTTAACTGAAATGGATTATGGTAAAATTTTTTAGACGCCGAGTTTGAATTCAAAATTTGATTCTATATACGTGGATGTAGAGTCATGTGCTGGACTCTCTAACATTTTTTCACCTTTCTAATGTTTTTAAAAAAGTGTTTATACTGGGTTTTTAATTGTATTTGCCAATAAGTGAGGAGCTGCAGTTAATTGGATTTGTAATTTATTCAATGTTCTATGTATCAGAAATAAAGCCTCTTAAGTAAACGAATACTTAAGAATCCATTGAACTGCAATATTAAAACTACACTCAACTCCTTACATAATAATATACTATACCGTTAGATTTGAGTAGATTCATAGTAGACAAATTAAAAATATTTTAAATCATTCTAACTTTTAATATGTAAAATTAAGTAGTGTCATAGTTGTATTAGATGATAGAAACAATAGCTTAAATAGGTTGTTACAATTTATTAATAAAAATAGTAAAATAATGATATTTTAGGAAATAACTAAATTTATTTTGAACGTATTAGCGGAAAAAGCACTCCTATAGTCATTCCATATAAATGTCAACGAATCTGCCCACGCTACAAGCACCGAGATTTATCTCCTCTACTTTCACCAGGGTTTTTGAGGTGGTATCTTCTTTCAACATAGATATTATAATGTAAATCTTAGGCATGTTGTCGAAAGTCTAGGAGGAGAATTTTGTTAGGTATTTGTTGTGTATACGATCGTTAGCCGACCTAGGTGTTATTATAATGTCCAAATAGGTGACCAAAAATGTACTGTATAACTCTAATTTTGGACCTAGGTAATAATGACTAGGCGAAATATAAACCGATCACCACTTGGGACGTTAGACAAAAGTAATTTCTCGAGAGCGATAAAGACGCTTTACACTCGAATTACATACACATATTTTTCATACAACGGCAGTATTCATTATATTTCCCACCATTTTAATTATTTTTCGACTTTGTATTGGAACAACTGGGCCTATAAATGCAGGTTTGAGGTTAATTGAGTTTGTTTTTTGTTCAGTGAACAGGTGACGTTACAATAATAAACCTGAATCAGCTGTTTTATTAAGCGTGCGATAATCACATGTTAATTTACAGAATAGTAATCAGCTGTTTGAGAACCTGTTCTAAGGTCATAAATGAAAATAAATCTTTAGACAAAGTTGTAGCAAACATATTTCATTGCTTTTGATACACATTTCGAGCGTGGACTTTTTCTCCGGTTTTATCTAGACCTTTTTTGGAGTGATTCCACAGTTTTTTTAGTTAACTTTTCCCGGTTGTTCCGCCACGGATATTTAGTAAGAGAGAACAAAATTTTAATGACCGCTATTTTGAAATTGAATAATTTGACTCGTCTAAAGTATTCTAATGTAAAAAAAAAAAAAAAAAAAAAAAAATTAACATCAAATTAAACAAAAATTGTACAAATACACGAGTCACAGTTTTTCAAATGTTAAGATTAAGAAATTTCATTTGTTCAAAATTAATCCTTCTTGATGGCTGTGAAAAGACCTTTTTCATATTCACCAATAAACAAGTTTCCTCCTGTTACATAAGGTTGTCCTGGTACTTAAATGCTTTCAATCGTTAAAGCTACGCCTTATTAGGTTTAACAACTCCTAGTTTGCCTAAAGCCTATAACTGGTACTACGACCTGCCTAAAGTGTTACGACGTTTTCTTCAATTTTATGTCATAGTTAATCTTCAGGACCTTGAAGACGATTAGAAAGGTACAATTTATACACTTTCGCCTAAATAAAAACATTCTATGTTACTAATACTAGAACTTGTAAAATAAATCACTTTATTTTCTGATGCACCCTCCCTTCTCCTCCTTTTTGAACGAACAGAAGTTTCGTATTCATTTATACATCACAGTATAAGTGACGTTTTGGTTGTTGTTCTAACGATGAACACTAAACAAGGGTTCAGAAAGATGTAATAAAGAAAAAGATCTGTGGACGTACCGTCAGATTACCATAAAGATTACCATGAAGGACAATGACTTCAATTACTCGTTTCCCACCTTGTCTATTTTTCCTCCTCACCAGATACATCTTCGTGACGTAAATCAGCAGGAGAATGTGATTCTGAGAATAAAGGAGGGTAACCAATACTATCTTCTTTATCTCTTATCTCCTCTTCGTATTGCACAAAACTTGTCCAACCGCTGCTTTCTTTCTTGGCGGCCAACATGTCACTTAGCCTTGAAACTATCAAGCAGGAACAAAAGATTATCAATTATAGAACAGTCCTACACACTTGTTGGCGTAACTGAGCATACATTATTTCTTAATTTCCTTGCAAATTTTAAAATCAACTACCCTTCTCTGTCTAAAAATCATTACACCATTCAACCCCCCTGGTTAGAGTCATTCTGTATTGTACATTAATCATACAAATGTTACAACATAGTCATTCATAATACTATACTTACCTATATGTTATTGTACTTATACTTTGAATAAGCAAACACACATTGCATCCTTTTATATTATTGTAATTATTTGTCTATTTATATGTTTACATAATTTTTATTTAGGGAAACCTATGGAAAACAATAATTTGAAAATTACCTTCTCTTACAAACATCACATCTAAATTTTTATTGATTTACTTTTTTTTTTTCATTGCTAGGTCACGAAATATCCTTCTTTCACCAAACTTCACAAAAACTTTAACAATTAAAACCATTTAAAACATTCAAAGTAAACTACATTTTTTTTCGAGAAAAATTTTATGTGACATTTTCTTTGTCTTTGAGTTTTAATTATTTAGACTTTTAGTTTTAAATTTAGTAGCATGAAAATGCGAAGGAGAAAACATATATTGCTCAATAAAGCTCTTTTGTGGAATTAAATATTTTTTTCATTATTTACATTATTATAGAATTGCATCAAGTACCGACTGTTGTCACATTAAATTTTATCAGAAGACCAGTTTAAAATTCGCTGTACTTCCCACTGGAGTTGTTTTCTATTTTCAATATAAAGCTTGCATTAAATAAAGTCTGGTTAAAATATTTAATACTGAATACAGCCATTATTACAAATTAAAAAATATAATATAAGTTATTTCTATTAATTCAAATTAATATTATATATTTTGTTTACTTTAATAAACTTCTTTAATATTCCAGCCATATGACTTGGTGCAAAAGTTGCTAAAGCCGGATATTATTTTTGCAAATACAAACTCACTCACCTTAGGTGATCCATTTTAATTTCCGTCAATAAATTGTCTGCTATAAAATAACTGACGAAGCCTTACAGCAGAACATTACTATCACGTTTTAATAAAATTGAATTTATCTTTTTGTCAATTTAGCAATTTCAAATGTTTTATATGTTATTTTACAACATACTTGCGTAAATAAAAATGATAGTATTTTATAAATAAATTTTGCAAACATAATATTATATTTCGATATCTTTTCACATTATGTACACTTTTCGGAAACCTACACACTGGCGGGTCTCTCAATTTTATATAATATGCAATTTAATACGTTTAAAATATTTTTACTTCAAAGGAAACATGATTCTGGAATTTTATACGTACATTTATAAACAGGATACATTTTATTTTTTATATTTATTAAAAATATTTGCTAATGTAGATATGAACGTAGTTTGTTGATTTTCCCGAAATCAGATTTTTCTCTTTTTATTATATTTTTCTTCATTATAGAATTGATATTTATTACGTTTTTAGAATAAAAAGTTATCATTAATTTTCTTTTGTCTCCCCTTAAAATTTTATATTATATTAATTTTTCAAGCGTATTTGTAATTTTTATTTTATTTGTAATTCTTACTTGTATGTTTGTTTTTACATTTTATTCTAAATTTTATGTTATATTTGTCTTTAGGTTAAAGTTTTTGTTAATTATTTTAATGATATATTTATTATAAGAGGAAAAGAGTCCACTAAAGATTGTGAGATTGGGGACGCTGAAGTGAAATATGAAACTCGCCAGTTATTTTCACAACAAATTACATCTCTACTTTATGTTTTTAATTTGATGCCTATATTGACGAAATTCGTGAAATTGTTGAATATTAAAATTGTAATATTCTCTTGTCTCAAAGTCTTAGTTTAAGCTTACTATACCATCGTCTGTAGTCGCATTACTGTATTGTAAGATTTCTCGTTGCGACAGATTTAACACAAATGGAGGGTGTTCCAATTTATATTTAATCTTCAATTCACGTAAAAGTATTAAACAATTCCGAATTTATAGGGACCAAAGACATTTGACTCAACATACATTAACTGACATGTTCTATTCTCGCAATGTGCCTCTATTACCTCTCAATACGACAGACTTTACAAATACATTTGCAACACTTCTAGACATAAGTGGGCGATCTATCGCGTGTTGTCCACCATGAACAGATTGCCGCAACGAGTCTCTCCTCCCGTGATGTTATTTACTGTGTTTATGCCATCAACTATATACAAATTACAATTACTTTTATTTCATAATAGCAATTATAAGCAGTTTAACATTGAATCCTTTGTGGATGATGTTAAAACCAACCCATGGTATAAGATTCAGAACCTTAACAGTGTTGATGAAATGGTTGAACGTTTATTAGTTTCCGCTAGAGATATTATGTCAAACATATCATTTGTAAAACAAAATGAGTGACTAGGCACCCTGCCATGGATTACAGACAATATTGGTCACTTTATGTACCTTCGTGATGCGTTTTATCGCATATATATATAAACTGAAATTAGGAAATGAGGAATTAAAAATAACTACTTTCTAAATATAAATTAATTATTTAATAATATATTATTAAAATACAAAACGCTAAAGAATTCTAATAAATCAGTATTATGGCTTGCTGTTAAAAGTTTAAGTATTGTAAAAGTGATAGTAATGCTGTGGGTGGTGACGGTATTCCTATATATTTAGAAAGTGCACTATTATCTCAGCCTTATCTGTAATATTACGATATTATGTGATATATTTCTAAAAAAAAAGGTTTTTTGCTAATACCTGGAAGGATTATTTGGTCCCCCCAAACAGTGTTATTTATTAACAGTGTTTATTCTTTTTACTATGCTTATCCACAAACTTTGAGAAAATTTTATTATATTAATTTTAATTAATATTTGAACTAACTACAAAGATTATAATTGGCCTGGTCCTATTATAATGTTTACTTGGAGTTGTAAGCTACGTTTCATGTCTTAGGCCTGTATTGTTCATGCAAACGATTATTTTGTACTAACTGTAAAGAATAGGTTTAGCTTACCACCTTCATCACCTAATAATCACTGTTTTCCGAAAGCTTGACAACTGTGTTTGTGTCTTCGGTTATATTTCGTAAATAATAATGTTTTCCTTTACGAATCCCTTTTAATGTGATTTACCTGTTTTTAATAATATTCATTCATGGGTGTATTTAATTGTGATAATTCCGTTACAAAAGTTGAATATTTGTGATATTTTAAATATCTACACACTTCAATTTCTATTTTATTTGTCATATAAATCCTAAATTAATTTTCTTCTTTTAGGTAAGATATTATTAAAAGTTTTCTATTGTAAAAGGGGAATTTTTCAACTGATCATTTTAGTAGGTCTAATATAACCTGCAAATGACACCATAGATTTTCATATCACGCTATTTTTAAACTATTTAAAACTTAATATAAACTCAAACATATGTTTAAATTCCCAAAGTTATTTACAGAACCACTCTAAATCTCAAGAGTACTCCTAAACGTCCCTTTGACTCTGTTAGTGAAATATTATTTAACACCCTTGTTGCTTTGGTTGTAAACCAAATAAACCACCACGATATAAATTGTCAATATAATCATGTTATCTACCGAATCACATGTAAAAAGTTATAAGAAGGATTATTTAGGACTAACCTTAAATTATGTCCGTATAAACCTACGACAATGCATATATTTAATAATATTAATCAAAATAAAAGAAATTCTTTAATGTTCAAAATTTAAACACGTACAAATATTTTGAAAATTGTACGGTATAAAACTAAATAATAATAAATACAAATACCAATAAAACACATTAAAGACAAGTGGTATAGTACATCAACCGGCGTTTCAATCAACATTCAGGACCGTTTAACCGTTAGAGAAACACATTTAAAAGTGTAATATTTCCTATAGAAAGTGATTGTTTGATTCATTAAGTCTTTATAAAAATACATATTCCTCTTTCGTAAAAAAGTTTAAAACCAAATCAGCTGTTAAAAACTGTCTTATAATCATCAGTGTCTGTTATTGTATTGTTTACTATATGTCTATATTTTTCTGCTATTGAGTAAATTTTAATTAATCGAAATTAGTAGTTGTGTTTTTAACCTACTACGTATTTATAATGTCCTTTAATATAATAATGGAATTCCATTACCATGGAATTACATCATGTACCGACTGTTGTAACATTAAATTATATTTAATATAATAGTTAAGAATTAAGAATCAATCCAAGATATATCTCAGAATAATTTCTTATACAAATTATTTATTAAACTTCATTAAAAATACCTCTTTTAAAATGGTTTTATTTCAATATGATCAAACAACAATTTAAAATATAGGTGCCCTTCAACATAGAGTATATAGAGAGTTTTAATTGAAAAAACTTCATGTGAACATGATTTTTATAAACTCAATCCAACCAAGATAAAAGTTAAATCCAAAAACTACAGATTCAACTAGGCTATACGTATTTTCCAGTAGAAATGAAGAAAGGAAGAAAGTTAGTAAGCAATATAGTTCAAACCAACCGAGTTTTACTACTAAAATGGCATAAAGTTTTATTTCAGGGTTTCAATTCACTCCTCCTCATTCTATAGTCTTAAGTATTGAAAATTGTTATATCTACTCACTTGTTATTTAAACAATATCATTAAGATAGTGAAATTTATCATGCTACATAAATTATTAAAAACTTCAACGTAACTCAAGTTTGAAAATATGTATTTTAAATTGTAACAATGATAGATAGTTTGAGATGCATGAAATGTTGATAATTTCTGCTTTTGTAAAGGAAATGTTGCCTCCTGATGATTAATGATATCAAGCCTTTGACTTCATTGGAGACTGCACATCGGGATGGGCAACCAGATTAGACAGGTGGGTGTAGAGATGCAATATGGGAAATGTTAACGATCAGGAACAGAAGATGTAAGTCACGTTAGGGTTCAATTAATTAATAGCTTCAGTAGTAACACATAGCGTAAAAACAAGCCGTATAAATATTACATAATTTGGAAATTCACAAATTAAAAGTGATTAAATTTTTAAACTACATTCAACATGAATATGGCACAAGATAAATTTAAGATTTTTTTGTTACAGGAAAACCTGATTAATAATTCTATGCTGATATAGTTCATCAGACATTGTCTTTAAATAAATATGGTCTCTACTATCGCTATGCCAGTGCCTCAGAAGTGCCTAGTAGATTTAAATATATGTTAATAATCTCCCATACCACGGATAGTTTGGGAACTCATGAAGTGACTACTCATCTCTAACAGGTGTAGAATTTAATATGACTTCAACGATGTAATTGTAGTTTCATATATTTTTCAGTGCAATTTGTATACAATTAGCAAATAATAGCCTACCCAATATGATGTATTAAAAACATAGGTTTCAATAGTTATGATTCAATAAAATCAATTCGATTTTTATTTTGAAATTTCTATGTAATCTTATTAACTTTTAAAATAATAGTTAGAAAAAATAAAATAAAAAATAAATTTTTTGAATGAGTATGAAATTGATAATATCACATATATGACAGTTTTAATTATTATCAAAATACCTTTATACATGTAATAAATATTTCTCAAACAAACCAAATTGCTCAGTCCTCATATTACATTACTAGTAAAATAAAATGGTACTAAAGGTCATCTCAAAAAAATTAACAAAATTACGCAAATGAATCCATAAGCAAATAAAAAACCAGGTATTGAATTACATTTCTTTTAGTTCTTTAAGCTTTGATAACTGAACCAAAAATTCATTTTTATTATTATTTAAATAATTCAGTAAGGTTTTATGAAGAAGGAAAAACTTAATTTGCTACATTTTGACTAAAACTTGAAATTCAGTAAAACATATTACGTAACTTTTATCTAGTTTGTGCTTGTTTAAACCTTATGTAAGGCCTTGCAAGGATTGCTTTGTCGTCAATTTTTAACGATAAGAAAATCACGCTCTGAACAGGGAAACTCCTGTTAATTCCTGTTAGTCAAGACAAAGAGACTTATTTACTTAACCATGAAGTCTCAAAAACTTGAAGAATTATTTTAATAGAATCTGTCTTCCAAAGCATTTAAATAAATGAAATGAATATTCGTTATTTCACAGCTAAAAACTGGTCCAAGTGTCGTCCACGTATCATCATTGCATCTTCCAAGTAATCTTCGTGTAATATATGACAAGGAATTGAGTTGAACGACAACTCTCTCAATAAGACATTCCATTGGTCAACGAAAAATCAGATAATTAAAATTTATTTTTTTAAAGAAAAATTAATTTTAAAAATTTTAATTGTTAATTAAAAGGAATATTTGTCGAAACGCATACTACTTGTATTTTTAAGGTTATACTAAAGTTAATAAATAAAAACGTTCATTTCTGAAACTGGGTTATAGATTTGAGATTGGCGAGCCTTGATCATTACGAATAAATTGGTGACTTTATATTTAACATGTCTTATTAATTATCATTGTAGTAATTCAGTTTGACACTTCAGGTTAACAAAATAATTATTACATCTAGTTCCATGGGGTTTCATTGAACTAATCGATATATTTTCGTTCAACTCTGAATGAAAATGCTATCACTCAATAATCAATGACTCAATAATAATTAATCTCTGGAGAATATTGATTGGTGCCATTTTTTAATCTATTGTAGTTTGACTGATCCGTACCAAGAAACGGTATATACCATGTGTTTTCTGGCGAGAATCACAGAAGCGCGCTATTAAATACTTGGTCTATGGGATAGCCGACTAAGACTGTGTTTTATAGAAACCAAGCATGTAGTCAAAGGTCACCCTCACCAAAACCATTAGTCATTATTAACAAGGAGTTAATCATCCCAATAGATAAATCGGAAGATTAGCTAGAACAAACACCAGTGCTGGTTCAATTCAGTACGAAAAAAGCAATAATTATATGCTGACAACTGTCGCTTTTCCCATAGCTTAACGTGTAGCGTAAAAGCCCACGATTCCTAAGCGTTATACAGCTACTCGTCCAGAAGTAGCTTAATCCAAAACTGTGACTCTAGTGATAGGCAACAAACCTGTACAGACCAAGTATTGTATGTCAAAAATTCATCGGTATTCTATGGTATAGAAGCCCTCACACTATGGAAGTTCGTGTTTAAATTGATTGACAGCAGAAGGCTCCAAATATGGGCATGTTCTTCTAGAATTACAGATCCCGCACTCCTTACGCAAACACTATTACGCGAACTAAAAAAATAAATAAACTAAGTTCTATATTTTTCTAAGCCTAAATTACTTATTTTCTAATTTCAAATGACTTTTTGCTCATTAAAACATTACGATATAAGTACATTGCTATTCTGATGAGTATGAACTTCCGCTAAAACTGTCAGGCACAGACGATTATTCTAGTCCTCACCACTATACAAGATAATTTCATAAATTGATAATTCATTATATAACGTAATAATATGAGCAAACATAACATGTTCCATTCATTATTTTGCAATAACAAATTCATTATTATTCGGTATCTCTCACTATGGATGACCTTACCAATTTATTTTTTTGCATGTTCAAAATTTCACTATATAATTCTTTAGGTGATATTATTATACTTTACGAGGTGAATTTAATATTTGGGCTATAAATCTACTCTAATTAATTTTATAACTCCTATTTGCCCATTTTGTAATTGACCAGCAATGTATTAATATTTGTGTGTGTAAATTGTGGGTTGAGATGGGAGTCTAAATTTTGATCCTGAATGGGTAGACTGAGTAATACAATGAAGAAGTTAAATTCCATATTTGAAGGTTGCCTGTTTTAATGTATCATTCCACTTTACATTTAATATCTGACTGATTCCCTTCAAATGTACTAAGACCCACCTATTATTACGAATTCTTTTTTTAAATAATACGTAAAATGAGAGTTATCAAGTACGAAACAAATTTTAAACTTCATCATCACCGTTGAGGTATAAGAAATTCGTAGATTGATAAACAATCGTAGATAAATACCTCATAACAATAAGCTACTAAATATTTACCCATTCAAACAATCTTAGTATGGTATTATTTGTTTTTATTTGTCTTTAATTATATTTTATTGGTACAACAATAAAGTTAGGTTTACAAGTACACTATTTTTAATAAGATTTTAATTAAATAAGGAGTTTAAACGCAATTTAGAAACAAACACTAATTTCAAAAAGAAACAACAATTATATAAACACCTTATTCAACCAACACACATTTATTTCATTCAATTCTAAAATCAATAAATATGTATATTACTAAAAATGTCTTCGTGAAATTTTAATATTTTACTTAAAACAATAAGTAAAATATTAGCCATAAGTAATTATTAGCCATCTCACTTTTAATTATCAGTATTTCAAAGCGTGTGCTAATGAAGCATTTTGAGCTACAATAATTATTCCTTTTTCCATTACTAAAATATTCAATACTTAAATGTTACTGAATTACCATTTATATTGCCTTAGAGTAGAATCGAACTCGGGCCCAACACTATCGTAAAGTTGTATTTTATGAAAGTGGGTTGAAGAAGCATATTTTTGAAGATTCCTACATCCTCCTCCAAGATTTCAAAATCCTCCTCTTCCTTCTAAAAAATATTTAAAAAAAGAAGTAATTTAATGGATTAAATAGTGTAAACTACCGGATATTCATCTTTAAACTTATGATATAATTTAAATCTTGAAGACGCGGCTTTACAATTTAAAATAACTACACATAAAGTTATAATAACATTTAAAGAAGTCCATTAATATTTTAAGATGTTACACCTAACACACAACAAAAATAATAAATTCGACCCAATGTTGTTATGTAGGAAACATTCCACAGGTTTCTTATATTTAATAGTTCTTCTTTAATAAATTTTTTGTGTACTGTATTTACTTAAAATTACTCGAAGGTCAGGCAAATATTAAGAGTTTGATGTGTAGTTGTTAAACAAAATATACAATTTCTCATTTATCACATTTTTAAAATCCTTTAGCAATGGTTGTAATATGAGAAAAACCGTGGGAGGAATAGGTCAATAGCAAGTTGTTGTGACGTATATTGACTCCAATAGCTCCAACCTATTATAGTCTTTACACAAAACAAATATGTATACTATTTTTAAAATAATAATTTAAAAAATATTGTAATAAGGAAAAAAAACTTTTTTGGTGGGGGTAAAGGATGTATATACGGATTGACGAAGTTCAAACATCCATCGATTTTAATGTAGATTTGACATTTGTTTGAAAATTGTGATCGTCACCATCAAACATTGAAATTATCGAATAAAAAAAAAGCAGCATTTTCAGTCCAATAATCGCTTTTAACAACAAGAATTTTATTGAATTTACATTATTTTGTTATATTTCACTACTATTAATACTAGGATGAATAAAATTAGGAGTGCCTACACATATGCAAAAGAAATTTTACTTACTGATTATATTGTTCTACTCGTATTTAAAACTAGTGTAACGTATCGAAATTTCTACAATTCACCGAATTTTAAGATAGGATTTGTTTTAGACGTCGTTGGATACCAGTGTAATTCATAACTACTGAAAACCAACCAATAAAATAAATAAAAATAATCTATAATGCTGGTAATGTCAATGAAAGGAATTTTTCGATGTTAACGAGTTACTTCTATTATAGGGGTATCGCTGTATAAGATCTTAAATCAGACGTAGACCGGAGACGTAACATTTTGTTTTATTTGTAAATCTTTTAAATTTTTTGAAATAATCACTATTATCAAAACTTTGTTTAGCGGAAAGAAACAATTGTTTCAATAACTTCCTGCTTACTTCGATAACATGCGGATGATGCAAAATATAGACTTTTCTCGGCTAGTTTATTTTGGGGACGATGAAACTGCCCCGATATTTTACCTGATAAACTCCTTCAAGAATGGAAGGTGTAAACAACAAAAAATATTAGACTTCATGTTTCTTAAAAAAACAATAACATTGTATCAACTCAATACAAACTTAGTTGCCTCTCTCAATTCGTCTATTGTTTCATTATTCAACCCTAAACACAGCGGAAACTGAGTTACGTCTAACACGATTACGTTAGAGCTTTGGTTACAAACAAAGAGAAACCATTAATTTGCACTGTTTAGTGAAAAGATGTTGTTACGACCTTATTATCCATAAGGTTTTACAAAGTGAAAGATAATATATATAAGTATAGTGACATGGATTTATATCTTTATCTCGTAGATGACAAAATTAAGTTTAGTGAAAATGATATCAAGTGGAATGTATTTTTATACAGTGTATAATAAACAATTTATTCACTTATTATGACAATCGGTTGTGGAAAATAGAAACAGCAAATAACAGAAATACACAAATTTAAACAACACATTATTATTTTTTGTTCACAGCATTAATAACTATCTTCCCAATTATACTACCTTGTTAGTACTGTATTATAAAATCTAACAATTGGCGTAGTTCAGTGCTTAATATAAAAATAAATCAAAAGTTATGTATGATTCTATAAATTATATGTTGGCTATAAATTGCGTTACTAAAGTATTTTGTAAGTTAATAAAATGCTATACATATTATCTCTCGTGAAAATAAAATATTATACTAACATTCTAATATAATCATGAAATCTGTTCTTGTATCCGCTATCTTTAATATAAATAATAATCTAATTTATTAAACTGTGATTTTTACCAGGTTTAAACTTGTTCACGAACACTTAACACAGAAAATAAAACTAATTTTATTGAAATGTAAAATGTTTGTTTTATGTGCCACAATATAATGAAAACGGACGACCTTGAGGTGTATCCCGTGTCATATCACTTACTCTCAACACGTAATTATTATAAAGATAGTTGGATATTGTGAGCCATTTTATTTTTTAGATAGTTTCAAAAGTTCAGATTTTAAGTAATATTACACGAACAAAGTAAGTAATTGTAACATGTATGTAACAATTTTGCACAATTTTTTATTAAAGTATTGTATAAGGATTTCGACTAAATGTATTGGATGATATTTCTAAAAAATGGTTGTCCTGTAAAAAATAATCATGGCGCTGTAAGTACTCAACATTTCGTATCAATGTTATTAAACCGACTAATTACAATAGTGCATAGACCTCATTTATACATATAACTTATATTTACTATTTAACTCTCCATTGCGGAAAAACACGTTGGGCTTGTGATGGAGACAAAAACTATTATTATTATTATTTTTTTTAATGTAACAGCAGATATTTCTTGTTGAAAGTCTATATTTAAGGATTAAATGAAGCAATAAAGCTAAAGTTTCAAAATATTTTTATAACATAAATGAGCTAAAGTTTTTTCGCCTTGCGGCATCATCGGGAAACCCCGATCGAGTTGCCCGATGATGCCGCAAGGCGAAAAAATTGTAGCTCATTTATATTATTAAAATATTTTAAAACTTTAGCTTTATTGCTTCATTTAATCCTTGAAAAACTATTATATTCCAATGTTGTGAATAAGTGCAAACGAAAAATATAGTGTAATGTGTACACAAATTAAATTGGTTTTTATTTTTCCATCAAGCAGCTACAAAAAGATCTGAATGTAGTTATCTTCAAAAAGAGTTGATCTCGAAATAACAAGCAGCTAGTTATCCGACTTCTTTCAAACATATATTCAAATACGACCTTGGTTTGCTTTACTAAGTTATGTTTGAATAGCATCGGGAATTATATCTCGTGCTGCTCAAGAAAATACGACAACAATATTTAGATATATAAATGTGATCTTTTCAATATTACATTAATAGTTTTTGATTACTGCGAGACAGTGATCAAATGATCACTTGATTTATTTAAATATCGCGCACACAATAGAGCAACTTGTACTGCGTTTTAATTTTATATCTTACAATATTATATCAGTAAATTATATTAGTAATGATTGCGTAATATAATTGCCACTTTATAAATAATTTCCGTACGAAACGTAATATCACAATTGCATATGCCAAAATTTAGACAAGCAAATATGAAATGTGTGTGGAATCTATTATTATACAAGCTTTGACATAAATATATTATATTCTCGTTTGTATAATGGATTTAATGTTAAAAGTAATATTAGTTATACTGAATTTAATGTAGGTTAAATTATATGTTGTAAACAACAGGTTAAAAGTAGATATCAAAGATAAAATATGATATTATAGATCTACGATTTAAAAGATGTTTGAACATTGGATATAAAAAAAATAGTTCAGTAGCATAAAAAAAATGTAGTTTTCTATAAAATACGGTTTTTGTAATGTGTTTGGTGATTTAGTTTTTCATTTTATAAACAACGATTATTATTATTTTTTTTAATGGCTAATTCAGTTATTTAATAAAACAACATATACCGATAACAAAAAAATTTAATCTTATTAGGGATACAAATATAAAATTATATATTTTGGTAACAGAATATTGTATTTAATATAGTTTCTTTTTAGTTTGTATTGCAAAATGTAAAATATATCCATTTGAAAAATTTAATCTTGTGTTAGTTTAATTTCATTTCATTTAATTTATTTGGTTGTGGTTGACAATAAAATTCCAAATAATAAGTCTAAGCTTTTACATCAATATATAAAACATATTACAATGCACATACAACACATTAATTACTCCTTTATACAAATAATGGAATCAAGCAATGAATAAACAATAAAACAGAGAAATATTAAACAAAATAAATAACATTTGGACAGTTGTTTTAATAGATTGATCCATTCATGAATGGATAAGATAAAATCCTTTACAGATAAGCTCAAAATCATAATGTTTTGGAGTGGGTAAAATTAATTAGTAAATAATTCCCCAGTCAGAGATATCTATTCTGTCTTAGTCACTAATTAAATTACGTTTACAGACAGTATACTTATTTGAAAGGAATAGGACTTTATTTTTAAAGGAATAGGAATAAAACTAATGAGATTTTTTTTAAATTTGTAATTATAGGTGTTTTATAATTAAATATTAATTCAATATCACACTCAAGTTTTAGAAATAACACAAGATCTTACAAAATCACATACGTTTAGACATAATTTTGAAAAAAAAAAATCTAAATAGTTCCCATATTCATGAAAATATATTGTGTTCAAGAATTATTATAATTTTGTGTTACCTCGTTAAATATTTATATACATATTGTATATTGGTATTAGGTCAAACTATCGATATATTGTTTCATAGAAATTTGATTGAAAATCAGAAATTGAACTTCATAATATAATATTTAATGTGAAACTATATTTTTCTTGTTGTTTAAAGGCAAAAAACCTTTCAATTTCCCTCGGCCCATAGAAAAAAAAGAAAGAAGAAAAACATGTAAAATAAAGACTCATAGCCCTCGTATACATTAATAACATGTCATTGTCGGGAGTGAACAAGAGTTGGTGAAGGGAGGTTTGATAGTAAAAATAAAAGTAAAGGATATAATTCATAACTACATGAAAACACGTCCAATTTCATCCCTTAGAGATTGCCATGCCAGTACTGAATCGAGTCTTTCATTGAATCTTTTGAAAATGATTGAAAGAGACGAATATGTTTATATCCCTTTTAGGAGTTAAGAATTACAAGAGTATCTAACACTTTTTCAAACAAATCAGATCTTATGTACAGTTAAAAATAATAAGACTAACACCATGTGGGCTGTGGTAAGCATAGGTTTAGGCAAAAGTAGGAATATAAACTTTTCATACATTACAATAGACATAAGTAAAGTTAAGTCTAGGATTAGGTTAACAATCTTTGGTCATAGGTTTTAGGTGTAACACGTATGTGATACAAGTAGGCCGTGGTAAGCATAGGTTGAGGCTAAAGTAGGAATATAAACTTTCATACATTATACATAGAGATAGGTTATGTTAACAATCTTTGGTCGTTTTAGGTGCAACACGTATATTATACAAGTAGGTTGTGGTGAACATAGGTTTAGGTAAAAGTAGGAATATAAACTTTTCATACATTATAATAAACATCGGTTAGGTTAAGTATCTTTGGTCGTTTTAGGTGTAGCACGTATATTATACAAGTAGGCTCTTTTGAGCATAGATTTGTCTGCGCATGGATTGACCGGTGCTACACCCTGGTAGCCAACGGAGGAACCTTATATACATTATATAAATATATAACACATTAAATGTGAACACTACTCTGTATTTTGATTTGTTGTATACCTCAGAGTAACCTAGAGGTCCAACCCAAACCCTTGCGTACGTCTTACGGTAAGGGGTACGTGTCCAAACTTCTATGAAATGTACTGGCATATCATTCAGGGTAACACCTACGTTAGTGCGTTCTGGTGGGAGGTGGTGGTGGGGGGTGCTACTACTACTACTACTAGGTTAGTACACGATTGCTCAATCGTGTGTTCGCCTTCGGGTAACACGGTCTGACGTCACTATCGTCAACGTGTACATGTGACGTCTCACCACTCCTACTAAACCATCTCCCACTTCCATCTCCCACCCAACAGCCCAGCCACTCCCACAACACCTCCTACCATCTCCCACAACACCTCCCACCATCTCCAACCAACCTCCCACTATCTCCCACCATCCACAACCACACCTCCCAACATTCCCCACCATACCTCCCACGATACATAACCACGCCCAACCACTCCCCCACCATACCTCCCACCATACATCACCACGCCCAACCACTCCTCCCACAATAGTATAATAATATTTTACATATTTTGTAACAAATATGAAACAGGCAGAAAGATATTCTATTAATGTTTACCGGAGAATATAGTGTTGAGAGCAATTAAAAATAAAATAAATACTTTTTATTTACCATTGCGATATTTCCATTTTAATTAATTGAAAGATAATGTATATTTTATTTAAAAATCATATTTTAAAACCAAGGTGATTATCTGTAAAGTATTTTGAATATTATATTTATAGCAGTTTAAACTACAGTACAACAATACAGTAATTGTATTTATTGGCAGGTGAAAGAGAGAGTACGTATTTACGGATTGTCTGTTTCAATGTATAGATCAAAATGTTTGTTATTTAATTACTATCAATGCTCATGTAAAACCTTAGTAAAAGAAAGTAGGCTAGTCATTTTGTCTTAGTTTTATTTTACTTTGAAGTGAGACAATATTAACGCCCAAATTCTTGGAGTGTTTGACATTGTTAAACAAATAAAACGCTTCAGAATGACTTTATTTTGGTAATTTCCCTAGTGACTCAACAAAACATTTCAGGATACAATTAACTTCAGAGAGAAAGATTCAACGCAAACAGAGAATACACAATACCCCAACATTGATGGAAGTACATGATAACAAGACTTACAATGGTATTATTTACCTCTCAGAATCAATGATTGTGAAATGTTTAAAATATTTAAAAATTGTGAATATGAGGCAAATATGAGGTCGTTAATGTCATTGTAAGCCCCAAATCTTTCCATATATTCAACAAAAAATAAAGAGTAAACGTCGATTTATCTTTAATGTTTCTATTGTAAATTTTCGATACAAACATCAAAGAAAACTGATCGCACTGAAAAACAACAGTATTAAAACGAAATTTCAAACTGAAGCATCATATTTGGATACTGAATATAGATTCAAATTATAATTGTCTGAAATGTAATATTTAATAGAAAAATTATTAGCAAAAAAAAGTATCAATACTATTTTTAATTTCCTTACATTATTTATTTCCATACTCACTTTCCATCTATTAAATTATATTGGTTTACATACCTTTTCAAAAGCTTAATTCCTGAACGATTTCTACTGCTGTTTCGTCTTAACAGATGACATCCTCAGGTGTTACACACGGAACATAAAAACATATTCATTACACGGATATATATATATATATATATATATATATATATATATATTCTGTTAAGGGGAAACAGCTGTAGCAATAATTAATAAATTTAACTACTTTGACAATTGAATTTATAAAAATGTTTCCTTACATCGTTAGTTACACATATACAATCTTAAACAAAATTACACTACTTGAAATTGCAACAATATTAATGATTTTGAAAATAATATTACCTGGTTTTAATAATTTGCAATTTTAAATAACTGATCACATAATTTTTGTGACTAGATTTGTTTATAAATCTTTTCCTTTAGTTTGTGTTATTCCTATTGTGTTTGTTTACCTAGGAACATGCACATTTGGCTATTATAATGTTGGGTGATATTTACTAGAAGTGAGGTAACCTTGCCTTGTATTAGATTTTGTGGTTAGGTTAGGATAATCCCATATGTGGTTTATTGAGGTGAGTAAACTTTGTGTGGGGGAGACTGTACAAGCTAAACTAGTGTTGTGGGCAGAGTCTGAATTACTGTTTGAGATGGTACCTTTGTAACATGAAAGCAATATGGAACGTAATATATGATATAGTTTTATATTTCTATTTTAATATGTAGGTTGTCTGGGTCAATACTTGTACTCCCGAAAGACTGTTTCTAGCCTCCAGGAAAATAGGTTAACTATATGAATACTTTATTATATGAGGACCCATTTTCCTGCTCAGTAGCTTACACTTAGTATTAACTTTTAGTGTGTTCATGGTGTTTTATACTACAGGTTTTCTAGTAATATATAATGGAACAAGTAGAATTGAACGCTCTTTATTATTTGTTTAGAAGAGAAAATTTGCTTTTTGCATCAAAAATTGAAGGTATTGTTACAGGGGTGGAGAACATTTAACATTTTAATAAATTGACGACAATGTAAAGGAACTAATTGCTATCCTTTCCCAAACGTGGTACATCCCCTCTTTCTAATTCAGGGAACTACTTGATATTGATTGGGCACTATATACCTATTTGTGGTAAACAAATAAAAGACAAACATTCTGATAACTGATTAGTAGTAGATGAAGTTTCCTTAACGTTTTCGAGCAATATCTGTGATATCGATTATACAGTCAAAGTAAATGCTAAAGTCAAATCAAACTTGAAACCTTAAATTTTATTGAAGTGAAATAAATATTCAAAATTAAATTAAAATTCATAATGAAAACTATGGTCAAATCTAAAACATTATATTTTAATCCTTTTAATTCGACTTAAAATGTAAATTATAACTTAGGTTCGAAATCAAAATAAATTGAATAGCCAAACCAATGATAAATGAAATATTAAGTCAAAATACAAATAATATGTTTTACAAGATCAAAATCATTTTTTTAGAACGCAAATGAAAATTTAAACTTTACAGGAAAGGAGCACCAGAGAGTACAAATTATCTTACGCCATATTTACAGAATCCGACAACAAGATAATTAGAAGTATTAAGGAAACAAGTGAAATCGTCCTACGATGAATTTATGGAAACAAATATTTGTTAAATGTCAAATAAAATAATAAGTTTGAACTGAATAGCTATGTATGATTAGAAAACTAGAAAAATCTTAAGTAATCCCAATGAGAAAATTTTACTAGAACATTAAAAAATTCTTTCAGTTGGTCTCAATATTTTTGTTTGGTTGAAACGTAAATTTGCTTATTGGTATTTATTAAATAAACTAAATAATTGCAACAATGCCACGGAAAATATAAAAAGAAGTAAAATTAAATTTCAAGACGTAATTATTTCTAAACATACATTTCAGTTAATAATTAAGTTGATAAAAAAAGAATACATTAGTACCCTTTAATCTTGAATCACACACATACTAACATTATATAAAACAAAGAAAAACTAGGCCAAATAACAAATAAGAAAATTAGTGCAACAAAATGAAACTAAAAGTTCATTACGATTATGAAAGAATTCATAAAATAAGATATCAGAAAACACGAAACTGTTTTAAAGTCAAAAAATATTTACATTTTTGCTAAACGTAATTTTATTTATAGTTGATGTTTTTGTTAAAAAACAAACAAAAATGAAAATGTACAAACTGTAACGATGATATTAAAGGAAATGTAACAAAACCATTATTAAACATTGGATGATTACCTGTTGTTCTCGCTCATTAAGCTTAGCCATCTTATATAAATACAATTAATTCAATCATTTTACTAAAAAGTTGTACAAATAAAGATAATAATTCAAACCTAGAGTTAACAAATTACCAATAATACGAAAATAAAATGAAGGTTTGAAATCCATTTGTTACTTTAGAGCCCTCAACAGAATCAAAGATACATTATCAGGTTGCATTAGATAGAAAGAACGACATAAATATGATTCTATATAAAGTAGGTTGTAGTCTTTCTGAGTTTTGTTTTACCTGTTCCCCTATAAAGTAAAATAACATAGATAAATAATTCAGTTTGTAGTATTAAACTTACTCCTTCTGCCAACAATTAACTACGTTTTGTTATTTCTTTGTATTATTACAACAACAGGTCGACGTTAAAGAATTCATTTCTTCATTCTTCATTGCTAATACTATTTATAGTTTCATCCGTCTGTTCTGCTTTATTGTTTAGGACAATGTTGAAATATAGTTAGATTTCGTATACTCGGAGATGAAGGCATGAACGTAGTGATAGTAAGGATATGATTGATGCGCTAAGTTTGATTGATAGGGTAAAATTCATTTTAACTATTGAAAGTGAAAACAAAACATTGACTTTGCTGAGAGAGTGATTAATCAAACCTTTTTGCAACAAATAGAAAGAAAACTTATTCTATAAAAAATTTTAAAAAAAGCTTATTTTCCAAATTAGTATTCCTTTAGTTGCCTGGTCTCAAAATATGGAGGCTTTGCCTAAATCACTCTAAAATGAATTATTTGATCATCCAAGCGGACTAGACTACAAACACATGTAAAACTTAATGTTGGATTTCCATATTGGAGAAATAGTTGGAAATCTCTCTTTGTTTCAAAGAACTAGAAAAACTTGTGCTAGGCAAGATAAATACAACGGGATATCTTATTTAAAAACGCTGTGTTATTAAAAGGACTTTATATTAGGGAAATAGTTGAATAACTTTCTTTTTTCAAAGAACTAGAAAAACTTGCGCTAGGCAAGATAAGTACGGGATATCTTATTTTAAAACTCTGTGTTATTAAGAGGATTTTCATATTAGGGAAATAATTGAAATTTTTCTTTCTTTCAAAGAACTAAAAAAAGATGTGCTAGGCAAGTTAAGTAGAACGGGCTATCTTATTTATAATTTCTGTGTTATTAAAAAGATTTTTATATAAGGGAAATAATTGGAAATATTTCTTTGTTTCAAAAAAATAGAAAAACTTGCGCTAGGTAAGATAAATACAATGGGATACCTCATTTAAACTTCTGTGTTATTAAAAGGATTTTCATATCAGGGAAATAATTGGAAATATTTCTTTGTTTCAAAGAACTAGAAAAACTTGCGTTACTCAAGACAGGTACAACTGCATATCTTATTTAAAAACTATGTCTTATAAAAGGTATTTTACATTAAAATACACTAACTGCCCAAACAATCAACGAAAATATTATGATAAAATTTTGTAGGGAAAATATAAAATTCGTAGGGGTTGTATTATTTCCCCATGTTACTTGATTATCCTCATGTACGTCTGTCCACTAATTGCATTGGAAATTAAATAATAATAATAATAAACCAGTGGCAATTAAATTGAAACAAAGCTACAAAATAAGAATCAGTAATTTTAACTTATTTTGATTCATGATGATATAAAACTGTAGCTAAGAGAATAATAAAATTGACCAAACAATTCCGATGATAGATTTTACGTAAAATCTTTTAGGGATGTAATGGCTTGCCGCTTGTGTTATTACACGAAACATTACCTATTCTACCATTGATAAACAAGATAGCAAAATTTGTATATAGGTATAGAGCCAGATAAACCGATAAAAATATAGCTATAAGTATTAGATAAAACATGGAACACACATATTTAAGCAGATTAGGATAGGATAATAACTGCAAAGTTTAGGCACAAACTAATAAAGCTACGTAACCAAACAGTAAAATACTCATATACCACATTGAACATGAGCAAATGATCAGTACGGCAAATGGCTATAAGTTGCATATCGAATAGGTTAGAAGGCTAGATATGCGGAATAAGTTAGAATACTGTTAGAAGGCCACACAAAGCTAGATATGCTGGTGGGCGAAAATCCAACCCAAGATTAACTTTTAAAATACTCTAAATAGAAAGGGCATATAATAAGAAAAGTTAAAATTTTGTAACGAAGTTTTCTTGTAGAAAATTGATGAAGTAGAATTTTCGTCAGTAGAACATGACGTCAGTCATGAAAGTTAAAAAGGGATACAAATTATCTTCAGATACCCAAGTAATGCCTTTAGACAATTTCATCTTTGTAAGAACATAACGTATTAATATCATCTAGCATTCGTAAATAGGTATACATATAATTATGTACAAATTTCGGTATTTTATGAATTTGCAAATCATATTAATGTTCAATATTAAAATTTAACAGTTAAATGTATTACATAAATAGTTTAAAATAGAGTTATTACAACTGCAATGTTTTTAGTGTATTAACGACAGTTTTGTTCATCTTCTAACGTACCTATCACAATTTGAAAATGGTTTTTATGTAACTCATAAAATAATATATAGCAACGTATATAATGCTTATTTAGAGGTGATGGAGGTTTAGGTGACTAGTTTTGTAACTGAGCTGGTGTTGAATAACTATTGATGCCGTTGGGGTGAGGAATTAGGGAGGGGTAGAAAAGGGAGTTCCGCCGGTAATTTAAACAATGTTTTGGTAAAATGGACTTATTATTGTGAAGTTTGATATGGGATGAGCATCTCGTGGAATAATGAAATTTGTTAGAGTATTATTTTGGGTTTGGACTTTTAAAATATTAAATGTATGAATAGTATGTATGATAGTTTGTTTTTATGAAACTTTTATTTTATTGGAATAAGTTAAATTTGACACCTCAGAAATTCTAGATAATGCAAACTTCAAAAATAAAAAATAAATGTGACCACTGTTAATGAAACGTAAATTTTTAAAAAGTGTGCGTTCTATCTTCTTAGGTGGGCTGATGGAGAGTTATATACTAACCACTTCTAATCCTAATAGATACTGTTTTGTTTTCTCCACCGATTTGAGGTAAAGTATTTATGCTTGGTTTTCAAATTTATTTGTCAATAAATGAGGAGCTGGAGATGTTATTAATATTATTTTATAATTGATTCAATTCTCTTTATATTAGGAATAAAGTCTATTAAGTAAACACAATTTAACAAATCAATTTACTATAATGTTTATAACTGAATTCATCTCTTTTTATAATGCACTTTAATGTTTGATTTATTTGCATCACTTCATATAAATAAGTTTTAATGATGAACGGAGAAGAGATTCAACCTAATTAAAATATTTTTAAACAGTACAATAGTTTCAATTATATGTAATCAAAAGGTGTCATTGATGATATAAACAATAGTTTAATGATCGTCACAGCTTGTTTATAATAATAATAATATTATAATACTTCATAATAAGATAATGACATTGTAGGAGAGAGCTAAATTTGTTTTGAGTGTAGGTGGTGCCAAAGCACGCCTACAGTCATGCCAATATAAACTTCGACGAATCTGCCTACGCGAGAAGCAACAAGATTTATCTCCACAACTTGCATTGGTTTATTTTGAGGTGAGATCTTTTTTCCAACACAGCTATTATTCACACAATAATATAATATAATACTAGAAATGTTACTGCCTTTGTATGAGAAATTTTTCTATGGTTTTTGTGTATCCACTCGTTTGTCGACCTCGGCCTTGTATTAAAACTTGCATTAAAAATATGCTTTAATATCTTAATGTATAAAATACGTTTCAAACTACAGCCATATTTTCATAATTTTTTATCAATTTAAAAAAAAGAAGAATAATCACAATTTGACAAACATTTTACTAAAATAATTCTGGAACGATTATACCGTTATTAGATTCTTTTTCATTGTCCTTCCAATTATGAGGTTATAAAACGTGTCACTTTTGTTTAAATTGTTATTAGTTTGCTTAAAGCCTAACGTGGTAATAAATATGACTGAAACTATATTCTCCAAAAATGATTTTCTTGAATTTATAGTTTGATTTTTCGGGGATGGAACCTGGCGGCTTAGCGACCCTTACTACCACACACACACAACCCCTCCCGACCGCTCCGGGGCTCGGGCCGAGACACTGACTACACTCTTCACTATAAAATAATAACTTTTTTATTTCGCGTGTTACTTATTTAAGGTTATAATTGGTGTAATTGGCTCAAAATTACATTAAAAATGAATCGAAATACGACATAATTGCGACAACTTTAAGTCACCAAAATCTACAATGTGTTTATTGTATTGCATTTCTCGGCCTTTATTAGCTCTTTATTGATAGCTTTCGTAATATTTTTGTTCTTATACTTCTGTTAACACTGTAGGCGGTAATAGATGATATATCATACTATGATGATGATATATGATCATAATTCTTTGTGACTGGCCAGCCCAGGGTTAAACCGAAGCAGGTTATGGAGACTATTGTTAACCAGTTCAACCCTTTCGCAGAAATACCTCCCGAAATCCCCCACTTGTCCTACCTACTTTCACTACTGACCCTATCTATTGTGACTTGTGAATTGGTTTCAGTCTGAGTTTTCAGTTCTATCAACCTTTTATAAATAATTCTATCAACACGCATCAACCTTTTATAAATAATACAGTATACCGTAGAAGGATTTTCTGTGTTGATTTTGTTTGTTTAAGTGATTAGTGTACATATTTGGAAAGGAAGTGATTATATTATGACGGAAATGACTCCAAACACTAGTAGAGAAATTTTGCATTCACAAGCAAGGACAATTGTTGCTTCTGTCATACAATACTTTTATTTGGAGAAGAACAATTTAAGACCCTTAAAAGACGTTCAAAAGGTTTTGGAAAGAGTTTCTGACGCGTGTTGTGTTTCGTTAAGAACCGTTAAGCGAATTAACTTACAGCTTAAAGAAGTGAATAAGTTAGGAAATACACATACAGAAGAAGGCTGTACTACGACCGAGTTTGGAGCGGAAGAGGCGGGACTGGATGCCAGTTGTCCTCCGTTATCTGGGAAGAAGAGGCGGATAGTAATAAATACACCGAGGAAGAACAAAACTCCGGTTAGAAACAGACCCACTACAGACATAGACGACTTTGACAAAGCAGCTATTCGTCGCCACATTCTAAGTTATTATGAAAGACGAGAAGTGCCAACGCTGAGAAAACTACGTTCATCGTTGAGAGACACAGAACTTTTCCACGGTAGCCTATCTTCTCTAAACAAAATAGTGAAAAGTTTGGGCTTTGTCTACAAAAAGTTTAATTCCAGGAAGGTGTTAATGGAAAAACCATCTGTGGCGTTGCTAAGATGCCAATTTCTTAGAAAGATGCATAACATAAACATGGAGAAAGCTGTTTTCCTTGATGAAACGTGGATGAATGAAAACCTCAGTAACGATAAGGGCTGGACTGATGGAACAGTTAAAGGAACGCTAGGTTCCCCTCTGGGAAAGGGAAAGCGTTTAATCGTCTGCCATGCTGGAAGTAAACAAGGTTGGATTGAAGCTCCTCCTCTGGTATTTCAGTCTAAAAAAACTTCCGATTACCACGAGGAGATGAACGCGGAAGTATTTGAAAAGTGGTTTTTCGACACTCTACTCCCTACTATTTCTGCTGAAAGCACCATAATAATGGATAACGCTCCATAGCATTCAAGGGTTAAGGACAAATCTCCAACATCAGGTTCAACCAAAGCCGTTATGGCAAAATGGCTACAAGATAAAGGAATAAGTTTCTCTCCAGATTTAAGAAAACCAGAGCTCTACAGTGTTGTTAAAATGCACAAACCACCTTATCCCACTTATGTAATTGACTCTAAAGCAGCAGAAATGGGGTATAAGGTAATCCGCCTTCCCCCTTATCACTGCCACTACAATCCAATCGAAATGGTTTGGGGGAACTTGAAAAAATATGTACGGGATAGGAATAATACCTTCAAGTTGAGGGATGTAGAACAACATTTCCACGAAGCCGTCTCTGCTGTAACACCGGAACAATGGAGCAAGTATGTGGACCATGCCAGGAAAGCAATGGACGAGGATTGGAGAAGTGAAGGACTTAACGACGCCAGTGTTCAAGAGTTCATAATACGCTTGTGACCTGGGGATTATGACAGTGAAACCGAATCCGAAAGTGACCTGGAAGATGAAAACATTGGATGCTCTCATTTAGAATAAGTAAGTGTTTCAGAAAGTAATAAACTTACAGGCCAGTTCAATTACCACTCTATAACTACATAATAGCCTATATATTGATAAATAAGGTAGTTTATAAAATTATTTTCTGTAATAATCAATAAAGGTATAAAGGTCATATATTGGTTAAAATTATCCTACGGAAAATCACTAATAATGTGATAAACGATATCTCATAGTCGTCATCACTTCCAATGCTTTAATGAAATATTTTAAAACTTTTTAATGTAAGGGTTGCATTGGTAGGCCTATTTTGTATTTTCTGGTTAAATATTGTTAAGAATGTCGTGTTTGAGCTTATTTTTCTTATAACTTTATGAAGATTTCAAAACTGTGCAAATATAATTTAAAAAATAATTAATTAAAAATGTTGTTGTTGTGCTTTGAGAACCAACTGATTATACGCTGCAGGCAGGTAGGCCGGGGGCTGCGCGCGTTCCTGCCAGTGTGCGTGTGAGAGCTAAGGGTCGCTAAGCCGCCAGGTTCCATCCCCGAAAAATCAAACTATAGAAATCTTGCCACAAATCATAAATTCTAAAAGAATTTTGTTCAACTTGTCCAACTGAGGTAACATACCAAATTTGATAAAATTACAATACATGGAACGTTTATTAACACACATGGGGAATTAAAATAGTGAGTATTTATTCCAATAATTTAGATTAGTAGATATTTCTAAGTTACGGTGGCAGAACGCAATAGCTATAATTCTGAAAATATTTGACTGAAACATGTTCTTACTTTCTCTCGCATTACCTAAAGACAGAAAGAAGAAACTTTGAAATGGTTTTTACGCATCTAATTGTTTCGTAACATATCTTTTCTTTTGAGGTTAAGACGATACATTTCGTTCCTTATCTGTCTATGACTTCACTGTCCTAACTTAAGAACTACTAAATGGTTAGTGACACTTCAAATAAAGTTACTTTTTAGTAAGTACATGGACGTTTTACCAATTTGATAGAGTGATGAAATAATTAAGGGTTGTTTTTGAAAACAAAAATTAGTCATAAAATTATTCTTTAGAAAAAAATAAATAATACAAAAAGTTTCATTTCAACGAAATACAATAATTTGTGACTATGCTTGTTTTTTCACTTCTTTTTTTCTAGTACACTAATAGGAATTGCAGAACCATAATTTCGTTACTATAAGTTTTATAACATAGTATTGCAAGCTTAGTGCTATTATTGTGAAAATTTTATTTTCTCCACTCATAGAGAATATCTACTATTTTAATCATAGTATCATTTGTATCTCTGCAATCGTCAAATTTGTGAAATACTTTAAACGGTAACTTTCTTTAATATTTTTATAGATATAAAGTTACCGTTTTATTTATAAAATGTGTTCAAAATTTGTTTAAATTGTACCCTAAAACATAAACATAAACAACTTTATTGCTTTAAAGTACAGTGTACATAAGCAAGATGTTGACCATTACCCTAAAATATTATAAATAGATCGATTAAGTTGTGAAAATGAAAAAAAGTTCCAAAGAATTTGGCTTAGTTTGTGTGTTTTTCCGTGTCTATTATTTAAAACCTTATTTAGATAATTAGTCTAAATTTCGTAGTCATGTTTGCATAATATTTTCCAACATGTCTACAACATATCCTTAATTTATACAATACTGTTTCAAAATGAGTACTTCCTCGAAAACTGTTAAATTAACAAACAATATGAATACTACGTATTTTGACCAGTTCAACTATTTTATCATATATGTCAACATTAGGAATAGTAACAGTTTGCTGTCTTATAGATTGTTCCAATCGTAGACCTGTATACTATTATGAAACATTCGTTATATTCGAAAAAACACAAAATGTATTGATCAAAACTTTTATCGTAGTTTCTTATTGGACGTCAAATTATATTTAATTTTACCTTCCACTGGAGTTATTTTTTATAACGGGGTTTTGTGTGAAAATTTATGTTGTAAAATTTAACATTGTATAAAATATTGTGAAAGTACAAAATGTTGAATTCATTATTATTGTAAATGATTTAAAAAACAAATAATAATAAAGTATTTTCTATAACAATATAATATGTTTTTTGCCGAAAACCCCCAATAGTTAATCCCAAAAATAAGTCAATTCACATCCATTTCCATATAATTAAAACACAAAGTCACTATTTTTCAAGACTTTTCTTTGATAAATTGAAGTAATATCAAGTATTTTTCACTTTTTGTTTTTACTTTTTATGATTGTGAAGCCTTGTCATGTATATGACATTTTGCATCCTTAAGTCTCTAAGAAGATTAACATCCCTTATTTACGATGGTGAATTTACAATGATATGCAGTATTTTATTTTGCAATATTAGCATAATGTTTACATTTGTGCTCTTAGTACATCCCTAAAATTGATTGTCACAAGTCCACACAGATTTTACAATTTTCCAATATAACAGCAGTTTATTATGAATTGACAGTTCAGCATTTCTGCCGATAAGCCAATACATATATCTCAATTTAATATTAATTTCCACCCGTTTTTTTATTGACATGCGTTTTCTACTTTAGTTTTGGATCAAAGTCATGCCGAAGTATTTAGGCGTGTAGGGATACGGAACCTGTGAACAATCAGTATTAGGAACACGACAACATAAAGAAGTTTTTATTTAAAAAATCAATATTATTATATTATATATTTCAATGTATAATAAAATACTATTAAAAGTCGTCATGTAACGTGGAGCAACGTTGCCAGACCCGGATATTATTTTTGTAAATACAAAACTCTCTAATCTCAGGTGATATATTTTAATTTCCGCTAATTTAACAAATTGTCTAATGTGAAATAACTGACTAAAAATTACTCTCATTATAAGTTAACACCATCTAAAAGAATCGTATTTCAACAAAAGTTACTTTTACCTTTTTGTCTGAGATTTAACAGTTTCATAATTTTGCTTGTTCTCCTTATTCACTGTGAAAAAATATTGTAATATTCCATTGATATGTTGATTTACTTAGTTATTTATTCTCCCAAGCCTTAGATAAATGCAATTCACAACTAAAACTGCAAGAAACAACATTACAACTTTGCATGTTGGTAATGTTGTTAATTACGTTTTTATAGTAAAACAAAACACATGTATTTCTTTATTTAGCTCGGGTTAGTCATAAAATATGGGGTATATTATTTTACTTCCATAAACATAAATACAATATTTAATAATGTCTGTTTTAATTTGGGTATATTTTAAATTTCAACGTTGAAAATATTTAAAAAAAAATTTTTAAAGGAAGCATTTGTTATAATTATCATATTTCTATTAAATTAATTGGAGTGTTATTGAACGTTTTGCTTTAAAACTTCTAAAACATAAAGTATGATGTACTCTATTGTTCAAAATCACAATACAATTATACAATTGTATAATTTTGAACATAATATAACAGAAAGCCAACCACTGAATGTGATCCATACCTAAATTTATACGAATCTATAATTATAACTCTCAGAAGTTGGTTCACTAATAACATCTCCAACACATTGTGATTTCATTATGTCACAGTAATATAACATTAATTTCCCTTCATAGACCGAGTCCTATAATAATGGGTTATAATGATATGTTAATTAAATCGGACTCAAACCCAACTGTAGGACTAATGTTGGTAAAAATTCTTTTTGAGTTATCTCATCTGATAACGTTGTAGTTGAGAACCAAATTGTACTTCCTATATTTTCATTCCTTTTGGCTTCAATTATTTTATTTATCATCATAATTTCCTGGAGTAAGTTATACATGGTTACATTCCGATAAGTGAGTCACTGTTATAAATTATATAATTACATAAGCAATGCTTCTCTTTAAAGACTGTGAGAAATAAATTTGGATACTGAACTCTAGCCAAAGCAACTAACCATTCACTGAAAAATATTATTTTAAGAAGTAGTTGTGTTGTAAACTTTTTAATGTTATTACAATGGATGAATGACAAGGAATTATTACTCGGAAGATTAAAATATAATTGGTCATTTAATTTTGAGGTTTAATTTTATAAACATATAGCTAAGAGTTTAAGGTTGATAGATATCCTAACCAACTCACAAATATTTTCTTACTGACAATTTTCTTCCTTTAGAATTTTTGTATTTTATCTATTTTAAAATTCAATGTTTAATCATAATTACTTGGTAAGTAATTCAATTTAGAATAATTCCGTATATGTGAACTTATTATCTACGTACTTACTCTTGTTTCGTTTCGGAACTTTATTCCATCATTAAAAAATCACTCTATGGAGGTCGTTTTCACATCAAACAATACAAACACAACACAAATATACATTACACAATGTCTGATAGAGTGATTTTATGATGATGAAATGGAGTTCCGAAACGGGTCAAGAGTACGTATGTAGATAATAAGTTCACACTGACGGGATTTTTCTAGAGTTACCTATCATTTGTGACTCGGATACAGATAACAATGTATAATAAAATTACTTTTTGTAAATCCGGTTCATAAAAATTGCCATCTACTTCAACTCCATTCAAATATTTAATCACGTTGATGATTGAAATTGATAGTTCTAATATAACGTACTTTATTTATTTTTTTTTTTTACTCCAACGCTACTCATAATATTTATTAAAATAACCTTTAGCTTTTGTAATTCTAACATTATATCCAAACGAATATGTTGGTTCATAAGGTCTAATAGTATTATTTTACAAATTATTCCAAACATTGAATTTCTTTGGTTTATCATTATCACTTAGTTTTATTTTTGTAATACGATTATATGAAAAGTAGTACCCAATTATTAGAATATTGACAACATGAATAACCCTTAATCAATGTAACTATAAGTATTTTCACGTGTTAATTACCTCCAAATTCTAGATTTGAAGGTGACATTAATTCTTTCAACGACTTCATCAGAATTAATTCTTCTAGTTTATTATCAGAATTTTTGGATGTAAATTATTTAATGTTTTCCTCTTTAAAATACTTCTTACTTTTACATACTAGAAGTTTTTTTTTTTTTTTTTTTAATAGTTGTACAAATAAAATTGTCGATTTAAATCTTTATCTCTAGCGTTTTTAAAGCAAACAATGTAATAAGCATTAAGCGATATGTCTCGTTACTTATTTCTCTGATGAAAGACATTTTGAGTTATGAAAAATACACATATGTTTTTGTGATGACGCCCTTTAGTAAACAAATCTACAATTCGACTACCTGTATTTCATTTACACGTCAAGTCATTATTAAATTCAGTGTATACCAACACAATAGTTCTTATTTTTAATACTTTCTTTGATTATCAAATTTATAATGCCATAAGCTGATTGTCACTCTGAATAATGCCAGTATAAATTTTCAAAATCAACGTTACACATTGACTTTAATTGTATTGTACAATCTATAACAAATTGTAATTTGCCACATCCACAAGGAACTGAAATTATTTATTACTGCAAATTGATTAATACATATTGAGTCTATATGTAATACTGTATAATTCTGTAAATATCAAAGTGTTTTTATATTCAAATAATATATACAGTGCGATTCTTAAACTCACTGCTGGAGAATTGCAGATAATTTATCTTAAACTTCCTCTCTCGATTGGAAAATCTCTACTTAGTAGTCTATACATACCAATGACAGAATGTTAGTAACGGATATTATTGTAATATTATCGTTATAATGTTTAAAACTTACAATGCAAAACATGTTTAAATTGTCCTCCTTCGTTGGCAATTCACAAAGCCACTCTTCTAGATTTATTAGAAAATAAATTTAATTAACGAATTTAGTGACAACTTTAGAGCCCTTTTTTGACGAACCACACTGCTCACTGTTATGAGCTTTGTTGTAAAAATTTTGAACTGTGTTGATTTGTCCTAATTTATCTCTCATTTTAAATGTTCGATTGTAAAACACCAGGATTTAATTTTGATTAGCATTAGCCAGAAGAGACAGAACCTTATTCATGATTTGATATAATTATTGTTTTCAACAATATACATATATATAAGACATCCCCATAAGGAAAAAAAAAACATGCATACAAACATTCAGAGTAAATGACCCTTAATGATAAGTTTCTTATCTAAAACCTTTTGGGTAAATATATATATATATATATATATATATATATATATATAATACAGATTTTAAATTTGTTTATAATTTATTTTTATTTATTGTTTTTATATTTAAAAAAACCAATTCTAAACAGAGTCCCTGAGGGACAAATGGCCTGAAAGTTGCAATTACTATTCCTCAATTATTTTTATATTAAAGATTATAAAAAAACAAAAGTACGCTCATACATTTAAAAAACGAGCTTTACAAAAATTCAAATTAATTACAAACTTTAATCTATACTTAATTATAGCTATTAATGATTTTTTAATTTTAAGAAAAGAAAAAAAACAGAATGTTCTTCTGATTTAAACAAAGGTTCAGATAAATCAATTACAATTATGGCAAGACATGTTGGATCAAATACGTAATTTCTTATAATGATATTAGTTCTTAGATTTTTGTCTGATTTCATTGAAACAATCTTGGTTTATTTCCGGGACCAACATAGCTGTTGAAAGAAAATGAATTTTAATTAGAGCAACAACTTGTAATAAAAGCTACAAAAATGAATCAGAGATAAATAGATTATTTTTTATTTAATTTTAAATTATTCTTTAGAATCTATTATCTTTAAATTATAAATTTCTTACAACAAAATTACTGGAAAGATTTAAACATTGTATCTTTGTTTAGAAGTTAACATCACTAAAAATAAACAAAGTTTCTTAACATTGCACAATTATAATATGACCTGAGTTTGTGCTAAACTCATAACATTACTTAACGTGCATGTTTAAACAGCCAGATTGAGACAGAATTCAATCTACTAAAACATTTTACAAAAGCATTAATTCTCTAGGTCTCACTTATTTAATTAACCAACAACAATCAATTACATAATTCGTGGAGCCAAAGCCAATTAGGGCAAGAATAATTAAATTTAAATAAAGCAAAAAGCTAGGAGTCAACATTTGGGGGGTGAGTCTTTTTTCCAATGGGGTTGGGAGAGTTTAGATTTTTTTTGAATTGAGTCAAAATTTTAAGTATTGTGTTTAAAATGGATAATATGAATTTATAAACGTTCGTTGGAAAAGGGGTTGGAGGGGTTGGGGAGGAGCTATTTTTTAAAAAAGGGTTGGGTGAGTTTAGAAACTTTTTTGGAACAGGGTCAAAATTTTAGCGTCGAGTGTATTTTTAAAAGGGTAGTTTGTGTTTAGAGACTCTTCTGAAAAGGTTCAATGTTTAGGGGGGGGGGTTTCTAAATGAGTTGAGTGAATTTAGAAACATCCCAGAGTTGAGGGTGGTGGTAGGTGGTACTTTTTTGGGATGGAGGAAACAGGAAGTAGAGAAGAGTCATAAAGGACGAAAACGGAGTGGGAGGCTCCAGTAGAACCTTCGACTATACCGGCTATTTACCTCTACTGACATTATGTAAATCAACATACAAAAATATGTCTTATATCCTAAAATTACGGAACGAGTTACGTTATATTTTATAGTGATAGTAAAGATGAGATCCACACAAAAATCAACTAAATTTCAAACTTTTCTATAACAAGTTTTTTATAAAAATTTTAGCGTAGAAATGAATTAAATTTTACCTTCTTTAGTAACATTACAACTAAATCTCTTTGAATAAAGAAAATATAACTCCCAATATATGTTTTGTATTATAGTTTATTAAAACTTTTATTTAATAACCGTTCATTCAATATGGCCGAACAACGAAAGAAAATATATATTTCTTCCCCAAATCGGCTATATAGAGAATTAATTACATTTAAGACACCGTTCACATGAAACGCATGTTTATCAAATTCAATTTAATCAAGAAAACCTTTCTTCCAAGACTAACTGATGATGGTCTATTACCCGGTAGAAACAAACAATACCAATAATAAAAGTTAAAACCTATTATGTTTTCAGACTGTTAATAGTTGGAGAAATAGGGCAAGTTTTCAATATAAAATTAATCTACACCCTCCGAGCTGCTCCATCCACCTACTTTATCTACAGTTCTAACTGATTTATTTTGTAAAAGGTACTCATTGAATTTAGATAATTTTATTAAGAAAGTAAAATTAACCTTTAGAAATATGATATTCGTAAATTTATAAAATAACTTAAAGTTTATTGTTAGAGAGGTTTGAAATGCTGATTATATCTGCGATTACAAAGTAAATGTTACCCCTCAACGATCAATAAGCTCAGGTCTTAGCTTTTGATATAATTAGAGACTACACGCTAGCAATCAAATCCACCTCAGCTAGCATTACCTCGGGGCGTTCAACCAAATCATACAGTTTAAAGAGAAGTTATCTGAGAAACGTTAACAAGGTGAAAGTCAAAGTAACAGCCCTTACGAATATCAATAAATTTAGTTAACAGTTAAAGTAGTAATATGTCGTGTTTACAAATCTCTTCACTACTGTAAATTAATTAAAAACATTTAAAAAAAAAACTAATATTTTAAATTTCATGCAATAAATTAGAGCCAATGATATTTACATTAATTTACAGTACCGGTAGTTAATAGATTTGTAAACACGACATAGTACTACTTAAACTGTTAAATAAATTTATTGATATTGGTTATGGCTGTTACCTTGACTTCCACCTTGTTAACATTTCCCCCATAACTTCTAATTAATCTTTAAAATCTGGTTGAATGTTTCTTGGTAATGCTAACTGGATTTGATACTTTTATAGGCTACGTAGGAGAAATTTAAGTTAAGAATTCACTTTGTAGGAAAAGCTGAAAAATAATTTTCGGTGTTATTAGTTAAGTTCATCAGATGTCTCCTTTAAACATATATAGGCTCCACTTCGCTACTTTCGTAAGCCTGCTCGGTGAGCCTCGTAGATTTAAATATTTAAATATACACTCCCTTATCTTCCATAGAGTAACTTAGACCTAAAGGATGTTTATTCTAATATGACCTCCACAATCTCTTCAATCGTTGGAGTAACTGACGGTTTTTGTCTATGTCAGCGGAATTTTAATAATATAAAAATTATTACACAAACATTACACAATAAAACATAGTTCTCTTCTCCTTTAATTTATTATGTATAAAGGATATTAAACTTGAAATTAATAACCTATCTGTTATGTTTGTAATTACTATTATTTTATTAGTATTATAAGAATAAAATATCGTACATTATAACTAAACATAAATGACATAGTTATAACAATTCCCTCAAGCATCACTTAATTTCATAAAGGAAATAAATGTCTCATACCTTATGATAACCAACGGGTAACAACAACAAATATGATTATTTGTAAGCTTTGTATTAATTAAGTTAATTGTAGTTGCCGTGCATGACAAATTATTAGTGACTTTTCAAGTCTTAATTTCAAATAAATGTATTACTGTATGTATATGATCAAAACTACTTTTCCATTCATTTTCAGCAACTCGGCTTTATTATAACATAATGAACATAATTTTTGATCAAATGTTCTCTCATATAATGTGACCTTCCATAATTATTTATGAGGATTATAATATATATATATATATATATATATATATATATATATATATATATATATATATATATATATGAATAACGTGATTAGATTCTTCAGTTATTAGAAGTATACATCCCTAGGTATTTTACTATTTGATTTTGTATACACTCTAATTGATATAACATGGTTTTAATTGACCAAACATTGCTTTAATTAATACAGTGAGGAAGTAACATTATATTTGGATGATGCCTCACTGCATACCACGAACCTAACCGTTTCTGTGGAGCTGGAATGTGTTCGGTCACATTCGTGTTCTTCTGCATATATATTCGGAATAATTTCCAAAATAGTTTGTAAAACAATAAGAATTGTTAAGTCCTTAAGAACCACTCAGTACTGTTGTAGTGTGTTAGATTAATATATAAAATTGAGAGTAAGCAAATAAATTTTTCACAATCGGAAGTCAAGTCAATTTTATCCATTATTTATGTTTCCTTTTGACTTTGTTTGATATGAAGCACAAAATTCGGTCAGCACACGATAAGAAATTTTGAAAGAATTTCATGAGTATTGTAAAAAGATGCAAGTATCGAATTGTTCCATTGTTTAAAATTATATTTGGAAAATCATGTGATGGTCAAATCACCCATTTTAAAAATAAATGAGTAGGATTTATTTAGAGATATTAAATTTTTGTTTTTATGTGTACAATAACGAGTATTTTTATGGTGTGTACAATAACAATTTCATATCTTTAATTAGTAAATTTGTAATTTCCCCCAAACTTGTAGATTTGAGAAAATTTAGTAAAAAGAGGAATTAAATACTCGATATTTCATGAAATTAATTTATAAACTAACTTGTTAGAAAAAAAACACACACATAAAATAATTCATTTATAAGTAATTATGTCCCGTAATAAAACCGTAATAAACAGTGAACATATAACTCAAATGTTAAGAGATAAAACTGAATACAAAAGCTGAGCTACAAACATTGTTTGTAGGTGAAAGCTTTAAACAACTTACCTCCATAAACCTGGCATCATTAAAGGCACTTTGGCAATAAGAGGAACGACAAACATAAAGTTGAAGTATGTATCTTAAACTTTTACAGATCAAAGGCAATTAGTGAAAACTTAATGCTTGAGAAACGTAATGGAGGAATGAGACGCAAAGATAAAACTAAGGAGACAAGATATCAAAGGCATTACAAAGTTTTGTCTTTTTATCCAAGTAGTATGATCTCATTTTCAGATATTAACATCGTTTTGTGTGGAAGCGTAGAAAACAATACTGAGCATTTACTCCTTGCAACGATATTGATATGAAAGGCATCTTTAGGTTTGGTGTTATTTACATTTTAAAGAAACCTTTGTGAACTTGTAGATGATGATATGTCGGTTGTCGTTGAATACTTGAAATGTATTATTTGTCACTAACAGTATAAAAAACGTAATTCCAATAATATTCTTGTTTTGTTATTACTAATTAACTGGAATACTAAGAATAGCCGTATTACTCTTTACCTATTAAAAATATTATAATCTAGTCTTCAAGATTATTATAACCATTTAAGTTGACTTATGTAACAAAATGAAATTTTAAATTTCAAAGTCTTAGGAATAAACTTTAATAATATTGTTATAAAAACTCATTTAAATTCATAATATTGAACGTGACAAATTGATTCCCTTAAATGCCGAATCAATAAACCCCAATATATACAAAACATTCCAAATAACGATTTTTTTCCTGAACCACAATACTTTCTCTCCATTTATTGTATAAAGTAAACTATCTTCGCACATGCAGATAACTCGGTATTAACTTGTTTTATGTTATTAATATTTAGTTCTAAACTTTCAGATATTTTTGTTACTTGGTAGGACAGACCGCCGATGAGTTCCTGAATTCAGTTTCCTCTGGTTTGTTCATATTGATAACTAAGCTCATTTTTTAGTACTGGTCAGACATAAAGTTAGATATTTCTTTAATAGAACCTGTAACTACTTAGTTTGTGTGTTAAAAATCGGATTAGTCGTAATGACGGCGGCCAAGCATAATTCCCTCCACTCTTTAAGTATAATTTAACCTTATTAAATTAGCACATTGTTTTGGACATATATGTGACCATAATTTAATCGAAATTGGAAATACATTTTTTAACGCTGGAAATGAGGTTTGTTAAAAAAAAAAAGATTGCCGATTCATAATCATTAACTTTGATCTTGTTGCAGAGCAATGTGTTCTTTTACGTACGTTTAAGAGAAAGATTTTGTCAAAATCTTTATATCTGATTTAGAAAACTGGTCACATTTTTATTGTGTAGCAGGTATCAACAAATTTCAAATTATAGTAAATTTATTTTGTGTATATAATTAATTAGAAACTAAGAAAACTCAAGGTACACATTATGAAGAAAATTGAGCAAATGTTTTCTGAGAAATTATTGCTGAAGTAAAGACACATAAATAAGGAAAATTCGAGATTAATTGTTTATTTTATTGAAAGTTTTAGTAAGTCTTACTAAACTTGAATTTTTTATAGAAGTAAACAACATTACTTTTAATATCAGGATATTTGATAATGTGAAACATTTTGATACCCAAGAGATTATCAAAGTTCGTGAATTAACCGATGTTATTACTTGAGGAGGAAATCGTATAAGAAAATATCATAAGGATGAGTCAGAATATTAGACGTTGAAAATATAGTTAGGTAGACATAAAATTGGTATATAGGGGAAGAATAAAGATAATTTTGCTAGTTATCCAGTTCATGTTAACTATCACAAATGACACAACTTTTAGTTAATTCGACTTTAAAAATGAAAAATCTATTTATGTCAGATCAAGTGTAAATTTTGTAGAAGTTACTATTTAAGTCCTTACTAAATAAAGGAATAGCTTTTACTACGTGTAATATTATAGAGCCTACTGCATGAATTACCATTAATTTAGAATTAAGCTAAGAATTTTCACCTGAATATTTATTTCATTGTCCCATTAACTAATATAACAGTTCGAGAACTTATATTAATGGTAAATTTACAACAATTTTAAAAATATATTTTCCATCTTATTCTATATATTTATTTTAACAAAATTGATCTAATTAATAGGATTATTTTTTAATATTTGTATAAATAAATATAAAAATGAATATGATAAAATTGAATATGATGATTAGACGATATTGTAGTAATCTAGAAGCCATAAAATATTTGCCGTGCCACACTGTCACATACAGTTATTTGAAATAAATTCTTTATCATGTCTCAATTGCTGTAACTTTAAAAAAATCCCTTAAATAAAATATAATGGTTAAATTACTACCATGAGAGAGAGAGAGAGAGAGAGAGGAGAGAGAGAGAGAGAGAGAGAGAGAGAGAGAGAGAGAGAGAGAGAGAGAGAGAGAGAGGAGAGAGAGAGAGAGAGAGAGAGAGAGAGAGAGAGAGAGAGAGAGGAGAGAGAGAGAGAGAGAGAGAGAGAGAGAGAGAGAGAGGGAGAATGGAAATATTCTTAAAGAATATACAAAATAAGTATAAATAATAAAATAATGTAATACTATAACAAATAATATAGTACTAAATAATTTACTTTCTTATATTTTAATAATGAAAATTCCTATGAAAAAAATAAAATATGAAAACATTTGTTACTTCCTTGCTTCAACATGGATGGTCTTGTTATGCAAAAGTTTATTTTCTTAACTTTGTGATGTTGCTGGATGTAGCTGAATTGTCGAATCAACTTGTGATGAAGGCATTTTTGTGTTTAACATGAGTATGATAATTTATTTTATTGGTTCTAAATGATTCGCAATATTAGACAACAAATTTTAGCTTAAACTTGTAAATATATAAACAAAACCGTTGTTTTTATGTTATTTTGTTTGCTAAAATATGCTTTAAAACAAATTATGAATATTATATCCTCCATAACACACTCGCAAAGGTAAAATAATGATCGTGCGAGAAATTTAAGTACATCATATTTTATATGGTCAGAATGGACCCTAAATTCAAACTTTATAGCTTAATGGGAGCCCGAATATAAAGTCTTTTTAAAAAGGAATGTCATCAAATTTAGTATGTTAGATTTCAGTAACAAAATAGGTAATTACCATTTTGCTAGATAAATAGCCCTACTTAAAATATACTTAAATGGACAAACTGGAAAAAAGATAAAGGAAAAGGAATATCAATATAGTTTATAATATCGAAATTAGAGTTTTTTACGAATTTACTGTTGAATCCCATTTCATTGAATAAAACATTATTTTTTAATCATCCCTTTTAACAATTGCAATATTTCTTCTTCTTCGTCAAATTATTTGGGAGCATAAGAACTATTTTTAAATGAACATTATTTAATAAAATTTAGTTATATTTATTTTATGAAAGAATTTATTTCTTATGAATGTATTCAGAGATATAAATAAAGTAAAAAGTGTTGGTCTGTAACATGAATTAAATTTTGCTGCAGAGGATAAAAATGAAAGTCAATAGAGGTAGGGTTAAATTAGTAGTATATTACTTTAAAAGGAAGGAAATCGTCCTTTTCCGGAGAAGCCCGACAGTTTCCGACACGGGAAGTCTTGGAATAAGGGACAAAAAACACTTTCCTGACCATTTAATTTGTGACATACAATGAAAACAAAATATAAAACATGTTAATTTTAAATAAATATAATAACACAATAACTTAGCTTTTTTTATTCAAAGCTTTAAATGTCAATTTTTCTTTCAGTGAAGACAATATTTTAATCACAGAAAATTTACCACACACAGAAGTAAGATTCATGACTTTTGATTTTTCTAATAAATAAACAAGACATTTATCATCGCTTACTTGCTTAATTTTTCCATAGTTTTAAAATATAAATAACTGATTATTCTCATTTTCATAGACTAGTTGTTTTAGGTTTGTAACTTTGAAGTTAGTTCAAGCGTTTCTTTTAACTTGTCTTGGAATATCAAAATAGTCATCTTCATCATTATAATGTATACAATGTTATATTAAAATATTAGTACAGACATAAGTCGTAAATTGTATTTTGGTTAAGGTTATTGTTTACAACACGTATTCAATACAAATGTTCTATATAGTAATCAACTGACACACTGAGAATGTCTGCCTTGTTCACAGTAAAGAAGGATTTTCTTGCCTATACCCAGACTAAGAAAACAACTGTTTTTTGTGTAGAATGGTGTAAAAAAATGTACGTTAATGTATTGAAATATAACAATGTAAATTTCAGTCATGTTGTCCAAAACATTTTTTAATTGTTAATGTTCTTTTTATTTACCATCAATTTTACACTGCTATTAGCTCTAATATTTTCTTATAGACCGTTAGGGCGTTATTAACTATTTTCTTAATATATGCTATTTGCGACTTAAAACTCGATGCCTGTGTTGCGAATTTACGATTATATATTATAACACTTCAAGGCTGTCTATTAATTCCTCAAACTACCGAATTAAAAATAATATTAAATGGGTTTAGTGTACAAATATATCCCTCACTCCAGTAATCCAAGCTGTGTTGTATTCTAAAACAAATAGCAGCTAAATACATCACCTTAAGAGTCAACAGTGGAAAAACTGGTGTAAAAAGTATGTTTTCCTAAAGCTTAACAAAAATTCCTTCCTAAATTTGTCAACGTTACATTTCCAATTTAACTTTCCACAAAAGAGATCATTTTAATACTTTGTTTAGTCAGTTCACCTCCGCGCCAACTATTGACAAATTTAATATAAATAATTACTTTACATATATTTCACTAACACATAATATTGAAAATACAAAACTTAATACAACACTCAATAAACACAACATTTAGTTAAGACTTTCCATATTGTATTATTTTAATATCGAAGCTTAACTTAAGTTAAAAAGATCCCGTTTACTAAACATCTAAATATTTTGATGATAGTGTCTTGGTAAATTCGCACATTCCTTCTTTTGGTGGTCTAATTGTGAGCCAAGAACCATATTTGAATAAAATTTTCGTTTTTACAAACGATGTGAAAATCGGTTCAGCCTTTTCAGATTGAGTACATAATATACTTAAGTAGGTCTGTTAATGTACAGTCATCGATAGAGCTCCATTTTAGTTTTGGGGTTTGGTCTTACATATGTTTATTAAAACGAAACCAAATAGCTATTTTTTTAAAATATTTAATTTTTTTCAAAAGACGTTTAATAATAATTATTGGAATAACTTTCCAACTTATTTGTAGCATTTTCAGTGAAAACAGATGAATAACCCGTTGACTTTGTTGGTTAATTTAATTATTGAGGTAAACATATAAACTTACACATTGGCTTAGTGATCTATTGATGTTATATAATGTTTAAATTCAAAGATGTCTATGCTATTTTTCAAATTATTTATTTCAATTTTTCGTTCATTTTGGGATAAGATTAAGTCATTTAAATTCCGTATACATAATGAAGAAATATTTACTTTAGTTGAGTGAACTAATAGGATTCTGTTTTAGGTTTAAAATTATATTATTTTACTATTTGTTTAACTAGGTTTAAAGTAACTTAATGCCTCAACGAACATTAGTTCTAGGTAGCCTTAAATAGATTTTGGTTCATTTTATACAGTTAACGTCATATCATTGACAAAAAATTCAATAAATATAATATATTTAATATTGTATTTAAAAATAATGGTAAAGCGTTTGAATAATAGTATCACATTTGCAATTTGTATTACTGGTAGATATTGCACCGTGTAAACGTCCATCGATCTCACAGGTAACAAAAACACACATGATGTATTTTATATAATTGTTTGAAATCCTAAAAATTATTATCTTGAATTGACTGACATTTAAAAATTTAGTATATAACTATAACTTGATTTAAAAAAAAAAGTTTTATTATATTTTTATTTAAATTAATTTTTTTTTTTATTTGTCACTACCGACTTACCTTTATTTTCCCATTAATTTTAAAACAAAGCATAATATATATTTTTAGGACAAACAATATAGGAGATATTAATAAATAAATTGACATTTCTTTTGCGGGACTACAAATTAAATATATAGGTTTAGGGTAACATGTGTCAAAAAGTGAAACTAAAATGTCTCAAATTGGAAACTCTGGTTGTAATCCTATAAAAAAAAAAAAAGAAGTAAAGAATAATTCATAACAACGGCTAGCCCATGAATAATCTAGTAGCATCTTGGTCAGAAAATTATCAATAGTTGTTGAAGACAGACCTTATATGAAAATTAGAGATGTAGCTCATGACTAATTGTGGATCCAGCAAGAGATTACTACAGATGAACCCCTGAGATTAATATTTCATCACAACAGTTTAGTCAAATTTGAGTTTTCGGAAAGGTGCTTGCGTCCATATTTTATTTTCGAACCATAATTTAGGGAGAAACGTCATACATATTTTTTCTTTGCTTAGGTTTAGACTTTAGTGGATGTAGTTTGAAAAAAAAATTAAGTTAAATAGAAATCCTTAATGTAAGATGAGTTTTTATTAAAAATACAGCTAAGTAAATTCAGAACTATTGACCATAATGTACGGTATGAGCTACTTATCGAGTAAATATTTACAAGCAGCATTTTTTATATTGAAAATTTATAAAAGCGGCATTTAATTTATAACAAGGATAAAAATTGTTTATTAAACGCTGAGAACTAATCTCTGTGAAATCGAAGAGTTTACGGTAAAATACATGATTGAAAAGAAGGGATGTTCAATTAGAAAAAGCCGGCGAATATTAACGTATGAAATCCAGGGAAATACAAAGATAATTTGAAATTACTAACAACGTAAAGAATAAGGTTGGGGGGAGAAAAACTCGTTCTCAGTCTTTCGACAATAATCAAATCAACGAGAGGTGATACAAATCCCGAATATAAAGAGAAAATACATCACATGGGTTAAGATTTACCAAAATTAAAAAAAGTTCCTATTAAAGAGTAATTAGTGTATTATGAAGAAAACCAAGTTCAAAAGGTATTTCAAAGTCAAGTGTTGAGTGAAAATTCAATATTTTATCAATAATAATTAACAATAAAAAAATGTAAAAGATGTGTGTCAAGTGAAACGTTAAAGTGATACGAACGGAATCACAGTGAATTACATGAATACTTTAATGTAAGGGAGATCTCATAACGAAAATCAATTATTTAAAACTAAAATAAAATAATCGTACAATAAAATTAAAATTAATACAACAAATCAGTTTCGAAATAACTGAAATATTATTTAAATCAACTATTTGAAACTAAGTATAGGTTTAAAAAAATAAAACTCCTTTGGGATAATATATTAGCTAAATAAGGATATTACGATACCTTCCAAGTAATTTTAAAGGAGCTAGAAAAATCAAAAAGTTATTGAAAATGTCTCTAAATATCCTAAATACATTAAAAATGCATAGCTTTTAGTAATATGAGTAAGTATGCAATTCTATATTAGAGTGTGACAAAACTTTTTAAAAGAAAAGTATCTTTTGAATATTTAAATATTGAGTGGGCTAGATAGAAAACATGACACAGTTCTCTCTAGCGTAAATCTGAACATTTTAAATACTAATCAATTTAATAAACTGTAGTAAGTTATATAAGTATTGATGTTTAAGGTTAATTAAATTTAGCAATACGTCTCGATATATTTGTAAATTAAAACATAATTATGAATTTATTCAAACGAAATAATAGTAATAATACAAAAGGTAATCCCGTCTCTGCACTTATTTAAAATACTGAGTTAGATAAATCCTATCATAGTCAAGCGGTAGTGATTCGAGATATCGAATCTGGTAAATCTCTATCATCCATAATTCTTACAATATAAGGGCCACAAGACCAAAAGTCTTACAGTATACACTTTCGTAATCGCCCAACCATGAATGGATTTTTATTATAATAAATAAAAACCATATTCAATGGTCACAACGTCGACGTTTTGTCCAGTTCATGGTTATGTTAATGGTTATTTGTTAAAAATAAGTGTTTTAGCTACTGGTCAATCCTATAGTTGCATATTCTCCTGTCGACTCATTCACTACGCGGTAACATATTTAGAAACAGTTCCATAACTATACCGTACATATTTTTTTTCAGTATTACGATACCGTTCCATGAATTCTATAAATTATATTTATGATATTAACTTGAAGCTGACGCATAAGGACCTTGAGGATAAAATTCTCTCTTGGAGTTGGCATTATTTTCGTAGCATTATAAATTAATAGTAAATTCATTTTTTATTTAAAACCAAAATATTAAGAAAACGAACGATTCTAGGTATTAAATGATGTCTGGTTAGTTCCGTATTACGTTAAATAATATCCTTAATATGATAGACTCTATTTCACTTCTGAAATTTACAGGAATCGAATTCTAATCCAGTAAACCTATGGATAATATTCGTGTTGACAAAGTATACCCGATGTCCTTTGCTCGAAATGTGTTGCATGGATTATATTCGATGTGTAACGGTAATTAATTTGGGGAGATATTATTTTTCACACGTAACCACCGATGTCGGATCGGATTTAAAATATAACAAAATTTTCAAGTCGGTATTTGTTAAAGAATAATCAATATATATACTATATAATTACTATTTTAATGTTTTCCACCCTGTGGCCTCCAGGCATCAAATAAAGACCCTTTTTCATGGAATACGATTTACAAGATTATATATATATATATATATATATATATATATATATATATATATATATATATAATTTGAAAAACCTTCAGCCAATTAATAAAGTTTCATTACACCATTTGGCCTTTCAATATGGTGTATGAATCTCCTATTTTCGTCAAATTCCGATTTTATATTCGTTGACGTTGTTAAAGCATGTTGTCACCTGCTTAAGGTGCCTTGTCTCTAGTTTTGTTCTTTTCTAGACGACTGTCTCCCTACAATAACTAACGGGGCTGTATAATATCCCAATACCACTAAAGCGACTTCAATGTACGAGGCGAGCGAGCCTTCTGTCATTAGTTTATTGCTTTCATATTGGTTGGAATTTAGATTTTTAAGGTATTTTAATTACAAGTTGGAAGTATGATATGTAATTCCAATCCACATCCTATCACTGTTGTATGTTCAGGAATCAAACAAACTATGATTCATTAAAAACTATTAAGTTCCTCTGAAATAAAACGTAAGATAAAAAAGATTGAAACTCTAATAGAGAAATGTTTTACCTAAAATGTATTGTATTACTTGCGTTAATTTAAAGAAAGTGATATTATTAAGAACGCTATATTAATTTGGCGTTGCACATTGAGTTGTATAATTCCACGTTACATTGACCTGCGAAATGTAATGGCAATGTTTTAACACTCTGGCAGTTATTGTGCTTTCAAATCAATATCTGATATACTAATATACATTTCATAAACAAAAAAAGGTAATGTAGGTACAAATTCATTCCAGATGTATAATAATTCATTTAAAAAATAATTATACTCTAGTAAAAGAATCTTATTAAAGAATTACCTCTCAGGCCGCCATTTGTTCGGAAATAGGAACGGATACTTTTTATTTCCTTAGTTGATGGGTAAGAGAGAGGGCTTGATTATTCACCAAAGCCAATCAAAATGATATTTCAGATAAATAATTATCAAAGTGTGTACAAAGAAATTAATTAATCAGATATCTAATGATCCAAGGATATAATAATGCCAAGGGTTAAACCTGGATAAAAACGCCAGTACTCTTTAGTATTGATTATATCGTGATTGGTATTATGTAAAGTCTTGTCAACATTTATAATGAGTGTAATATATTTTTAAAACAAGTATATTCTCCACAAGAACTTAATTTCAACACATAAGTACAATCATTATAAACGACGCATCATATGCACATATATTACGTACAAATTGTTTTTCCTCAGTTTTCAATGGTAATTATACTAATGAGAATATTACAATTTTGTATTGTTAAATTGATAATGAATTTACATTTTTCTTGTATACTTGATTATTTCTTGTGTTTTATGGATTATTAAATTATATTTAAAGGTGTTTCCTATTTTGTATACACTTAGTGAAGATAAAATTATGTGGTGTGCCTATAAATGATTGATGTTGGGTTTAAGGTGGAAATATGAATTTTGGGTAAAAATTAAATTTTTTTGAAATTTTTCTATTTTCGTGGATTTTTCTACAGCCCAAATAATCAAAAAAATTCATAATTTTAACATGCAGATATATAATTATTATAATTTCAGAGACTATTTTTTAAAATGTTATTTGATATATAATTGAATATTTAATTTGTTAAACATATTTTTATAATTTGTAAATACTTGTAATAAGAAATTTATTATTTTTTAAAATTCCAAAATGTTACTGTCAGAGGAAGCGTATTGTAAAACGTACCTTCTTAAAATTCCAGACGGTTTCTTTAAAAATTTGAATACCGGCTAAACCGTTAACAATAATCAGTTAGGTTTGAAGATTGATAACTTACCAGTGCGGCAAAATACATGCAAGTTGTGTGAAGAGACAAACAAGATGTTGAGACTTTTAGACTAATATGGCAGTTTTCAATAAAGGGTATATATGAGATATATTTTTCAATATTTTCGAATGATATACAGGCTAGCATTCTTTCATCATGGATCTACACAAAGTTCTGAATCTAGTTATCGTTAATTTCCACATAATAAGCAGCTTGTTATCTGACTTCTTTTATCTATTCAAGTTAGCCTATATTAAATTTGGTTAATTATTTCTATATAGTATAATATAGAGAGATTTACAGTGTTACATAAAAGATTTTTACAACAATATGTATAATAAATGTATATTCTTTTCAATATTAGGGTCTCATTATTCAATTAATGAAAGAAACAAATTAATCACGTAATTTTATTTACACATCGCACACAAAATAGAGCAGCTTATAAATGGGTTTTAATTGCATATATTATAGCTTAGGTTGGAACAATATGTCATTGAAGGTAATTTAATAATTATTATGTAGTAAGATGTTAAGCTAACCAATTTGTAATTATTAAAAAAAATTGTAGTTGCCAACAAACAAGTTAAAACCAAGACTAGGAAATAAAATTATGTAAGGAACCTATTAATTTACCAGAAAAAAGTTCTTGTGATTGATTCTAAAAGTTATTTACATGGTATACTCAATTTAATACAAACGTTAAAAACAACGGGTTATGATGAAAATTTTGAATCAAAAATATAATATGAAAACAATACATCCTGCGTGTTCTTAAATTATGTTTAAAAACTACTACTTCGTAGATGGTTTCACAAAACATGTTAGCAATCATAAACAAAGATTTTTTTACCCTTAAAAACATTATAAAATGTTTACTGCTTTAGTTCCTGTAAAATCATTATTATACACAAAAAAGGAGCGGTATAAATGTTATTTGCATTTTGTAATAATACTACATTTATGTTAATATCCCAATACTTGTATGTTTTACATACAATACAATACAAATATTATTACAATAATAAGATTAAATATTATGGTTACGTAATATTGTGTTAATATGCTTTCTGCACGATGTTTACGGGAAAATGTAATTTCACCCTTCGTTTTAAACCTTCAAACCCATTTTAATTGGTTTAATCCTTTGATTCATTAAAGGGCAAGGTATACCTTTTAAAGATAAGCTGGAAATTAGAATGTTTGAGAACGAGCAAAATTAATTGGTCACGCCCTTCCCGTAATTCCTTAGACTCAGTTCTGTGTCCATCCATCCTGCATTAGTTGCTAATTAAATAAGGTTACAGATAGCCTACCCAGTCCAATTTTTTAAAGAATTATCCCTGAATTCGATATAAAAAATAATCCACTGTTAATAAGTATAATATAAATAAAAGGTAAATATATGTAAATGTTTACATAAATGAAGATTCCAATGTAAATTCAAAACCATTTTATTTATAACTTAGGTTTGAGATAGTTTTCGTAAAACAATAGTCATGTTCATATTGTTCGCACAGAATGATTTATAGTTTAGGGACTTCCTTTGTAGTAAGTAAAAGTCACACATTTTAAAATCAATGGGAATGAGGAAACCAGACTTCAAAATGTTTAAAATGAAATGACATGTCAATAGACTGAATTAAAATAAAATTGTTGATGATCACATTTTTTGACCTTAATAAACAGTTTTATTAGTTACTTATACAAATTGTATTTATTATTATTATTATTGTGTTTAAAATATTTCATAAATCAACTTGCTTTTTTTATTCGATACATATATCTGTTACCAGGGGACTTAAATTTAATAAAGGCGGAACCAAAATGGTAACAATGTTTGAAAAGAAAAAAATAAAAAAAGACAAAGACAAATTTAGTAATTAACAAGGCTCAAGTTTATTGAAAGCAGAAGGAAATTTCGGCGCTTCAGACTTTGTCATTTACAACAAAAGACATCCTGACACAAATCATCAATAAAAAAAAAACTTATGATTAACAATATCATAAATTGTAAAAGTTATAAGCCCTTAATTGTAACATATAATAATTTAGAAAAAAAAAAATTTAATCAACAGATTCTAAAAATTTATCCCCCCTTTTAATATGTATATTTATAGTTACAAAAATTTAACAAAAAAAAACAATGAGCACAGCTTAATAATTCACAGAATTATAATTAATCAAAAAAAAGATTATACGCCCTTAATGTAAAAGTATAATAATAAAAAAAAAATTTAATCAAAAGATTCAAAAAAAAGAAAAAAACTTATCCCCCCCTTTTTAGTTTATAAGATGATAGTTTCTTTTTAAACAATTACAGAATTTAACAAAATATAAAAGAGTTTGATATTTTAAGTTCAAAAATCATATCTATAGTTAACATGTTTATCACTAAACTAAAGATACATAATATAACTGGTTTGAAAAATTTCTTAAAAACTATATTGGCCAAATAAATTTATATATTTTAAACAAACAAAAAAAAGGAATTTAGAATTTTGAAATTTTGTTAATTGACGTCAATTATTTTAATTTGGAAATTAACCTCTTGGAGGTTGTTAGGACCGAAAATTGCATGCAGGCTCCACCCAATAATTGTTTTTTATATATATTTTATAATTAACTACACAGGTCTACATTTAGAAAATAGTCTTAAGGAACACATATTTGCGAAAGTAAATTTAGGCACATATACAAAATGAGTTAGTTAAAGTTCTGTAAAGTCAGCTGTAGAAAAAGACATCACTTTTATGCACTCGAAAATGTGAAGTTACGTTATACAAAAAAAACGTGTTTTGCCAACAGGACGAAACTTGTTAGGATGTTTCGTTGGTTTGCGCAATGTGAGACAAGAATTTCTTTATTTCTCCAATTTCTCCTATTTGTCCTACCAGCATATTAGCTGTGAGCAAAAAACATGTTCTTTTAGTGTCTGTACAAAATCAGACATGTTTTAGCATTAATGTTCATCATTAAAGAAATATCTGATTATTTGCCAAAATTAAAGAAAATTGATTGTATAACAGAAATTCGTTAAGATGGTACTTAAAAGCTTCTTAGATTATTATAAATCTATTTATATATATTTTAATTTTGTTTAAAAGAAAGCTTGTATAAGACTTGTAAGATTTTGCAAAAGCTTGTAAAACGAAATTTTCTGATTTAGAAGAAATTTCCTCAATTGTTTTATATTTGACATGTTCATATTCTGATCATTTAATGTTCAACACTAGTTTGCACTTATTTCACAAAAATGTTCAAAACGTAAAATGTGCCTTTGCAAGATTTTGTAAATGATGTTTTAAGAAAAGAAAATTTTTATAATCATTTAGTTTCAAAAGGAAATAGAATATTGAATAAAACATGAAATACATATTTTAAAGAATACATGATAATTAACAAATTATTTTAAAAATTAACAAAATTTATAATATGACAAAATCTGTAAGGTTGAAGTACCTGGTAAATCCTGTCGCAGATCACGTGAGGTAGTACCGAGAAAATGATGGTTAATTTTAACATTTTTGAACCAGATTATTAGACTAAGGCGCACAATTAGTAATTTAACATGATGTTTTAGAAAGACGGTAATTTTGAGAGAAGAAAGAAAAACTTTTAGCTAACGGAGTTATGAAGAGTGTAGACCATGTTGTTATCGCATGTAGACTGTGGACCGGTAATCGAGAAGCTAGCTTGACCGGCGAAAATGTACTTTGGTTTCAAGTATCAGGTGATGCTTGGTTTAGGAGCGGGCCGCTAGATGCCAGCATCTGTCAAGCGACGGAAAGTGGAATGTATATTTACGAAATGAGTTAAGTTATTGCGGAAGTGCTTTTTTGGATTTAAATGCTACAGCTCTCCCCCCCCGAAAGACGGAGTTAGGGTAGAAAAGAAAAGGGGCCAGAAGGGCCTCCCGCAAAATTTAGAAAAAGGAGAGAGAGAGTGTGCTTGGAGGGGTAAGAAAAAATTTCCTCTCAGACAGGTGTTTTAGACCTCGAGATAAACAAAAGACAAACTAAGACTAACATGCATAGCGAGTGCCACATTAACTATATGTAGTTCGACAGAACCGGTCAGTATACCTTCACCAAGATAAACAACAAAGAACAAATGCACCAAACTTAACTATTAAGAAGATGGACTCACTATGTCCTCGTCCGAAGACGTTATGGTGACGAAGAAATAGAAGAGTTCATGACGCTCTCTATATTCTCGTCGCATCGATTACACCCGCGGAGTGCTCGATGTCAAGATATGTCTAGATAGGGAAACATGTCAGGTACATGTAGCGGCCATTGCCGTAAAGTGGAACCTCATAGTTGATCAGACTATGGGTTGAAAAGCGTCAAGTCCGGGAAACAGTGAGATATATCACTGGACAAGGAAAATCAATATCTCTTCGCCTGCAAACACCTATAAAGATTACGGCACGGAGGGGCTCTAGGAGAGCTCAGCCCACCGATGCCCAAACATACAGATGTGCATTTGGCTTAGAGGAAATACGGCTTGGTTCCGTATTTTATTATGTTCTGCAGTGCATAGAAAGAAGACTACCAGATGACAATTTGTGCGGGCCAAGAAAGATCAGAAAGAAAATTAAATCGTAAAGGAGAAGGTTCTAGAAATTTGTTAATATTTAATTTATATGATGAGGTTTGAGTTGCTCGACGTGTGCTTTTTTAATAAAACGAGGTGAATTGGCGAAAGAAAGCGCAACGGTAACTGGAGTAAGAAAATCAATGATCCGGAAGGGACCTGACCATCGAGGCATCAATTTAGCAGCTCGCTTGTCTATGGCAGAGCTAAGAGGGTGTGTTTTACACCAGACAAGATCGTTGATTTTATACAGATGAGGCTTCCTGAATTTGTTATAGGTCTTTTCGGCCTTTTGGTGCGCTTTCATTATATTGTCTTTGGCCTGGCGCCAAACTTGTGATGGATTAGTATTAGGTTTTGGAAGGAGATCATGTATGTTCCAGCTGAGACTCAGTGGTGTATTGGGGAGAAAATTAAAAAGAATGCTAAAAGGTGTTGCTTTAAGAGTCTCATGATGTGCGAAATTGAAAGCCAGCTGAAGCCAGCAAAGGGAGTCGTCCCAAGAGGATTGATTTTTGGAGTGATAGGCGATAAGGGCTGCCTTAAGGTTTCGGTTGAGTCTTTCCGCATTATTAGGTTGGGGGTGATAAGGAGATAAAGTTGCATGCTTAATACCGCGAGAAAAACAAAAGTTGCGGAAGACATGTGATACAAAACATTGTGCATTGTCAGAGATTATTATCTTTGGAAAACCGAAATTTTGAAAAATGTTTTGGCTTAAGGCCTTAATTGTACTGTGGGAAGTTGCATCTCTGACAGGCATGAGCCAGGTGAATTTTGAGAACTGGTCAACTGCGACCAGTATCATGTTGTAGCCCTGTTTTGTCCTAGGAAGCTGTCCGACGTAGTCGATATGTAATTTTTCCATGGGACGATTGGGAACCGTTGAGGCAAGGTATCCTAATTTGGAGTTGTGAGCAGGTTTGCTTACAGCGCACACCGAACAAGCTCGCACTTTAGAAGTGACATCCTGTTTTAAAGTTGGCCAATAAAAGTTCTCCTTTACCTTAAACAAAGTTTTAAGTACTCCAAGATGACCACCCACAACGGAGTCGTGATGATAATTAATCACCAGGTCGACTAAGGACTGAGGTAAATAAATTCTGGTGGGCTTTTCCAGATGATTTTTCAGGCAAAGAACACCTTTACTTAAACAGTACTTCTCCGAAGAGATGTTCTGTTCAAGATCGGCAATGATATTTTTCAAAATAGGGTCGGCCTTTTGATGAGTCTGGATGTCATGAAAAGCTAGAGGAAAATTTGTGAGGAGACTGGTACACGAAAAGGTGACATTTTCTTCGTTGAAATTTTCCGGTTCAAACATGCGCGAGAGGGAGTCTGCTATGATGTTCTGAGTTCCTCTTATGTGCGCTACCTTAAATTTCAATGAAGTCAACTTGGCAATCCACCGGCCTAATTTACCAAGTTGACGAGGACGTGCTAAAAGCCAAGAAAGGGCTTGGTTGTCGGTTTCTAATAGGAATTCCCGATGCTCTAGATATTGCCTAAATTTCTCTACTCCAAAAACTACTGCTAGGCATTCGGCTTCATATGCAGATGAGGCTTTTCTTTCTGCAGGTGTTAAAGTACGTGAAGCGTACGCTATGGGCTGTCGTGAGCCGTCAATTTCTTGGAGTAGAACTGCTCCAAGGGCCACCGAGCTCGCATCCGTTTGCAGGATGAATGGTTTGGCGAAATCGGCCATCCGGAGAACCGGAGGCTGTGTTATTGCCTCCCGAAGATGTTTAAAAGCTTTCTCTTGTTCAGCTTGCCAAGAGAATTTTTGGCCCTTCCTCCGAAGCAGATTTAGAGGCGCAGCGTGCTCCGCGAAATTTGGAATGAATTTAGCAAAGAAATTGACCATTCCAATGAATCTGGAAACGGCCTTAGGGTTCTTGGGTTGCGGAAAATTTCTAATTGCCTTTGTTCTAGATGGGTCAATTTGCACGCCACGAGAAGAAACTAGGTGTCCTAAAAAGCTTATCTCATTCACAGCGAAACGGACCTTATCTGGGTTAACAGTCAAGCCAGCCCGCCGCAAACGAGTAAGGACTTCCCGAATGACCCCGCTGTCTGGATCAAATTCAGTGAATGAGTCGTGTGCAGTGTATGTAAATATATATATATATAAAAAAAAAATATTTAAGCAGACAAAATAATAATAAAAAAAATTTATCGAAATTGGTTTAGAAGTTTTTGTGTAAGTGTTTATAAAAATAAATAAATAATAAAAAAAAGAGACTATAGATTTATAGAGCTTTAAATATTTAAACTAAATAAAAAAAAAATTTCATCAGCAACAGTTGTGCAGTATTTGAAAAAGCTGCAAAACATAAAAAAGAGCCTTGTTTACAAAGATAATTTTGAATTTAAATTTAGATAGTTCCAATGCAAAATTTTGAAAATTAACTACGGTTCCAGAATTTAAAATTAACCACGCTAGAATTTAATTTAACCACACTAGAATCTAGAATCAACCACGCTAGAATTTAAAGCTAACCACGCTCTGCTACCAAAAACATGTTACCAGGGGACTTAAATTTAATAAAGGCGGAACCAAAATGGTAACAATGTTTGAAAAGAAAAAAATAAAAAAAGACAAAGACAAATTTAGTAATTAACAAGGCTCAAGTTTATTGAAAGCAGAAGGAAATTTCGGCGCTTCAGACTTTGTCATTTACAACAAAAGACATCCTGACACAAATCATCAATAAAAAAAAAACTTATGATTAACAATATCATAAATTGTAAAAGTTATAAGCCCTTAATTGTAACATATAATAATTTAGAAAAAAAAAAATTTAATCAACAGATTCTAAAAATTTATCCCCCCTTTTAATATGTATATTTATAGTTACAAAAATTTAACAAAAAAAAACAATGAGCACAGCTTAATAATTCACAGAATTATAATTAATCAAAAAAAAGATTATACGCCCTTAATGTAAAAGTATAATAATAAAAAAAAAATTTAATCAAAAGATTCAAAAAAAAGAAAAAAACTTATCCCCCCCTTTTTAGTTTATAAGATGATAGTTTCTTTTTAAACAATTACAGAATTTAACAAAATATAAAAGAGTTTGATATTTTAAGTTCAAAAATCATATCTATAGTTAACATGTTTATCACTAAACTAAAGATACATAATATAACTGGTTTGAAAAATTTCTTAAAAACTATATTGGCCAAATAAATTTATATATTTTAAACAAACAAAAAAAAGGAATTTAGAATTTTGAAATTTTGTTAATTGACGTCAATTATTTTAATTTGGAAATTAACCTCTTGGAGGTTGTTAGGACCGAAAATTGCATGCAGGCTCCACCCAATAATTGTTTTTTATATATATTTTATAATTAACTACACAGGTCTACATTTAGAAAATAGTCTTAAGGAACACATATTTGCGAAAGTAAATTTAGGCACATATACAAAATGAGTTAGTTAAAGTTCTGTAAAGTCAGCTGTAGAAAAAGACATCACTTTTATGCACTCGAAAATGTGAAGTTACGTTATACAAAAAAAACGTGTTTTGCCAACAGGACGAAACTTGTTAGGATGTTTCGTTGGTTTGCGCAATGTGAGACAAGAATTTCTTTATTTCTCCAATTTCTCCTATTTGTCCTACCAGCATATTAGCTGTGAGCAAAAAACATGTTCTTTTAGTGTCTGTACAAAATCAGACATGTTTTAGCATTAATGTTCATCATTAAAGAAATATCTGATTATTTGCCAAAATTAAAGAAAATTGATTGTATAACAGAAATTCGTTAAGATGGTACTTAAAAGCTTCTTAGATTATTATAAATCTATTTATATATATTTTAATTTTGTTTAAAAGAAAGCTTGTATAAGACTTGTAAGATTTTGCAAAAGCTTGTAAAACGAAATTTTCTGATTTAGAAGAAATTTCCTCAATTGTTTTATATTTGACATGTTCATATTCTGATCATTTAATGTTCAACACTAGTTTGCACTTATTTCACAAAAATGTTCAAAACGTAAAATGTGCCTTTGCAAGATTTTGTAAATGATGTTTTAAGAAAAGAAAATTTTTATAATCATTTAGTTTCAAAAGGAAATAGAATATTGAATAAAACATGAAATACATATTTTAAAGAATACATGATAATTAACAAATTATTTTAAAAATTAACAAAATTTATAATATGACAAAATCTGTAAGGTTGAAGTACCTGGTAAATCCTGTCGCAGATCACGTGAGGTAGTACCGAGAAAATGATGGTTAATTTTAACATTTTTGAACCAGATTATTAGACTAAGGCGCACAATTAGTAATTTAACATGATGTTTTAGAAAGACGGTAATTTTGAGAGAAGAAAGAAAAACTTTTAGCTAACGGAGTTATGAAGAGTGTAGACCATGTTGTTATCGCATGTAGACTGTGGACCGGTAATCGAGAAGCTAGCTTGACCGGCGAAAATGTACTTTGGTTTCAAGTATCAGGTGATGCTTGGTTTAGGAGCGGGCCGCTAGATGCCAGCATCTGTCAAGCGACGGAAAGTGGAATGTATATTTACGAAATGAGTTAAGTTATTGCGGAAGTGCTTTTTTGGATTTAAATGCTACATATCTTAGATATGTACTGCTTTGTTTACACAAATTCAAAATTATCGATCTTCAAAATTGTTTTACAGAAAATAGACGTAAGTCAGATATCCCGAGCTTCGTGAGATTGAGTATTCATTTTCAATATATTATAATCAAACTATAGAACTATCCTGCCCTCTAGGAGGAAGTCATGTGTCTCAATTTATGATTACCTATATACATATTACACAACATACAAAAAATATGTCCCGCAATTCTGGTTTATAAACTTATACATATTATACAACATACACAAAATATGTCCCGCAATTCTGGTTTATAAGAAGGAATCTTACTTTTAATAATTGTTTTATAAATTTGTACTTTTTTTTCTAATATCCGTACCCCCCCCCCACACACATTCACACACAAATATTTGAAAATAAATTTTTATATGCACTATTTTATCTAACTTTCTTCCACGCTGTTGTGCAAGCAACATTACAAACTAGATAATATCTTAGGAATTGTGCACTTTCAAAAGACCAAAAGATTGTTGTTGTTTTGTAAAGTAAGTATATTCCTAATATTATAAAATATCAAAGGATAAATTTATTTTAAACCATAATATAAATTCATTAAATCATTTTTACTTAGGGTTATTTTTCTCTTCGTTTTATTATTTAAAAAATTCCATTTTATAATACAAATTAAAAGATATTATTTAGAAAATTAAGATATTAAAAAAATATATAGAATCTATTTTAAAATAGGAGATTGTGGAGAAAGCCTTAATTTATATCATTCAAAGAGTAACATTTAAAAAAAAATAATATGTTTAAAAAAGAGAAGAACTTTAGCAAAATATTTTATACATTTTGAATTCTTGACGTTGTACCAAAAAAACCCAGATATAATGAATGTTAAATTCAGATACATTAATTAATGAGACATAAATTCGAAAAATAATGATTAACTTAACAAAATATTTGAGAATGTAGGATAGAGAAGTTTTCACATTTAAATAATCCAAAGATACATTGTCCAAATAAAAAGGTTCTCAAAAAATGACTATACATTTTATAACTCTCTGTTTTCTGTTTAATCATAATCACACGTAATTGCTTCCAAATGTAATCACTGCCACCTGCAACTCGTCAAACTTATAAGAGGTTGGTATTTGGACCATTATTTCTTGAGATAATTCGTAACAGACTGATCCAGATCAGGCAGATAGACTGATATCAACAACTATTGTACATGACTTTCTAGACAATCTGTATATAATAATGTATATACCAAAACAGGATAAGGAACTTTTTTTTCAATAATTAAAACATTTGTATGCTATTTAATTGGAAAGAAAAGTATCATCTAAAGTTTATTACATTACCTTAAAATTAATCTAATTACTGGTATTATGGTAGATTTCTCTCTCATCAACGATTTTTAATTAAATATTTATTGGAGTTTAATAGCTAATTCGTAATGTATTTACTAGTAGAAACACAATGTAGGCCTAAGTGAGAGTGTATTTATTGATGCAATATTTGTGTACACCAAACTGTTTGTTATATCAAGAAGTTTAATGACTATTACAGCTCATTTATAACTTCAAGAAATTAAAGTAACAGTTTTCTCTTTCACTTTTTTCTTGCTCTGAATTTAGTGCCCACACTGTTGGTGTGTCTGACATTTTTATACAAATAAAACGCTTGAGAATGGATTTATTCTGGTAATTTCCCAAGTGATTCAACAAAACAAGTCCGGGTGCAATTAACTTCCTAGATAAAGATTCAAATAAAATATAGAATACACAATTACCTCTCCTTTGACGAAAGTACAAAATACCACAACTTACAATGTTATTAAATTTATCTCAGTATCAATATATTGTTACATAAAAATTGGAAAACATAGAAATATGAGATCGTTAATACTGTTGTTCGCAATAAACATTTTTATTATTTATAAGAGAAATAAAAAGTTTTAAAACATCATGTACCTAAAATACCTTTGTCATGATTTTTATACAACCAAAAATAAGGAAACGGTAATAGTAAAAACAAATAGTATAAATCTGAATATAAAAGATATTAAGGCTTTGTGTGGACAAGACTATACAAGTTAATCTGGTGTTGTGAACAGAATTTTAATTACTGAGACATTGCCTCTGAATATTGCCTGAATTTCATAAATAAAAATTCATATTTTTTATATATGTTCGACTATATTATTACACTAGGTGTATTATTAATTCTTTAAGTGTGTTGCTTGTTTATACAAAAGTTGTACCTAAGTATAATTGTACTATTATTGTCAATTAAACATCTGCACTCTCTCAACCTTCTCCCTTTTTTGTTGGGAATGGGAGAAGAAGAAATATATGAACAAATATAATATTGTGTGTGTGTGTGTGTGTGTGTGTGTGTGTGTGTGTGTGTGTGTTGTTTGTGTTTCATTTCTAAATTTTGTTGTGTTTTCAATATATATCCATTCTGTATATTCTATTAACCTTGTTTAAATATAAATCTTATATGTGTGCTCTGGTAATATAATTTGAAAATTTTAAAAGTTATCATCAGAACTTAAGAGCCGATTTCTCCCAAAAGGCACGACCTTAGAGAGAGAGTGTGTTAATCTTAAAAAAGAGTCTAATAATCGAGCATTGAGATAAAATTCAGGGAATTTTGCGTAAATTAAAAGTTAGTAAGTTTATGAGGACAAGCTCATACTTACTAGAGCCAAGTTTTGCAATATCTTTGATTGTATAAAAGGTAAAAGTGAGCATCTTGGCCTTGCTCGCGCTTGCTCTGAGCAGAAAGGTGGTTCGCCCTATCGGTGGTGATCGTACAGCGAGTTTAAGAGTTCGTGATAAATAGCGTTCCAAAAAGGGAACAGAGAATCTTAAAATCGTGAGAGAGGAGTGTGGTGAGTGGCGTTCAAGCGTCAAAGGTGAGAGGAACCCACGACCCCGAGGGTAACGTGGCAGTGTGTGTGTGTGTGTGTGTGTGTGTGTGTGTGTGTGTGTGTGTGTGTGTGTGTGTGTGTGTGTGTGTGTGTGTGTGTGTGTGTGTGTGTCTGTGTGTGTGTGTGTGTGTGTGTGTGTGTGTGTGTGTGTGTGTGTGTGTGTTGCAACGGTTTAATTGAACCGTTCGCAAGGAACAATCTTGGAAGACAACCAAAATCCAAAATTTCAATCAAATCGAATAAAAACTGTAGAAGTAAGAAAAATATTCAAAACATACGTTAAGTTAAATAGCATAGCAAGGCTGAACAGAGCCAAGGTCAACAAGCTTGGACAGGAAATGTTCAACGTTCCGGTTTTAACAGGAATATAGACTCATATAAACCAATGTTATAATTTCAAAATTCAAAAACCAAAAATAAAATAATATCATAGTATAGAGCTAAAAAAAACCTAGTAATAAATAATAAGAAAATAAACTCGTCAGATTAATAATATAAAAGTTATAGCCAAAATAAAACGTAATAAAACACAAAACCCTCTTAAAATAAATAAAACCAAAAATCTAATAATAACAGTACATAACCCTAAGATAAACTAATAATAAATAAGACTCGAAACCAAAATTCAATTAAAGGCAATAAAGTAATAAAACCATAAATAACCAAACATGTAGAATGTACCGTAATTTGTGAACCCATGAAGCAAGAAAGAAGAAGAAAGCAGTTTTGGGACTTTCAGCATCAGAAGAACAACATCCGAAAAGAAGAATTCGAAATTTTCCAAAAATGAAAAAAAGTAAATTCGAAAAAACTACGAGATCTTCAAATCGCCATAAAAGAAGAAATATACGTCTTATCGCTGCGAATGGAAAACCTTCAGGAAGAAAGGGGCTTCAAAATGAAATCACCAAGAAGAAAATCGAACGAAGCGAACGGAAGATATGAAGAAATGAAGAAATCGTCAGTCAAAACTCAAGATTTTCAGGAATAAACGTGTGTCCAAGGTCGCGCGCATGAGAGGCTCTCGCCGCAAGGAAGGGGTAGGTTACCAACCAAGCCAAATTTAACAACAAACAATTAAACTAAAACAACTAATAGAAATAATTAATCTAAAATAGTGAAGATAGCCAAATAATGTAAGGATAAGCCAAGAGGAGTTCATAAGTAGTTAAAATAAAATATAGAAACTTAAATAAATAGCGAAATAAAAAAGGAACTAAAATCAGAAAGGTTGGCTATACTGTATAGCTCAAACTTCGACGAGTAGACTTTCAACAAGTTAATTCATCAGTCTCGTACCAGCTCCATGAAGGATCACCCACTTTTACTTAAGTCTGAAGAGGAAATCGTCGTAAAAATAATTTGTCAGTGTTCAGTACTTCTCTGGTTTAATAACGGTATCCAACAGCAGGACCGGCCTTGAAGGAGACAACGCTACATCCTACAACAGCTTATTAGAAGAGATCTTTACTACGGACTCCGGCAAATATCCTACAAGTAATTGTCGTCATCAACAGCAGGAAGCAGATTCAACGGGAACAGGACTTCGGGAGATTCTAGAACAGGAGACAACTCTAGGAACAATCTTCAGGATCCACAACTATCCTCAGAATCAGGACGAGCGGACTTGTGCAATTCACAAAAACAAGGTACTGCATAAATCAAGCTTTTTTAATAAATAAATTTTATTTTTTAATAAACGAGAAAAGTCCAAATTTCCTAAAATTAACAAAGTTAAAAAATAACGTTTTAAAATCAAAGTAGAGTCAGAAATAAAGTCAATTTTAAATTCAATAAAGTAAAGAGTAATCAAATAAAATAAATTCGAGTCATATTTTCAATAAAACCAAGTAACAGATTTGAACAAAATAAATAAAAGGTTTAATAAATAAATGTGTTAGATTAAGAATATATATTGTTAGATTTAGTTAATGTTAGAATTACTTAGGATAGAGAATTTTCAAGTTGTTTGAAAGAGAAACTTTCAATGTAAATTGAAGGAAAAGGCGACATAATCTGTTGTAAGAGATTTTTAATAAATATATTGTTTTTTGAAATAAAAATTAAATTGTGCCGATTTCAATAAATTTGTAAAATTTCATTGTCTGGTATTTTTGATTGAAACTATCCTATTCAAATAAATTCTTAAATTCAAAAAGAAGAAGAAGTAAGTGCTCACAAGTAGTAAATTAAATTTAATAAAAGAGCAAATTTTGGTTTAATGAATTGATTAGCTCCAAAAGGGCACACCCTTTGAGAAAGAGTCTGAAGTTTCAAAAGAGGTAAGATAGATTAAGAAGTGAATTTATAATATATATAAAATTTTTCATATGTTAGCATAAGTTTGATGAAAATAATTTGATCTTGTGTGTAACATAAAATTAAGAGCCTTATCAGGGACATAGAAAGGTAGGGGATAGGAGAAGCATTTTCTACCAAGTCGATTTAAGTAGAGTGTTAGAGTCCCGGTAGGGTCTTCCGAGCGTCCGGCCGACAGTAGGCCTGTCCCACCCATCGTTGCCGGGGGGGGGGGGGGTGCGTTGTAAGTGGCGCCCAACGTGGGGTTCGAATGTAACCAAACAAAAATTGTTCAATTACTTTAGGGTTGAAAACGAACAGCTTATATTCATTAAAATCAAAATTTAAATTTAAAAATTAAATAATCTAAATAAATAAACAGTAGTGAGCCTAATACATAAAACTAAATAAATAAAATGGCAGCTACGAAAGAAGCAGAGACGGAAATGCAAAAGTTCATGAGGTATGTCCAAGCTAAAGAAAAAGAACGCGAAGCTAAAGAAAAAGAACGCGAAGCTAGGGAAGAAGCGAAAGATAAACAACGCGAAGCTAAAGAAAAAGAACGCGAAGCTAGGGAAGAAGCGAAAGAAAAACAACGCGAAGCTAGGGAATTAGAACGTGCAGCTAGGGAAGAAGAGGACCAAAAAGAACGCGAGGAGAGAGAAAAAGCACGCGAAGCTGAAAGGAAAAAAGAGAAAAAAGAACGCGAAGAACGCTAGGGAATTAGAACGTGAAACTAATGAAAACGAAGAAAAAAGAGAACGCGAAGCCGAGCGAAGAGAACGCGAAGAAAGTGAACAAGCAAGTAGGGAAGAAATGTTACAAGCTGTAGGCGGATTAGGAGAAGACGTAAAGAAAAATTTTTAAGCAATTCAAAATAGAGTCGGAAATTGCGAAGACGAAATAGTCGTTATAAAAGGGGAAATCCAGGAAATAGGGGAAACAGTTAAGGGACAAGAAAATAAAATTAAACAAAATAAAGTTAGTTGCGAAACGTTAAGCAAGAATATAAAATCGTTAGAAACAAAAATGAGACAGACAAGTGCAGGGCAAAGTTTAGTAGGGGCGGGGAGAAGCGTAGTTTACGTACAACCCGGTGCAGTAGGGAATAAAACCGTCGAATTTTGGGGAAGTTCCAAAGAAAGTCCAATGAAATTTTTAGCGGAAATAGAGGAGATTTTGATGGAAATCGATCCACAATTAGACGAAGGGGAGAAATTAAAAATCGTGGAACGACACATAAAAGGGCCGGTAATAGAATGGTGGAACGTAATCAAAGATAACAAAGATAGATACGGACAATTTAGGATTAAATTCATAAAAAATTATTGGGGATATCAAGCACAACAACATATCCGAAATTTAATTGAAAACGGACGATATCACGATACAGGATATATGACAAGAATCAATTATTTTTGCAAAATGGTGGCTAAAGGACAATATCTTGATCCACCAATCCCAGAAAAATTTATGATTAATCGGATAATGAGACATTTTGAACAAAGGGTACAATTTGCGAGTGTAGGAAGTCATAGCGAAACCGTTGAAAGCGCAATAGAATTTCTTAGAACGTTTGAAACGATGGAAGGTGAACCACGTAGGGAAAATCGAGAAGAAAGACCAGCGTATAAAGGGAACCTTGATAGGAAAATGGCAGGAGCCATAGACTCTCGTGGTGTCCCACACCCACTAACACCAATTACCCCCACACCTAACAATTTTGGTTCCAAAATATGTGCAAGCCCGGAGCTGTGTATGATGCTGCGAGTGGTCAGAGGAAGGGAAGACCTATCCAGCCATGAACAGTTGATAACAGGGCAGTCACCCAGACACTTCTAGTTACTGGGAGGGTGCGTTGCAGTGTGTGTGTGTGTGTGTGTGTGTGTGTGTGTGTGTGTGTGTGTGTGAGAGAGAGAGAGAGAGAGAGAGAAAGAGTACACATATTTCACCTAATATGATAGTGCAATAATCTAAATAGACTCATAACTCAAACCAAATTGAAATACCTCGGTATAACTAATACTAGAATTGTTGTAAACCAATAATGAAGAATACAATCAATTATTTATAAAAATGACGTAGCCTTTACGGATACAATACCAATCTCAAACCATAATTGAGTCTCTACTCACAACACCTCTTTAGCTATCACAGTCTCGACCATACATGGGGTTAAGCTTACTTTACCACACAATCAAGCATGCAATTTTACTTCCCTTCTAATAAACGTACTCGACATTGAAACAAAGGAAAGTTTAAGTTGCATAGACTATAGTGCAGTAGGTAAAAGTCATTTGATTGGTGACAAAAAAAGACTAGATTATAAGATAAAGTACATTGTAGAACGTTTACCTAATACTTTTCTCAAATTGTAATACATTTTAATACAAATTAATTAAGCCAGTTCCCAGACCAGTCAACAACATTATTTTTAAAAGCGTTTATTGCTGAATAAATAAATGAATTACCTTATCGGTACGTCAACTAATCCTTCCGTTGATTTACAGATTACTGCAGTTTCGGGCTTCGTGAGTCCATCTTCAGATCATATAAAGTACTTAGTTTATATTAAAATCGTTCCATATGGAGCTTGTCAATAGAATATACACACTACATATATAAAAACACAAAACATAAAATGACACTATTACGCACATTAAATACATATACTGTGTATATTCTATTGACAAGCTCCATATGAAACGATTTTAATATAAACTAAATACTTTATATGATCTGAAGATGGACTCGCGAAGCCCGAAACTGCATAATCTGTAAATCAACGGAGGGATTAGTTGACGTACCGATAAGGTAATTCATTTATTTATTCATAAATTTAATAATCCGTTGGCTACAATGTTAAATTTGAAATTAAACGTTTATTTCTCTCTCAAATTAGATATTGTATTGCAATATAATGTTTATGATTTTTTAAATCATATATAACAATGCATTATATAAATTAGGCATCGATTCTATATTTCGTCGTTAAAAAATCAGTTTCAGTCAATCTGGATTCAACTCGATATATCAGTTCAGTCAATCTGGATTGAACTCGATATATCAGTTTCAGTCAATCTGGATTCCAATCGATATATCAGTTTCAGTCAATCTGGATTCAACTCGATATATCAGTTTCAGTCAATCTGGATTCAACTCGATATATTAGTTTCCGACAATCATGTTTGTCGGGTTTCGATTCGAGCGGTTTCGGATTATTGTATTGTACAAAAATGATGACCGATAGGTTGTATATAATCATAAGTTTTACAAGTTCGTATTTATTTTTAAGATTATGCAAAGATTTGTGGCCTTCAAAGAAGTTATCTATATCATATTTTACGTTTTACAATTATTATAGGTATATTTTACAATTCGTTGGTCCTGTTCGGAATTACATAACATTGTAAATTTTGTTATAACGTACTTCTTTCAAAAACGGGGATTTTGCATTTGCTGTTTGTGTTAAATCTTTCTCCTAACAAGTTAATTGTATATGGAATTGTTTTGTTGGTCTCTTGGGAAATCACCAGAATAAAGTTATTCTCAAGCGCTTTATTTGCTTAACAATGTTAAACACTACAATTCTCATATTATCTTACTACAAAGAATGTCCATATAAGACGTTACTTCCTTTCTAGATGGGTCCGAATATTGAGGATTTGTATCAGATACTTCATCTCAACCCTGGCCTTTTTCGAGGGTTTCTCGGTAAAAGGCGAGTGGTTAATTTACCTCTACAAGGTTAGACAACACCCACCTTCATAATCCCTTTCAGAATAAAAGTCAATTCTCGACTACTATTTCTTTTTTTTTCTTACCCCTCTGCCATTTAGTGGAATCCCTTTCATCACCACTTTCTAGAAACTTTGCCTTGATATCCTCTTTTTTTATTTAATGGTTAAATTAGGTCTTTTACCTTTCATATCACTTAGTTTCCTTATAGCATCGTCAAATAAACCAGAAAAACCTGATGTATCTGTCTGTACCTTTAAGGAGTTCATCTTCCCGCTTTCTAGAAACACTCGATGCACTCAAATTTGAAACCTGCTCCTCAATGGCCGATCACAATTAGATGGTATGTGGCGACGCAGCCTCCAGTGTTGCAGCTTGATCGTTAATAATCCTGGCAGAGCCCCGCAATGCATGCCCGCATGCCCAGGCAAGGCTATTTACTGCCGGGAGCTCGCATAACTCTTGTAGGCTCCGTTTACATCTCCGGTGGATAGACCCCGGAGATATTCACCCTATCAGACACGAGTCGCTTGACACCATTAAGGTTCTGCTGAAATATAGGAATCAAACTAGAAGAAGAGAAGAAGATAAAACATCTTCAATACGAGATATTAGAAACAGGCAGACAGTATGTAGAGGAGTTTGCTGACTATAGAATCAAAGGTTCCCAGAACAACAAGAAGAAGAGAGCTGAGATAGGATGTTTGCGATTGATAGTCCAAATGGGGTGGGATCACCAAACCCTAAGATGAAAAACCCCAGTATTATGCAATAAAACAATATAACAATTCAAAACTGTAACTTTAAACGCACTCTATGACCTCTATGTCATCTACGCTTCCCGTGAAAATCCATATTATTCTGTCAATACCATTAAAAGAAGTTTACCGAAATGAATTTAGAGACATTTGGCAATTAAAAAACGTATTGAATTTTAAAAATACACATAAATAATCACCGTGAAGTTCAATAAACTTGTTCATCAAGATTGTGGACATGTATTGTAGAATTTAATATTATAGAGCCGTGATATTGTGTACCCGTATTGTGATTTCCCTATGAGTACATATCATCACATTTAGAAGAAAGCTCTAAAGTCCGTATGGACTAGAATAAGGCTTTTAGTTAAAATTAGCACGGACACATTATTTTATTATTAATCAAATATAATTGTTGCATCAGAAAACTATAAAATGGTGATAATTGCTTTATACAGCGTAGTTTCACCCAATATTCTTATGTATGTTCAAGATAAGCTTCTAATAGCTCATGTATATAAATAACAATTTCAAGTTGGCAAACGAATTGATAGAAAAAAACAATAATAGAGATAATCATAATGTGAATTATATCCGCTATATTCCAAGTATTTATAGAATGGGACCACCATTTTACTATTTCAATACTATTTTACGTTTGTTAAATTACATACAGACAATATGAAAGTAGTTTAGCGAGAAGTCAGACAACTGTCGTATTGAAAACTTAATGCATAATTAGAATAGAATAGAATAAATTTATTGCAACGATTTTTATAACAGATAAAATACAAGATTAACTATGTTGCAAAAGCAGCCCCAACAGGTAAAACCCAATTACTGGGGTGCCATATATAACAAAATAACTAAGTCTGCCTAAACTATAAAATAATTAACAATCCAAAAGTAAAAGTCAAATCAAAAGTAAAAGTAACAGTAAAAGTAAAACAACCAAATACACAATTAGGCCTACTAATATACTAATATAAAACCATATAAACTAATATAAATAAGTAAAAACATAAAAACTAATATTTTACAATTGTTGATCTCCACCAAAACTGGCAAATCTAAAACCAAAGTTGATTTAATACAGCCAAAGTTTCCCTACGAAACCTCGACAAACCCCAGGAAACATCCACCCTATGAGCGACTACATTATATAGAGCAATCGTCGAGTTCAGCGGCGATAACGCATGAGCATTGGTTCTAACGCGCTCTTGGTAGAGTGGTCGTCTGATTCTTATCCCGCAAGGTGGAACATACCAGCATACTTGTCTCAGGCTCTCAGGATCTTCAATCAGGCCACACATAAATCCTCTCAAGAAACACAACTTCAACAGATTTCTCCTAACTGTCAAAGAATTGACTTAAAATTCCCTCAAAAATTCCCTATACCTTATCACACAAATTTGTGTGATATTAAATCCAAATTTTTTATAGAACAACACACGCAAAAATCTTTTCTGAACCTTCTCTATCATATTAATATAATATTTTGCTGATAGGGACCAAACAATACTAGCAAATTCCAACCCTGATCTAAGTAGACTATTAAATAAAACTTTAAGTACGATAATATCCTTAAAATCTCTTCCCAACCGACAACTAAAACCTAAAGACGAGTAAGCTCTCTTTACTATATTAAAAATATGAGAACTAAAAGATAAATCTTGTGACATAAGAACCCCCAAACCCTTGAACTTATCAACTCTATTCAACGACTGCAAATCAATGTAATAATTATGAATTAAAGGTTGTAATAGTCTATAATATGACATGACGCAACATTTTTAAATATTCAGTTGAAGTTTATTATTTTCGTACCAAACAAATAATCTATCGAAATTTTCCTGTAATATTTCACAGTCATAACGAGTTTAGACTGTAACAGAACACTCGACACTTACAAAAATTTAATTCAGTGAATTACTACGATCATATTGACTTAATGATATTATGTAAAAAAATTATTGCTCTTTATACTTAATTTATAATGCATAGTCTCAATTACATATTATAACTATAGGTTTACAAATTGTAGATGATAATAAATAACGTATTTTTACAATAAAATGCAGGAAAAGATATTATTTAATGAATGTCACCAGGATAAATATTTTAATAATTATATTTTCAACTACTAAATTTCTCCCACTGTAAAGCGGAAGTACGTATGCTTATATCACTGTATATCCAAGATGTCAACAGCTCTTGTGTTGTGAATCGCATTCACACCCTCCGAAATAATACTATTTAAATGACAAACCATCTTCATGGCAGAAGAATAACTAAAAATTGAAATTTTTATTTTTTTAAATATAATTGACATTAATGGTCATCTATACTAATCAAAAGAGTTTTTGGTAACTGTATATGTGGTAATGAACTAAATATCTCAATTATTATTCGATTATATATATTTATAATAGGTGTTAGAATATTTGATAGAATATATGACAGGCTCGGTATTAGAATATTTTGAAAAAAAAAACAAACAAACCGTTAACCAAATATTAGTAGTTATAATAGAGCCTAATTTATAATATAAAAACCGAATCGGTTCAACAATTTTCAACTCCTAATAATATGATTTATTGCTTTTCAGTTGAGGTGAACATTTTAATGAAAATATTAGTAAAAATTAACTCCTCACACTGCATAATTTTAGGGATACTGGAGTATGATTTTTAAGCAATAATGTTAACAATTGTAAATTTGGTCTATAGATGAAACGTTTACATGATTTTATTTAATTCCACATAATAATTAATAGTGTGTACTTTGAATATGAAGGTCAATAAAAGTAATTAGGCTAATTCAATCAATGAGGGGCCATTTGAAATCACTTTGTTTTGTTATCAATCCACTTTATCACTCAGTGCCACATAAGTATACATATCTCATTCTGCGTAACTCCTTCAAATTAGAAGAATTAAAATAATATTAATAATAATAAATAAAACGTACACAAGTGAAGTACCTGCGATTCTTACATTTAATATTTATCACTGTTTGTGTTTTAGGGGGTGGTGGAATAAGACTTAAATCAAAATTGATTCAGCGCATAACGTGCCTGTGAATAAATTTAGTGTTTTATTATAAATTAGAATAACAATCCTCCATGCTTTAGGGATGTCTTGTTAACAGTTTTTTTCAGTGTTAATTATTAGATCTCAGTAATTCCGATTTTTTTTTTGAGATTTCAAAGGTAATAAATACAAGAGGGTGTCCATATTTAGTATACCAAAGGCTCCAAGATGAGAAGTAACCTTGGTCTGGAGGTTAAGGATCAAGATATAGACTATTCAAACATCTTTCATCACCAATATTTAAACAAAATCAACAGGAGACCTCTACACCATAGAGATCCTGCAAAGAAGATATAAAAACACCACATGTGCCTTTTCAGATACCTAAGAGATCTAAAATAATTCGAATTATTATTGTTTGAATTAGATTAATTAAACTGCTTTTACCGGGTGTATAGTATGGCCAAGGTAATATGAATGTGTAGTCATAAAAGAAAATGTGAAGGCTGAACCCCTTCCTATGACCCGAATCCATCTGTTGAAGATCCAAAGGATATATAAGAAATGTAGTTGAACCCTGGACAGATTGATGTTGATCCTTCTATTTAAGGAAATTACTAGGCTTAAAAATTCAACGAGGTTTATTCTATTTACCTAGTTCAAAGTTATAAAACATTAGTTAATGGGTAGACAGGACATAACTGAAGATATAATTCTTGATTAATAGATATCATATCAAGATAATGGAATTACTAGACAATGGTTTTGGGCTTTCTTACATTAAGAAAAAGCCGGTGGGACATTTTCTGTGCAAGTGTGATGAGTTTGCTCGACAGAGATAGATGGATGAATGAATGAATGAATGTATTTATTTTGTATGTGAAGTTAGGATTTTCAACTAGTCCTGTTCTACAACCGTACACAATCATGGAAAAATAATTCAAATGAAAATACAAATTACAACAGTTAATAATGGAACTAATAATACTGTAATAATAATTAAATACATACAGTTAAACATTTTAAACTGAAATTATAATAATTGAAATAATAGTAAATTAATCATAAAAATAAAGAATCACAAATATAAAATTCAATTATAAAACAATAATATATAAATAAAATCTAAATTTTAACCTAAATTTTAAAACCATGTAGTTCGCGAACCATGAAACCGTGCGCATGTAATTAATGTTAAAATCAACGTATATGTGTATTTATTTAATTGTGTGTATAGTGTCAATGTTTTTGTGATATTTAATGTTTTAACGACCTCTACGGAGTGAAATTACTGAAGATGAAGATACGTCTCCGAAACGCGTCTTTGTAATAAAGACAAACTCAAAGTCACATGACGGAACAAAAGGTAATATAAATTAATTTATTACTCATTATATTATACAAAGTGACTTAGACACCAAACAATGAACATTAAATTTTAAAGTGATGTAAATTTAATCTAAACAAATTTTGTGTCACCTGTCAAATACAATAAATAATGTTGAATATAAATTCGCATCCTGAACAACTTACAGAAACTATAAATATACAAAATTATTTGCACACACATTCATACGAATAACATATTATGTGTAAATTACATATTAAAACAAAGCTTAATACCTTCTAGCTATACATAATGTTTTTAACAATTGTAAAAACTGAACACGATTTGTACACCAGCGGAAAACGGACACAATAAATGATTTGTTAAAATTTACTATTGTAAGTTAGGTATACTATTGGCTGTATTGGTATGGTTAGGAAAGTAGACTGTATTTTTATTCTCTTTGCATTTATATTGGAAATATCCACAAATCTCTTTGCCTAGTAAAACTGCACTCAACTTAGTATGGCAGAATTTAGGATAGTAAAAATATAGTAAGAAAGTAAATTATTGAGTTTAGAAGTGTTTTATAATAAGGAGTAAATGTTCATATGTTTTTAAATCTACATATAAACGAAAGCCCTGTCGGACTGACTAATCATTAATTCTCAAACTTACCACGAAGCTTGAGGGCTGAAATTTACATACGGAGGACTATTCCTTATATTTCATTCTGATGTTTTGTGATTAACAGGGTGAAATCTTGGCTAAAAACAATATTATTATGTAAACTCGTTTTAAGCTTTAGATGATTATAACCCGATACGTTTGTAGTAATAATGCCTTCGATTAATATATTATGTGTAATATTTAGAAGTTATTATGTGTAATAATTATGTGTAACCACGTAGAAGTTTCTAGGGGTGGAGAAAAAAGAATAAAGTCAATTAATGGAATTATGTATTTACATTTTAATGTGTAACTATAAGAGACAGTAGAAGTTCGTTGTTTATGTTTCTCAATTTTGGGTTATTTGTAGTATCTATGCGGGCGAGAGGGCCTAGGAGTAGAGTTCCCAATACTTTAAAACTAAAAGTGGTGAGGGCGAACCTTAGCCTGCCCCTTGTCCCTCTCCTTCCCAATTTTAGCCAACATTTTTTGTCGACCATTTTTTGTCCACCATTTTGTTACGTCACTACATGACTATAGTGTAAAACCTGTGACCAGAGCTGTGTGGCTTAATCTATCCTGACGGGAGCATGTAACCTAACCTAACCTAATCCAACTGTACAGAGCTTTGTAACCTAACCTAACGTAATCTCACCTAGGTGAACCATGTGACATAACCTAACTTAAAATAACCTAACCTAGCCAAACCAAACCTAACCTAACGGGACCATGTGACTAAACATAATCTAATCTAACCTAGGGGTATCATTAGACCTAACCTAACCTAACCGATATAACTAAAACGTGTGACCGTAATCTAAACCCTGTGACCAAAGGATCATAAGTTAAACGTGTTAATCGTAGTCTAAACCCTGTTACCAAATATCTGTGACTAAGGACGTATCCAAACCGATAAGTAAAGTGGCCAAGGTCACACCCACTAACACCAATTACACCCACACCTAACAATTTTGGTTCCAAAATATGTGCAAGCCCGGAGCTGTGTATGATGCTGCGAGTGGTCAGAGGAAGGGAAGACCTATCCAGCTATGAACAGTTTTGATAACAGGGCAGTCACCCAGACACCATCGCTCGGTTCGCATACAAGCCTGTGACTCGTATCGTAGTTACTTCTAGTTCAACGACACTATTATAAATCCATATACTTGAGTTCTGTTTGAGTTCTTATTTATATTCCATGCATACTTCATAATTTGGATTTAGTTGTTGATTTCTATCCTTCTGGAGGTAACTCATATTACTTTCAATCAGCCTTTCCTCCTACTTCAATCGACTTAAAGTTTATATTTTTTGATGTTTCAGTACTTTCAAATGCGCTGTATATAATTTTTCTGAAGATAATTTTATTTTGTACTGGTAACTTCAGCGAAAGCCAAGACCTGATCCTAATTCAAGTATGTAATAGCTAATTAATTCCTATACGTATCTATTTATTTTATTTCAATTGCATAATTTTCATCTATATGCCTATAACTTATTCCCATATGTAGATTAATTTTTGTCTGAACCTAAACAAAGTTAACCCTCCTTCATGCAATATTTCTAAACAAAGTAACATACCGCAAGTGTTAAAAAATATCCAGCTTATTATGTTTGACGAATGCACCATTGCTCATAAGGCGGTAATTGATGCAGCACGGATTGGATTGATAACAGCTGAGTCAGTGTATTTTGTGCTTTGGTAGACAATGTTATAATTTTATAGAGCACATCTACCCCAACATTCGACATATTTAAAAAATATCATCGTTTTGGCTCTATGGAAGAGAACATAATACATCAGCTTCAGAACTCAATGGCCTTCTGTTGCAAGGAATTGAGGGTGCTGAGCTTAAGTGCAATTCATTTGACTCAGTTTTTAAAAAGGATGAGCCTGTAAAATTATGCTGCAAAGTTATTCAATACTCTCAATCCTCCAGGAACGCCGCCACATCGACTCACCCTATACTCCAGTTATACATCACAGAAACCTAAATCCACCAAAACTTTGCAACGGCATACGGCTTCAGGTAAACTCTACCCAACCTAACGTCATCGAGACGACAATTTTAACAATTGCAGTGAACAAAAGCGTATTTATACTACAAATTCCATTTAATTATCCTTTTTAATTTTAACTACTCCTATTCCCTGTCAAGGATTGCTTTGGTTTAACGATAAACAAGTCACCGGACAGTAACTGAAAATGACTGGTATCGATATACGAGAAAATTGTTTTTCAATTGGAAAGATTGTTTTTCTTGTGTTTAATAATCACTTGTTTTCTCCTCAAAAAAACATACACTTAGTCGTTTAATGGGCTACAGTTGACATACTCTTATAGGGTTTATAAGTGTGTTCATTATGTTATATTTTTAAATGTCTATAAAATTTAAATTCACAAAAAATAATTTCAAATTGAAGTTGGTATTTGAAATTTAATGCAAATGTTAAGATTTTCCATCATGTTTTATACTCAAACGACTGAACTGTGCAATTATACACACAAAGTCCATTTCGAGAGTAACCTTAACAATTATTTACATAAAAAACAACCCCTCGCTACTGCTATTCTGTGTATAGACAGACTGAAGGCTAAAAGAGTGTTTTCACGCTATATCACGAGAACTGTACACTATTATGAAATATGTGTTACATTATAACAAAGATTATATATCCTTTGACGAAAACTTTGATTGTACTTTCTACATGAGAATGGCTTCCTTAGAAACTTTTGTGTGTAATGACTTGTGCTGTTAAAAATACCATTGTATAATTTTTTGGTTAATATAAAACAATACTGAATTCTGAGATAGGCAGTAAGTTTATATACATTCAGTATTAAGAGTGAGAAATATAACACATTTGTTATTTTTGAACCCATATTACTATAATATATATTTTGCTGTACAATAAAATACTTATTACACATGTTGCTTTGGAATGTTTTAGTAATATACTTGATTAGGTTGTCCTTAGTCCGTTACGTAGACGTAATTATCACAGTCGGCTTCACGTAAAACAAACACTGGTAGATTTCAAATAATCTGAGTAAAACTCTTCGTCATTGAAATTAAAAATTAACATTTATTGTCTCAAAACTTGAACATTTCTAAACCACAAAGAAAATTACAATTTATCTATTGGTACCAAAATATTCCGTTAGGATTTTGGTAATTGCTTTTTTATCATACTTTTTTGTATATATCTCTTAAAATGATAAATATCACTTTATTTTATTAAAGTTATTTTTTGTAAACGTAATTATAACAATTAATTTTAATATCTTTTAACTTTAGTTTCTCCTAAAATTCTCCACCCAAATTCGATGACTTTATTTTTTCAAAGATACCAATAATGGTATAATAATCATCCTTTGAATAATTACTTTAGATTGTTATTGAACTTTCTACTTGAAATTTTCTAAAAACTTAGGTATTAACTAATATTTTTTTCATATGGTTTGAAACTTTGGCCTGGATAAACAACCAAATAATATACTATTTGTATTAATAATTGTCTTTAAAGGAGTAGAAACTATGGAACCTCTTGTAATAAGTTAATTATTCAAATATTTATTAATAACATACACTTTTGTGGAAGCTTAATATGTTCGATTGCACTTACTAGTAGTATATGGTTAAACTAAATTCAGTTAACTTTGTATCGTCTATCCTAGGCACGACTTAAGTATAATGTAATTTATTAACCTTGATCAACATACCTTCACATTACATTTTCAGTATTTTCTAGGTCATTTTAAAGAATTTTATAATGTTCTTCCCACGCTATTGTGGTCTAGTTCATCAATAAGAAACTTAAAGGGAGAAAATTGAATTTATAAACACTAAAAGTGGTAGAACTAACTCTTACATTGTTTTGATAAGATTATGCACTTCGAATAGAAAGTTTAGGTAAAATTTTATCCAAAGTTGGAAAGAGATAAAGTTCTTTGACTACCACATCATTTAATTCTTTTGGCTTGAACACAAAACCTACCATTAGGTTTTACATTTATTTGTATTAAATATTTTTCCAAATTTTTCATAGAGGTACAATTTTTCTTGTTGTTTAAAATGAAAAATGTCTCAGCCATCATCTATTTATAAAAAAAAAAACATAAGAAAATAATATAAAATAAAAACTCCTCGTCAGCGAATGCTCTAATTACGCCAGGGTCCTAATTCAAGAGTTAATGAAGAGAGACATAAGGGAAAAGATGAAAGATTGGGATCTAACCTAATACTACGTGATAAGTGAAAAAAAAAGATAGATCGACCTAGGGACCACCGGGATCCAACTAACTCGTACTAACTATGAATCAGACCATGAGGGGAATAAAGATATAAGTACGTTTAAATTTCTAGTTGTCCTTGGTTGCTTTTAAGAACACTGTTTAAAATATTAAACCAAAATTCATAAACGTTTAAATTTACGTTTAAATTGTTTACTAAACTTAACAGGAAATATGGACTGTGACAGTTATATTATAATCTACTTTATTGGATCTGTTTTAACTATCGTAAACTCATTAGCCTACATTTACAACCTCTGTAATTAGTTTACAAATATTTTCTATATGTTCATAAGTTTTAATATATTTTTATTATTTCCAGAGTTTTATGTATTTTGTATTGTAGAAATAAAATTAAATAAATATTTCATTTGAACTAATTACACATTTGAAGTAGATATTTTCTGATTCCAATTTGTCTTACTTGGAAATATTATTATCCGGTATATAACTTAGGTCTTCACAGTTTCTTGTTTCTATAAACTTTATTATTACAACCTCTTGTGGATGGTTGGGATTATTACATAACATGCAGTATTTTTAAAAGGATGGCGACATCTGGGATCCTGCTTATTGTAACATTTGGTTTTGCTTTTCATAATGAATGTTTATTAATGTCAATTACCTTTTCAAATAATATTTGTTCATAAGTTTAATTGTCTGCTGCTTTTGTGACCCGTATCAGGCATCTTATTATTTTTTATATTTAAACACACATCATTGATGTTTAATCCCCATTAGCCGTTTCTGTAGGTGTTTGTTTCATCAATTCCTCTGTCTTTGTTCTCGGTTATCAAAAACTGTGTCTCTTGAAATACTGTTTTCACGTTTTATAAATTCAGTTTTACTCTTTGATTATGTTTTAATATTGATAAAAATGTCAATTTTGACAATCTTAATATAAACCCTTCATCTACCAATTTAGTTAGGCCTAATATAAACTTTCAAATGCTACTATTGCATTTTAATACTGACATTTTTCAGAATATTATGTAATTCAAATAAGCTTCACCAAAAATTTTAATACTATTGCTACAAACCAGAATCTTCCACAGAGTAGTAGATCATCTCGCCAACAGTAGTGTAAAAAGAGAGTAGAATTGTTGAATATTTTATGTCTTTAGGTACAGATAAATTGATGATGTAGTCAAATTCATGAATCTATATAAAGAATGCATGCGTGCCGCAACGAAGAGATCTGAACTCCTTTCCATCACCTACCATTATAGAGTTGAAATAACTTCGACTAAAGTAAATTCTATATGAGATATTAAAACGAACATTCCCCAGTTTAAAAGAAACAATAATATGTAATTCTAGGTTGGATATGTTAATAAACAGTTTAAAATACGTAAAATATACAGTTAAGAACAGTGAAAAACATTTTGGAAAATAATGTGTACGTGACCTAAAAAGTGTGGCTGTTGGGCATAGGATATTCAACACGATTATAGTAATGGCCGTGAGTTAATTGTAGAGCGCCATATTATTTTGATTTGTTGGTGGGGTTCCTTTAAAGCACTTCTAATTTTGTATCCACCAAGTGAAGGTGTATTTGCTAGTTGTTATTAAATTTCATAAAAGAGAATCAAGAAACAATGAACATATTGTACTTACCTTGTAGTAATATAAGTAACACATGGAAGAGTAATATTATTTTTCAATAGTACAACCAATGAACAATAATTAAAATACAGTCACCAACATTAAGGTAATATCCGGCTATTTTCGTTACATACATCCAAGATTATAATTAACTTTGAATAAATAAAAGTGAATAGAATTGTATAAAATCTCATATTAAACCAAATAAACATAATTCTTTTGAACGTTTGAACTTTGCAACCTAATAGAAATTAATTTTAATAATCCAATTTGTTATATAGTTTTAGGTATAGATTTAAGTGATTAATGCCTCGAAGCGTCATTTAGTTTCGTAAACGAAATATATTTTTTTTCGAGGTTTATAACCTAACTGATATAACACTTTATATAACTGATTTTAATCATTTGTGAGCCTGTTATTAAATGAACGTTACTTACAGTACATTACCAAATAAATAACTAACAGTAACTTTACATTCTTAATTTCACGTAATTCAATAACTATTAAAATATGAACATAACCACCACTTTTCATTAATTTTTATCATCTCATGGTTTAACAATTTCATGCTTATTACCATGTTCTCAAATTTACTCTTGTAAGATATGACATTGAAGAATTACTTATGAGGTTGTCCAAATATAACTCCTCCTCCATCATTTCATTTCCTGACATTAACTCAACCGTTTCAGTGTGAATCTGCTTAGCTAACTGTTCTGTTCAGATAAATTATTCAAAAAGTGACATTTTGCATATATAAAGAATTTAATAGAAAACATAACATACGCTAAGTATATACGTAAGAATAAAGATCTTTTGACATTTTTTGTAGCTTATGCACATTAACTGTGTCCTTTCGTCCCATCTCATGAATACGGAATAATTTTTAGAATACTGAGAAATATGTTATAAGAATTAAAAACACTCACATAACTGTTGTGGTATCATAAAAAGCTCATAAATTATTATATGACATTAATAATAATCAAATAATCTGTTCGGTATGAAAGTAAGAAATTCTGTATTTGATACTTGTTCGGCAATGAGTGTTTTTAAAGTAACAAAGTAGTAATTAGATTATGCCTTATGTAAGTAAATACAATTTAGAAAAAGAAACTAAGGATTGAGTAAATGAACTGCAATCACATTGACTTCAATCAATTAAAAAATATTGTAATATTTTTTATTATTAATTTGTTTACGTAAATATTTTGATAAATTTATATTCTACTTAACTTTTGATTACCAGATTTGTAAATTTTGTACTAATGAAACTCTCTGTTATATCATAAGGTTGAATACATAAATATTAATTATTTCCAATTCTAGCTATTTCGAATTATTTTGTTAATTTTAATAACGTACCTTCTTCAGTTTTGTCAAGAGTAGTTCTGTATTCTATTTAGTAGCTACAGCTGTTTGACCTTCACACAGGCATGGCCAGGAGTAGATCTGTATTCTATTTAGTAGCTACAGATATTTGACCTTCACACAGGCTTCGTAAGGAGTAGTTCTATATTCTATTTAGTAACTACAGCTGTTTCACCTTACACAGGTAACCTCGGGAGTAGTTCTGTATTCTATTCAGTAGCTACAGGTGTTTGGCCTTCACACAGGCATCGTCAGGAGTAGTTCCGTATTCTATTTAGTAGCTATAACTGTTTCACCTTCACACAGGCATCATCAGACTTAGTACAAGACACAAAACACATTCATTTTTTTCCTACTTACACTAACACATATACTGACATGCATAAATTGAAAATAGCCTACTAATTCATTATTTATTTGTTGATTTATTATAAATAGTTGTTCCAAGTTGTGGCCAGGTCTTATCGAGTTAACGGTTTGGGTAGATCTTTTAAACGTTCCGCTGTGTCTATTAAAGTGTTTATTTGTTTAAATGTTCCAAGATTTGTAGTAAAATATATGTTTGTAAAATATAAAAATGTGGAGATACAGCCATCTCCCATACAAATATAAGGAATAAATACAAAATAAACAGTACTTGCAGTTTTCTAAAACCGCTCTAACGGTGTTGATCGAATTTTGCTGGAGTATAATTCGTACGACCTTAGACATATAATGATCAATATCTAACTAAAAGTGACGGTTAAGAAACTGGTAAATAAATAATCTTAGAACTCCAATCTTAGTTGTTTTAGTACGCATTTTTTAAACAAGAATTATTAAATCTCGATGAAATTTTGATGTTCTGAAATCAGACTAATAAAAATAAAATTTATAGTTCCAGATTTTTTTTGGAAAAATCAAAAAAGAACAGTGATTTGGTTGTTTCAAGTGGTATGCCTAGACTTATTTTCCGCAGGAGTGAAACAATTATAATTTCTTGTAGCTTTATGTAAAAATCTGCTTGACCGTATTTAAATAAACTACATGGCATGTGAGGACCGAGTAGTCAACTTGTACGACTCAATTCAGAAACTCAGTGGAGGTTTGTGTTACCAAATAACGAAATACATATAAGTTTTTATTTTTAAACATGAATAAACAACTTAGGCTAAGCAGGCTAAGGTCGAGTTTCACACACAAAAACGGTGAAATAGCTGAAGTTGGGTTCACACTACATCGATAATCTTGGTTCACACTACTTGGTCGTATCTTGGTATTTCTTCTTCTTTGTTTTATCCTTGCATCTCATTTCCCTCCAATGCACATCTCAAAGATGAAATATTCTCTAATTTCCTTTGCTTCGTTAAAGTTTAAGATAAACCTTTTACCTATATTTGTCGTTCCTCTTAATTGGTCTGTAACCATGCCAGGTTTATTACTAAGGTAAGTTCTTAAAACATTCATTTGGATTCAATGTTTCCATTTAAGCTTTGGGATTCAGTTCTATCTTTTCGAATAGTTTATGTCCTAACATTCCATTTTATCAGATTACTTAATGGATTTCATTACAGAATATAATGACTTATATCTTAATAAAACAATAATCTCATGTTTATTTTATAACCGGATCAAATTATTACATAACTCAAATTAATTCCATGAAGATCCAGTTATTGCTTTCCCCTTCTTACTACATTTTCGTTGGTACACGTTTTAAAGAAAAAATTCAACCTTAATTGTAAAATATTTGAATTAAATGGAAAAAAAACAAGTTTTAAATTGAAATATAACTTACTAATTATGTGATAGTAGTACTGTATTATTTTGAAAATGATTGATTTGTCCAATAGTTGATTTTGAAATGAACAAGAAAGTAGGACTCAACTTAAAACTTAAAAATTCAAATATTCAAGTTTAAATGTTCAATATAAATGTTTTCGAAACTGATTAATAAAATTGTTTTAAATGTTTGGGTTTTTAACATTATTAGTACAATATGTACAATGACTTAACCTAAATGTAACCATTCCTTAAACTAAAATGTTTTCAACATATTTGGTTTGGGTCGTTTTTGTTCTATGGCTTACCTAACTAATGATGACAAATTAGATCTCAAAGCTCTACAACATAAAAATATTCTGAATTCTATAACAATAGAATTATAATTTAAAAAAATATAAATATTGGTCCAAATAATATGTGTACAGCCAAATGGTCTCTAGGACACTCAAATTGCACCGAGTCAAAAAAAAAGCGTGGTAATCCTTTATCACTCGCACTCTATTTTACCATTCATTACTTAATAGATTTGGTTTATAATTTCACAATTACATTGAATATAAACTAATCATACACTAATCAGACAACAGTTTGAAATATTATTTAATATATAAAAACACCAACATATTTTCAAACAAACTGGCATAATTCCGAAAATGGTCTATGTTTTGTGTAGAATTTGTGTGTTCACACATAACACAAGAATAGGAGATCTAGTTGCATACAATATTTAAAGTTTGATGATAGATGTAACATATATCTAAATATAGTAGGTACATATAAATTCAAATGAAATATAACATTAAAAACCCGTTAACTCCTTTTCTTCTTCTTTTTTAATATAATAACAATTGCTTCAGGTTACCTTTATTTAAATGATGAATATTATATATTCACATTTTATAAGTTTTAATAATACAGAAATTACTAAATATTCTATAGTTTGTACAAATTATTACATTCAATTATTTATTCATTATTCGCCATATCAATAGACAAGGTGGTGGTTAAATTCTTTATTTCAAAAACATACTTTCATCAAACTAAAGTGTTTGACCTGAGTTCGATTTTTTTCGAAATGTCTAAATAAACGTTAACAACATTGTATTGAATAATTAGATAATGAAAAGAGTTTTAATAATATAACTTAGAAATGTTTAGTGAATGAAAAAATGTTAAGTAAATTAATATATCTTAGCATAAAGTTTACAATTATAATTAAAAAGTTAGGTGGAGTTGATTTTTTGAAGAAAGTAACATAAATATCCATTTTAGAACAATTTGAGTTAAGTATAAATGGATTTATTAGGTATTTTTACTCATAAAACTTATTTTTATTTTTTCATAAATAATTGCGTTTACATATTTAGAGAAGATTTTGATAGAACTATATAAGTAAAAACTATTCATCGTATTCTAATCGTACTTCATTTTTAAAAAAACAAGGATACAGAATAGCTCATCGCACATCCAATAACCTTAATTAACCAAACTCAAAACAGGAGTACACAGACACAAGACTCTTACACACACACAGCGGCGTATACCGAATGACTTGTAATGACTGCGATAAGATATACATAGGACAGACAGGAAGAACATTCAAAACACGGTACAAGGAACACCTACCTTACAATAACACCCTCAACATATGCTGAACACCTGATGAACAGCAACCACACATACAGCAATATCGAAAACAATCTACAAATATTACACGTAGTAAAGAAGGGAAGAACAATGAACATCCTGTAGGAGTATGTTATTTATAAACAATGGAATGACAAACAACATTTCGCTTCTAACTGTATCTATGATACTATATACACAATAGGTAATCAAAGGTAACCACACAATATCAAGGTTATAGGAGGTAACGTCAGAAGAACTCCTAATCAGTCATTCAGGAGCATTAGACGTTGTAGGATGTGGCCACATCAGGGAAAAATAACTTTTTCATTTTTACAATAGAACAAGAATCAACCCGGTTTACTATTTTGTGTGTGTGTGTGTGTGTGTGTGTGTGTGTGTGTGTGTGTGTGTGTGTGTGTGTGTGTGTGTGTGTGTGTGTGTGTGTGTGTTTATATACAAACAAGTTTTATTTTGTGAACGTGTTTTAAGTTTGTTTACGTGTGCTAAGCCTGAGGATGCCTCATCTTGAAGCGAAACAGCTGTAGCTACTAATATGAACTACTTTTGACTTAAGGTATGTTAACTAATTAATTACACATTTTAATAAGTTATTCAGTTATATTATGGGCAGCTTAGTAAATAATTATGTAAGTACATATCTCACTTAAGAAAATTTATACACTTGTTAATGGCCAAAAAATTAAAGCCCAGCTGTTAAAAATTAATGGAAAAAGTAGTTTTGCTTATAATTCAAGTTACTTGAGTAAAGTTAGGAATTTTAAAATCAATGGTTGCTATTTATTTCATGATGTATGCAACTAACGCTGTTTTAAATATTAACAGACTCACAAATAATCATAAATTGTATTTGTTAGTTATTATAAATCTGAGAGTTTTTTTTGTTTATGAAATTACAATACTTACTACTTTACTTACTTTACTTTATCCAATGCCAGACCTTGACATCTCTGCCAATTCTCCACCTAGCCTCCCGGTTGAGACAATGCTGACCTCGCTCTTCCACGAAATTAATTACAATACTGGTGACGGGATTTTTATAAAAAATATGTCAAATATAGGCCTAAGGTATTTTATCCTTTCATATTAATAAATATTAATAGTTTAAAATAGAACAGCCATGTTCAGATTGTATGTTTTGAAGCGTAAAATAATTTAGTAAATATCAAAGTGCATATGGTTTCTGTTATTATAGATAAATACAGAACATTTGTTTTAAGGTCATATTTGTATATAACTTGTTGTTTTATTAAAATTCCACTTTTGGAAAATGCAATTTCATATAATTTTTTATATAAATTTTTATTTTACTTTTGACAAACCACAGTATTGTATAACAGGTATTAAAAAATACGTAATAGAGATGCTAGCTTATTTTTTAAATATCATTAGAACAAAGTAAATAAATATATATTTACACAATTCTAACTTAATATATAAACATAATGTAATTGAAATAACATAATAATTATCTAATAACAACTAATGTTTACCTAAACGAACTGCCAATTATCTGCACTGGTGAAAATAGTGTGAGAACTATATTAAAATGAACATCTGTATGGTTAAGTTGCAGACACAATGGGAGGTACCAGCGTTTATATTTAAATACTGAACCTACGAGGCTAGCAAAAAAAACATTCACCACCATAGCGAGTGGAAAGACTATATTTAATTGAAGTATGCGTCTTATGAATATAATTATCAACACAGGCCTTCAAATATTTAATAATCATAAACAAAATAAATACAAATAATTTGTAGGTTTTCCTGCAAGAAGAAGTCTTAACTTTAACTTCTGTTATATGTTTATATGCAATTAGCTTTAAAATATTACATCAATTTATAAAGAACGACGTTTGTTATGTCTCAGTTTTTAGTTAAGAGTTTTTAACGTGTTTTCTATTGCCATTGCTTTTCCTCTGTTATTGAAGTCCAGATAGTTAAGTCGGTGAAGGAGTCGAACTGTAATCCAAAACCTACGTCCACTGAGAAGAAAAAATAATCTCGTAACTAGTTTCAACGGTCACTCTTGAGTCGTAATGGATACACGAATCGGTGTATTTCGCTAGAAAATCAGTTAACATCATATCCCCCAGCGATGGAAGGACGGAAATAAGCAAATTACCCTAGATTTGGTTGGGTGTATCGGGAATGTAACACTCAAAATTATAATACAATACAACTAATTACGATACAATTAAAGTGTACACTTGTATAACTTTATCTCTTAATAATGTATTGTTATAATATCTAATAAACAAAGGGGTATATCACATCTGCAACAGTTCCACAAAGAGTGAATTCTCAGCCAACCTTTAGGCAGCGACCCAATTTTAGCGAGAGTTACTGTTTTTAAAGTCCATCTTGTTGAGATGTGTATCTTGTCTTTTCTATCCAATTAACAGTCTCTAAAAGGCTAGAAAATTATTGTTTGATAAGTTGAACTACAACTAGTTTACTTTTTTTTTAACAAGCGTATACAAAGAATATAATAAAATTGAACCTTTACAAGATCACACGACGAAATAATAATGAAACATTTATTTATCAATTTGTAAGAGCTGCTACTATGACTTCCACCTTGGTAACATATTCATATCACTTCTATTTATACACACCTATACGACCTAGTTGAACACCTCAAAATAATACTAGCTAGATTTGCTTGTTTTTGTGAGTGTATATTGATATCAGTGAATTATGTGTTAAATCATTAATAATCGGAAAGCAACTTTCCATTCTAATCGCAAAGGAAATCGACAATTCATTCATCCATAAAAGTAACTTCAAGCCTTATATTGCATTTAATACTATTTCATCTTGTATGGTTTTTTTAAAATATTACTGTACTAGAATTATTTGAGTACCTATAGAAGCTAAATCTGCAGGGAGCAACTCAGTGATGACTTATTAGGATTATTTTTACATTGACAATTCTCCCTAATCCAATGATTATCGATTGGAAGCAGATCAGGGATAACTAATACGATTATTTTTTATAACCAAATCTAATTATTACCTGGATTATTAGTCGGGAGAAGCTTAGTGATGAATAATACTGAAAAATCTCCTTACTTTTATGATTCTTGGTAAAGGAGTAGCCCATGAAAAATTATTAGTACTATTTTATGTTGTCAAATATCATCGATTCCGTGGTTATTGGTTGAGAAAACCGTTCATGTATGACTAATAGGACTATTTTTAAATTGAAAAACCAAACCATTTTGATATTGACAAATATCATTATTACCATTATAACTTGTTGGGAGCAGTTGATGTATGGATATGTTTGTAATAATAAACCTCCTTAACCCAATATTAGTTGGTAGCAGTTGAGGGTTGAGTAATAGTACAATTTTCATATTGACAAACCTCCTCAGTTACGATATTATTGGTTAGGAGCTGTTCAGTTACTTATGTATTACAAAGTATTTCTTAATTTAAACTGATCTTCTGTAAGATAAAATAATGAGTATGGTCATATAAAGTGTAATTCAGGAATTGTTAACTAAGCCGATACTACTAACAAATAAATAATTGTTCTTGTAGAAGTATTTCTAAATGTAAACTGATCTTCTGTAAGATAAAATAATGAGTATGGATATATAAGGTGTAATTCAGGAATTGTTAACTAAGCCGATACTACTAACAAATAAATAATTGTTCTTGCAGAAGTATTTCTAAATGTAAACTGTTCTTCTGTAAGATAATATAATCAGTATGCCAATATAAGGTGTAATTCAGGAATTGTTAACTAAGCCGATACTACTAACAAATAATTTTTCTTGCAGAGAGTATTTCTAAATTTAAACTGATCTTCTGTAAGATAAAATAATGAGTATGGACATATAAGGTGTAGTTCAAGAATTGTTAACTAAGCCGATGCTACTAACTAATAAATTGTTCTTGTAGAAAGTATTTCTAAATTTAAACTGATCTTCTGTAAGATAAAATAATGAGTATGGACATATAAGGTGTAATTCAGGAATTATTAATTAAGCCGATACTACTAACAAAAATAAATTGTTCTTGTAGAAAGTATTTCTAAATTTAAACTGATCTTTTCTGTAAGATAAAATAATGAGTATGGACATATAAGGTGTAGTTCAAGAATTGTTAACTAAGCCGATGCTACTAACTAATAAATTGTTCTTGTAGAAAGTATTTCTAAATTTAAACTGATCTTCTGAACGATAAAATAATGAGTATGGTAATATAAGGTGTAGTTCAGGATATCATGTGGAAACTACAATCAAGGTTTTTGTTACAATAATCGATATGTTTTGTTTTTGTTATAATAAAACGTACGCATCATAATAGTATACACTTATCTACTTATCCTGGTCTGGCATTAAAACACTCTATAGGCCTGCCGTCTGTATTGTCTCATAATGTTGGCAGATATATAAGAATAGTTGAACTGAGGGGTTGTTTGTTTTATATAATTAATTGCTCAAGTTACTCTCGCCAACGTAATGGACTTTGTGTGTATAAATGCAAAGCTCAGTCGCGTGGGTATAACAAGAATGATAAATTGCAATATTTGCACTACAATTCAAAAACTAAATTGAATTTTTAAACTACTTTAAATGTATTATTAATTTATTTAACATATTTATAAAACCGTATTTCCACTCCAATACATTTAGCAAAAATTTACCTACATGTAGAGTCATCTATCTTGACGTAATTGAAGAAATCAAAACAATAATCCAAGTAATATTTCAGTATTAAGTTATGACTCAAAAACATAATAGTTTTAATAATATATGAACTCTTTTTGATTCTGCATATTAGATATTTTAACTGCTATATGAACACTTTTAATATTGGACCAGATTATTATTAAAAATTTAATATTAATACGAAAATCATCAGGTTATAATATTAGACTATATTACGCGATAATATTATGCATACACAATTGAAATAATTAGAAGGCTGCTGAAGATAATTGTTTCTCCCTTCAACTTTTATACCTCATTATTCTGATATATTTTATCCTACTTCATCAATTTTCTTCTAATAAACTCTGTTACAAAACTCTCACTTTTATAATTTTACTTTCCTTCTATTAAGAGTATATTAAAATGCAATCTTGCGTTGACCGACATAAATATTCCATTTGTGCTTAACAAAATTAAATTAAATGATTATATGTTCTTTAAAATAATGTTGTCAATTCTTGTATACGAAGTTATTAGACTTTTATAAAAAAAAGGAGGTATAGAATTTGGTTGTTTACACCTATCTATCGGACTAATGTAGCTATCTGACAATATGTCTTTATTTGGATAACTGGCTAGATGACAAGAATACGCGACATTCTTCAACATAGCGATATCATTCATTACGTTAATGAAGTCCATAATACCATCCAGGCCTTGGTTTATCCGCAAAAATAATGTAGTCTCCTATTCTACATTTACTGGACGCACTACGACAATCCTAAATGGTGAGCTCTAGAAGTAGTCTTTTCTCATTATGGCTTAGTGTACGATTTGGATACATGACACGTAAATGATTAAAGTAAATAAGAAAGAAAAACAACAAGAAATCCAGAAAACAGACACCATTCTTCATATTATAATAATATGTATCTATTCACCATAAATTTAACTTTAAAATGATCACTAAGCACCGTATTTAAAGAATATAGTTTTATTTGAGAAGGATTATAAACAATCGATTGTTTATTTTTCTCTTCGTTTTATTATTTTAAAAAATCCCATTTAAAATACAAATTAAAACATATTATTTAGAAAATTAAGATATTAAAATATATATATATATATATATATATATATATATATATATATATATAAATATATATAGAATCTATTTTAAAATAGTAGAAGGTGGAGAAAGCCTTAATTTTATATCTTTCAAAAAGTAACATTTTTTACATTTTGAAGTCTAGATGTTGGACCAAAAAAACCCAGATATAATGAATGTTAAATTCAGATACATTACTTGATAAGGCATAAATTCGAAAAATAATGATTAACCTAACAAAATATTTGAGAATGTAGGATAGAGGAGTTTTCACATTTAAAATCCTATTTAGATAGAGTCTATTTTGATTATTGCACTATATTAGGTGAAATATGGGTACTCTTTCTCTCTCTCTCTCTCTCTCTCTCACACACACACACACACACACACACACACATACACCCCCCCACACACACACACACACAACATACAAACACACTGGTATCAAATAACAAATGATGCCACTAAAGATGGTAACAGCATTCATTTATTGCTTTATATTAGTTAAAATTAATTGTAGCAAACATTTGTGATAAATATTTACCCCATTGAAATGTAATAATAAACCCGCTTCATGTTCCATGTTGATGTTGACCCATTATTATTTCCGACAATTTGTAAACTGCTAATTACAATATGATTATTGACACATTGATATCAAATTAAGTAAATTAGAATAATATTGACATAATGACATTGAATTCAAAAATCATATTTAATAGGTATTTGTGAGTAATCTTGTTATCGTGTAGTTTTAATTATTAATAAAGTATTCGATATGACAGATTTCTACCTATTTGCTAAAACCTTTTTTTAAAATTAGTCAAATGAATCCAGTGTAAATCCATAAATACATTTTTGGATCTCAGTTTATACACATATACTATAGGATGTTAATATCTTGTCTTCATCCAATCATTTGCCATATTGGATGATTGACAAATTTCACAAAATGCATTATTATAGATTAATTCATGACGTACAGATATGGTAATAGTCAAACATGCCAAAGTTAATTAAAATTCTACTGTAATTCTTCAAACTTGATTACAAATATTGTTATTTTAAGTACTTATGAGTTAAAGAACATTATGAAATCTCTATATCACATCATAACTATTGAGATTGAACCATTGTCTGCGATATCTATTGAACCTTTATTTTACATATTTATACTTTTCAGCACACTTTATTGACTTTTCAATTGTTATTAAAAACGTTAATTACTAAGAAACACCCTTGGGGAAGTTGTTTTATTTCTTTTGAAAGTATAATTATGGAAGTAGTGTAACTTTCAAATCGTTTGAAATGTAAATATTTATTCGTTGATACGATTGTTATTGCTCATAATAGAGCTTGATTTTATTTTACACCAGAGAAATAGTTGTGTTTAGTTTGAAATCTGAGGGCTCTGTGTGGTGATTTAATCATTTCATTTGGGTACCAAATAAACTCACATTGGAATAATTTGTATGTTTGGAATGTTAATATTTACATTTTGCACAATAATATAGATTCCAAAGTTTGTACAAAGATGACTGTGAAGCGTATTTTATCAAGAGGGTTTATCTAAATATAGTCATAACAAGTTTGTTAAATGTGACTTTTAACACTGTTTACGTCTGAAATGTCAAAAACAAAAAGCCAATGTTTACAATTAGCGTCTTTTGTTTATACGTTTTATGTAAATACAAACACTGGTTTTGTTTCGAATCAGAAAAATTGATGTATTTACTATTGTAACCTTGAAAAATGCAATACGAGCATCTACCTTCACAAGTTGATGATTAAACCGGGTGTTGAAAAAGTGTGAAATCACTGCCATATATTTTAAACAGGTATAGACAAAGAGTTAAGATTTAATATACGGTTATAAAACGCATTTAACTACCTTTTGTGTGTGATGTTGTCTTTTGAATGTAGGGGACGGCCCGAGGAAGGTGCAGTAAATTTCTTATGGAAGCTTATGTTGAGTGGCTAATCATTTGAAAGCCCATTTTTTCTGAGTAAGAACCCACAGGTTTCATTTCAAAAAGACCACTGTTATCTTTGTGTTATCAATATGTACTGAATCGGAATTTACCATCCGTTGTTCCCTCTCAAAATCTCAAATGTACCAAAATACTTTTAAAAATCTTTTTTCTATTTTGATTAAAATCTGATTATTTGTTTTAATATTATTTTAACGATTGATTTATGGAAATATTGTATGTGACAGAGATTTTACAATTTAATTGTGACAATAGTAGAAATAGCAGTATTTTTTAAAGAGATTCTGTTTATTTTTGTTGTTGTTGTTGTTGTAAAGTTCTCTTTTATTTATTCCTTTACTATCTGAGCTCTAATGTATAACCTTTGAATCATTCATATCACACTAAACTATATGACGCAGTCGTAATAGATCAGTATTATTATTTTTTTATATAATTCCCGATTATCTTTTTTTTTCTTTTTTTTTTTATAACATGGATTTCTCCCATTTCAAAACATTTTGAATGGTTTTTTAAAATGTATTTGCTGTGAAATTGAAGTAAAAATGGAAGTTGACATTAAAGTAAATTGACTGACCTACATTTAGAATGTAGGAGAACTTTTAAATAGAATCCAGGCCATGTCGTTGTTAGAACAATAATTACTGAATAAGAGTTATATAAACATTCCTGAGTTGTTGTTATACGTAAGATTTATTCTGATAAACCACAACTTTTATGGCACATTCTGTATATGTTGTATGATATCTATGCATCTATAGGTAAACGTAAATTAAAATTCCAGACGAAAACAATTTAGATAATTGAATTGTATAAATATAGAGCGTTTGAGTACCTTCCAGACATAAGTTAAGTCTGATAATAGTATTGTAACAGACTGAAAATAAATAAATCACCTATTCTTTATAAATTTATCTTAACGTACATGGTTTATATATACTGTTGGCATAGTGATAAAATAGGAATATGTAAGTACAGACTAACCTGTATAAAAATCCAATTTTCTACGAATGGATTGGTTTGATTTTATACCCTTGTATTAGACAAAGAGAAATAGTAAAATCTTATATTTATCTCAAAAAGACCTAAGGTGTACTCTTTGCCACTAATGCGTGCTTTTAATTTCTCATGATATTTCATATTATGATGTACAATATCTGACTTTCAATCATATTTTAATGGCAAATTTTGAACATCAATAATGTTCATTTTCTAATAAACAAATCAGTAATGAGTTACAACTTTCCTTTCTGTCAGATTTATATTGCAAAGATAATAATTAAATTGTCTTATTAAATATTTTAAAATTATTAATACCATTGTTTAATACATATAACTATATAAATTTGTTGTTGGAGACTAAAAAAGTAATAATCAAAAAAGTGGTAAACTTATTATATGGAAATTTTATTTGGAATAAAAATTGGATGTTTGGTTTCCCACATTCCAATTCTTTTTAAAACGTTTGATCTATACGAGCTTACTTTATTCATAGCAAACCCCTTAACAATAAACTCGTTTTGTACTCTACTCTACCTATAAGTATAAACATGGGTTAATTGTCATGAACTCGTCTCAGATTATAAATTATATATTAAATAATTGCGAGTGAAATATGTATATTATCTTCAATTATATGAACATTAACAATTATTTAAAATTGAATTAAATTAATTTGTAATTAAGATTATTTTTATATCGGTTTCTTGCTTGATTCTTTAAATAGACTCAGTAAGCTGCTCTGTAAACTTTAATTAGCAACTAAGTCAGGGTGGATTTCCGTAGAAGTTTATCTAAGAAATTACAAGAAGGACGTGACCAATTAATTTTGTTCACTTCAAAACATTCTGATTTCAAGTTTATCTGTAACAGATATTATTTCAGTGTTTTATTAATCAAAAAATTTAACCAATTAAAATGATATAGTTTCAAACGCAGATCAAAATTACTGTTTACAATAAACATCAAACAGAAACCATATTAAACAGAATTTTACATAAATATAGTATTTAGCTTTTTTTATACAAAAAGTGCATAAACAATTATATTATTCTTCATTCTTTAAAATTATTATTTTGAAGGAAGTAAAACAGTAAACACGTCGTATATAGGTATTTTAGATATAACTATTATCTTTTAGGCAACTATCATGTTTTGTGAAAGGATATTTCTCAAACGTTGTAATCTTCAAATACAATTTAAGGACACGGCCATGAAGTACAACCATTATATTATATATTTTATACCAGTTTTATTATTATTACGATGTTTACAATAAAATTATTCACAATATATATTCAACGGACTATTTCACGTAATACTTTTAGTATGAAATCTATTACAGACGAGTGTATCACAAAACGGTATTGTTTTCCATCTTAAAAATAACTTATGTTTTACTCACTGGTTTGTATCAAAATCACAAAAAAATGTATCTGATATAAATTTAAGCAATACTTGTTTCTTTTACCCGGTATTTTAAAATTTTAGGAACACAGGCTTTCTATAGTGATTTTATTTTGAACACTGGAACGATAACGTTTAGAAGAAAAAGCACCCAAATCGCTAAGTCGAGGTCCTTAGGAATATTATTCCAAAATTATAAATCCTTAGTTTTATAAAATCTAAATCTTCCGTTTTATATTATGACACGTATTAAAATGATCAAATAATTTAAAAAATAAATAATAAATTTAAAATATTAATCCTGGAATTACTTCCAGACTTTGAATAATAAGTAATGTAAATCAAAAATTGAATAATACTAATATAAATTTAATAAAATAAACATGTTTGCACAAAAACAACAAATAATAAGCAATAAAGTACGCTAAAAACAAAACACATTATATGAGAACTAAAATTTCAAATCTAATTTAGATTAAACATAGAACTAAAGAATAGTCAATACCCATAGTTACTCTAGAGTAGATTTATAAAGTGGTACAATATTGAACGCCAATATGACGTGTGTTTATTTTATCAGTACTAATAGGTTTATAAAGTGGTACAATATTGAACGCCAATATGACGTGTGTTTATTTTATCAGTACTAAACGTTCACAGATATAGTTGACAAATTGTAAAGTACCTAAACAAAATACATTTTAGGTGATTGTAACCAGCTAGATTTGATTGAATGAAATAAAGGAATTTTTTCCTTGTTGTTTACATGCAAAAAACCTTTCAGTCAAAATTAAAGGAATTCGCCATGTTAATTCAAATTGATTTTTCTAAATTAGAGTTCTTAACTTTTATACTACACAACGCCATCATAAATTTTCTGTTAACCATTTTAAAATATCGTGCAAGGAGAAAATATAGTAATTACGTTCAGTAAAGAAATATTTTCTACAAACCTAGCAAAACGAAACAGTGAGGAAACGAGAATTTATAAACATATTTTACATAATATATATTTTATTTAAATATTTTATAAAATATTAAATTTAATATATTACCTTTTATGGTATCGAAAAAAATATGTAAGATTTTCATCTCACATTTAAATTGCACCATCAAGTTATTCTTCTTCTTAGGAAAATGTATTTCGGAGTGCTGTATAAAAAGTGGCGAAAACCATATAGCCTAAATATAAATACATATCGTTTATTAAAGTGACAATAATTATTTATTAAAAATTATTGAGTGAATCTTTTTCTTTGTTAAGTGGTAGTATACAGAATTTTAAAAGTATGTTTGGGATAAAATATTATTTTCTGGCCATGGCCACCCAATCCCTATCTGCATTAAATACAAAACGGCCTGATTGTACATACTGTGGTAAAAAGCGGGATGATGCATATCACAAATGTTTTGTGTGTGAAAGATGGAGGGTGGAAATGAAGAGACTGGGGAAAGATTTAGTTGTTCTAGACCAGAACATATGGTGAGTGTACCTCAGTTGTAAGGAAATGATATCTATACATATCCCAAAGGTCATGAAAGCATATGAGAGACAGAGACAATTTCAATCTTATTTAGTAGATGATAACACAAAGCAGGCTTATAATAAACGATCCAACCTTGAGGTTTCGAGTTGATGAGTCAAGAAAAAAAAGAGGAGGTTTTTTTAGATAGTAAGAGTAAAAAAAGATGAAAAAAGATCAATGCTTATTTTTGTGCGAAATGCATATCTTGATAAATCAGATCGTGCGAAATACAGTCATAGTGTCAGAATTTCATACGATAAAAAACTTAACCTCTAAATTTTAATGAATACACAGAGTGCAGAGATGTGATTAGTCCATTATGAACCCTTATCTCATTTTCGTTAGATCGTTATCGTAGTTCATATTTAATATGATCTTACATTTTTACTTTTAACATTTCCATTGTCTAATAGTTCTGTGATATCTGATATATTTCTTATTCCTTATATACAAGACATATTTACTAACTGTACTGAAAAAACATTGTTACTAGATAAATATTGAATATATATACATATAATTATATATATATATATATAACTTAAATATTTTGCCAAACAATATATATATATATAAATGGCATATCTGTAGCGATTTGTAGACAATTTGTTATCACTAAAACAGTGTTTGCTTTATGAAATGTGGGTATTACATACTCCTTATCGTGAGTGCATGTGTGGGTGGATGAAATTATATGGCTTCTGAATAACATTTCAACTAGAGCAAGCCCATTTAGTTCAAAAAAACAAAAAATACCACTATTTGGAAATTGTTAGACACCAAACAAATTAGTTACGAAGGCAATTCTTCATATAGAAACAAAACAATTAAAATACTTCTAATTAAAATATTATACAGTTAATTATAATCAGCTCAATAACAATTATATTTTTCAAATAGCAGATTTATCAATAATTAAATTAGCGTTTGATAAAGTTAAATATATCTTTAACAGTCAATAATTTGAATAATCTAAATAGCATGAAGAATTGGACGCTAATTTCGTTTAAAGAAATTAGTAGATTACTGAAGACCTCTTGGTGTAAATACACGCCTATCATGAGAAACTAAATAATAGTAACTTTTATTTCAGAAAACATTTAACAATAATTAAATTACAGATTTTAGATTCCAATGACATCCTGATGTACAGATGGTTATATCTATAATTGAAATTAGGAATACCTTTAGGACCTAAACCTGTGATTGAGAAACTCTCTGTAATTTGCTTAGCTTTAGGGAACATATTAAGTCGTACAAATTTCGTAACGAGAGATTCAAATTACGCTTTATATTCACTAAAAGAGGGCTACTTATGCAATGAAAGATTCTACGAGGTTCTATTACATCAATGCAACAAAGCAGGACGTCTAAATATTATGGAAAAAATTGATATTTTTAAACTAAAGATGAGCGGAGAGTTTTATTAAAGAGGGAATTTATAACCAATCAGGGGTAATGTTCCAAACATAAATATGCTACTGAAAAATAAATAAGTTAGTAAATCTATTCATGAAAGCAAATAACATGGGACACGGAACTAGGTGGTAGGGAGGCGTGGCCAATATCTACATATACGCGAGTCCTAACACGCACACACACACACACACACAGAAATTGTTTTTTGCAAGAAGTACGCTACAAATCAAATAAAGTGCACACAGATTCCGAGATATAACATTGTTTTTTTTATTTTGTTTTATAAAAACAAAACCTTTATATAAATTTTGAAATTCAAGACTTTATATATATATTTGAATGGACACACATAATTTCATTAAAGAGACGTAGGGTCTAATAAAAGTGTAAGCAATGAATGTTTACGATACTTCACTAACCCAAAGTAGAAAATAGTGTTTTGCAAATATTGTCCTATTAAAAACAAAAATCTTGATACAACTCTTTCCCCATGTTGTATAACAATGTCTTTACTTGCCTTGGATTTGGACTATAATGATATAAAACTGTGAGAAATTTCACTCATAAATGTTAAACATATTGGATTTTAAAATTCTTTCGAGGGTAATTTTCACTTGTAAAAACATAAATAACAAAATGGATTCGTTTGTGTTCGGAGCTTTGTAATAGTTCTTCTATACTATGTGTAATCTTACCTGTTTAAATACATATATTGTAACGAAATAGAGGGTTCCCAAAAGGTTAGTGCGCGGCAGGCCATAAATTGTGAAGAGTTGAAAGGGTTGACAGCTAGAAAAAAATGATTCTACAGTCAGTCAGTGAATCCAAGGAGTCAAAGAAATCATTCAAAAGTTCAATGCCTTCAACCGAAATTATTTGAAAAGGACCAATGAAAGGAATTGCGTCATTCCTGAAGTAACGTAAAAGATTTAAAATAAGCCAATGAAGGCGAGGATCAGAATAAAGTAGTTGGAAAATAAAAATTATAAATAAGGGTAGAAGAGAAGCGCAAGGGGTCTTTTTGGTGCCGAACTTATTGAAGAAGGTTGTTCCGGAGAAAATGTTTCTCTTAGTAGCAAAAAGAAAAAAATGTTGTAAATGATTTAGCCGAAATCAACCTTCGAAATTAAATAGTAACTGCGTCGTTTTGTACAAGTGTTTAATAATAATCTTCGAAGTATAAATAAAAGATAATCGTCGTTTATAAGTTAAAAAGAGTCGTCGTAATAAAAGTGTGAGAGTAATAGCGTCATTTTGCAAGTGTTTGAACAGGAATAATCATCGAATAAATTAAAAAGTAATCGTCGTCACAAAAGTGTGTGAAAATAAAAGTGTATGAAAAAAAGAAGTTTAAAGAAAAGATTAAGGCAAATCAATCCATCTACTGGCAGTCATCTCGGGAACCAAGTTCAAGGAACCGGGATCATTGGACTGTAATAGAACTTCAGAGTCGATAAGTACAAATAATGGACAATTTGAATTAAACAAACTACCACCAAATTTTATTTGTGTAAATTATAATCACCAAAAAACCTAACGAACTCGTAAAGAGATAGTAAAGTAAATTAATTAATAATAATAAATACCAGTTAGCCTGAGCATTTTATCAAAATAATTAAAATAAAAAAATAAATAAAAATTCTGATGCACTCTTATTTCTTTATTTTAGATTAAACATTGTAGAATAAGTAACTTGTATTTAACTATGTACTTAGAATAAGTAGTGGATTAAGATATTAACTGTATAATTATTAAGTGCATCAAGATCGAAAGATAATTGTTTTTATTGTAAATGATTTTTAAATTTAATTTTGCAATTAAAGAAAGAGTTAAAATCTACATGTTTCAAAGTTATTTATTTTGTTATCATTGGCAGGAATAAAGTGCGTATAAAAAGTCATATTAGGATTTGTTATTATTTACATATATTTAAAAAAATTCATAATATGGATAGGTCATGTAAGACAAATATTTTCTACACTAAAATATGACTTTGTTAAGTTTTTTTAAAGATCTAAGAAAATGTACTTATATTGATAAATGTTTAGTAACACGCCTCCCTTACCAACTTTAACCAAGCTGCCAAATCGCTTACGGCTCTGCTCCACCTTTCACCATGTTGGATTTATTTCCTATAAGAATAATGTTATATATTAACGGCTACCAATGTAATTTTTCATCACAAAATTGTCACTTATTTTTCATTTCAAAGAACATGTGAATACAATTTTTTCCTTTTAAGAAACAATCGTATTAATTGTAAAAATGGGAAACTCTTCTAAATAAAATTGATATTAAAACAATTATTAGTGGATACGTGAAGAACTATAGATATTTATTACAAAATGGAAAACATTCTATGACTTCGATTTTTTATCTTTTAAAAGAAATAACGTTTCACCGTCTAATCAACAAATAGTCTAAAGTGTTTAACAATGTAATTATATGCATGGAGATAAGCAGTAAATCATTTACTGATGTCAATTCACTAAATAAGTTTTCTTGATATTTAAGGAAATCCTATTGTTCTGAATCTTGTTACAAAAAAGAAATATAAAAAAAAAGAAAGACACCCTCATCCTCTCGAATACCCTAATAGCATCAGGGTCGGAGAAAAAAATACTTAGTCAAGAGGACCTGATAAGAAAAAGAGGGATCTATTACGAAACTACGTGAAAAACGATGTAAATCCAAATAGAATCACTCAGAATTACCACTAACGTAATGAATATTAGATGAGTCCCTGAATGACAATTATTATAATTCTCCCACAGAACCTATACAGAAAAAAAAAGTTTAATCATGGAAGGCTATTTTGTGTCTCAATTAATATTTAAATACATACAAATCAAATACTGTTTGTTGAAATCGATGTATTTACTGGAATATCAAGTAATATTACGACTGTGTAATAAATACTCTATTTATTAAAGATATTTCTATAGATAAAAGAGAAAATACTTCGACATTAAAAATTGAATATCTAAATTTGTTATAATAATATTAACAGTTATTATTTTTACTGAATATAAATAGTATTCTATGTATAGTAATATTATACTTTTTATTATATACATCAATATATACATGTATATTTTTAATATTATGTGAATTCCCCCCCCCCCCCCGATACAAAACCAACTTTAGTGTATGGTATAATAATTGAAAATATTTATGAAATTAAATAAGTTTATGTAGAACATTAATTAGGACTAAAATATTTACTCGCTACTATAACCTTATAAACATATTTTCAAAACAAAAGCCAACTTAAAGATCAAAATGCAATCATTCCCAATAATTGTTAGTAAATGGGCGAATGGTCTACAGACCTCGAAATCAAATAAAGTTGTAATTTCCGTTGCGTTTAAAACTAGAAAATTGAAATCTGGCTATTCCGAGTTAGGCAATTACAAATATAAATGAATAACACAAATAAAGTCAGAACCGGAGTTACGTTTGAGGGTGGTAATAAGTAATGAAAAAATGTTTTGTATCTATTTATTGATAATGATTTAAAAAAAGTAAATTCGTTACTCTCTCAAATCAAAAGGACCTTCAACCTGTTTACCAAATAGTAAAATTATTTTACGTAATATCTTTATCATAAGGTATTTATACTTCGTGTGTCCCAAAACTGTATTATTTTTTAATTTACTGCGATAACTTTTTTTAATGCTTTACCAAATGATTTCTTGGTGGTTCAACTAGTTGAACTTTAAAAATCAGATTGGATAACTTTGAAAATATTTAGTTAATTAATAAAAGTTTTCTAGATTGTATTTTCAGCCTTCGTGTGATCTAAAGTGGAAAAAAATTGGCGGAGGAAAATATTGTCGAACAATAAATATGTGTTACGTACAAGTTTTTGTTATAAATTGAAATTAACCTTCGTAGTTTTAAGAACTACAATTAATTTTTATTTAATACTTACTCTGAAGTACGATGTGAACTTCAATGGTAATTTGTTTATATTATTGAATTTCAATGATAATATCAAAAGTTTTATTCCGCAAGAAGAAAACAAAGCGACATGATAAGTTAAATGTTCTTGAATTCCTTCTCCTAAAAACCACCCTAGAAGAAAAATGTTTGTTTTATGTTACATAACATTTGTAGCTTAAGTGTGTCTACGCGGATATTAGTTTTTGTCGTATTAGGTGTTTTCAAAAATTGTTTTAAATCTTCAGGAGATTATTCCTCACATCAAATTCAGATAAAGATTAGTTATAAACCTATTTTCTAAAATACTTCATTTTCTATTTAGCCTTCATTTTTTGTTTTGAACAAAAACCTTCATATCTATTACAAGGTAAATAATAATGGATCTGATTATTTATAGGAGATAAAATAATTCTTTTTCTTGCGACAAATAAAATGTTTAAAAGAATTCTTTCTATAACTAAAAGGATAACTGAGTTATCGACAAAAACTGAAAACATTAACTTATGTTAATCTAGAACAGCCAATAATAACTAAGAACCAAAATTGTTGTTTGAATTCGGCAAATTTGTATTTTTATATCCTTCCTGTAGCTTAAAGGACAATATAGTTATCGACACGCCCAATAGTAATATGTAATATTTTATTACAAATAACAAAATTATTATTATTATTAAGTAATATTTGATTTTGCAAAATTATCGTTTCAGAGATATCCGACAATAAAAGGTTTAAATAACCACCATGAATGGTGGAAATCAGTTCATTATTTGATTATCAAATTGGGTCTTTATAACAAAAAAAATGCCCAATAAATAAAAGTCTAAATAGCATATAAAATTTCAACTCCATATCATTTACTGTTAAAAATATATTAATTTATTTAAAACACTAAATGGCGGCTGGATAGAAAAGAGCAGTTTTAGATATATATTTATATAAACTTATTCCTTGGTTTTTTTTTTTATGAGGAATAAACTCCTGAAGTTTTGGAGTGTTTTTAGAAAACAACCTCGTTTTAATGTCACTTCTATTCTGTTACAAACAAATTCATCTGTAAATTTTATTATTTGTATAATCAAAATAAAAAGAAGAAACAAAGTTATAAATATAAAACCCATCTTTGTTTATTTTCTGAATAATGTTTTGCCACCATACATAGTGATAACTAGTTTAATATATACATAAAAAATTCATTGTGAGAACAATAATGGTAATTTTTTTATTTTTTTTTTTTTTACAAAATTAATATAATGTCATTAAAATTCGGTAGAATTCTAACAATAGGTAATATGTTGAATAATTAACTGGCTGTTAATTAGTTTGGATTTAAAAAAAAATTAATGAACATCAGTAAATAAATTGCTCCATTTAAAACAAAACACAATATTAGTTATCTAAAATTCATATGTTAATCAACTACAATGATAATTAGAAAATCACGGAGAAAAACAATTTAGGCTCTTTTGGATAGAAATCTACATTTTAAATTTAGTACGAAATTGTGGGTATTTGTATTGTAATTACGTTTGATTTTATGCTTTAATCAAAAAGAGCAAGTAAGTATTGCCTGTATTTTATGGATATACTGTATTGGTCTGATGTGTTTGAGTATGTGTTAATATTTATACATTAATGCACTGTTCACGTGTGTATTTATTACGTAATAACTAACGTTTGTGTTATTGGTGATTATATTGATATCAAATAATGTAATATATTCGGTCTTTGGTAAATTATTACTTATTTCTAAAGTTCTGACATGTTATAAAAGTTGTTTAATAATTTATTACATGATATTATTGTTCAACGTAAGTGAATTATTAGCTTTGGTGTAATAATTAACTGGAATATTTTGATTTGTATCATTAAACCATCTACGTGGTATAAATTATGTATTTAGAAACTCACTTGATAGTCAGATTAGACAATGTTTATTGATGGATCTTTAGCAATTATTATGTATCCAGTTGGTAAATATTGTCAAAATAAAAAAAACGCATTATTCATGCATTCATTCAATCAAAATTACCATCATCAGATACAAATTTTATAGATGACGTATTTAATGAACCTAATGGTAATTTATTATCCAAAACTTATATATTATTTTGATTGTAGTTAGGATTGATCCAAAATTGGTTCAAAAACCTTGAAGTATTGTGAATGTCTTTTTACAATTAATGTGTTATTAGATTTTTCCAGTAACTGAAAAGAGTTAATAATATATTACAGTTGTTACTAGTATATATATAAGTAATATTATGAACTACAACTCTATTATGAAATATTGTGCAGTGACCCAATAATTATTCAAATTAGTATCAACATGTATATTATACATGAATATTAAATGTGTATTATACAATAATTTTTTGACAATTCAACATTACAGTGTGTTCAATTTCATACATAAAGTACTTATTGTATATCAACATTTTCCCCCACAAGATATTGTATAACTTTTACAGTATTGCAAACGTGACTAACCAAATTTAATATGAGTAAGTTATTGTTATAGTATTGTAAAAAAAAAAATAATAAATAAATAAATGTATAAAAAAGTTGAAACTATTTACATATAAGATTGTAATGTACCAATATTTTATTCGAATAAATAGTGTGATCTACTACTCTTTAATTTTTAAAATAAATCATCTATACAATTAAAATATTTATCCTGGTTCTGACACTGAAAGTTGATATTTTTCAGAAATAAATTGTCTGAGTTCTTTGTGAAGTGTGTAGTGGCTCTAAGAATGTGTCTTCTGTCAATATTTATCTGTTGTGAATAATGTCGTGTTTGAATGCCTAAGGTATGAATAATGCATCAGCTTTATGGAAGAGTGATTTCTTTTATCATAAATTTGGGAAGAAAACTCATAAATGATATACGTAACTTCGTGCCTCTAAACATTGAACTAATATGACGTAACAAGCAAAGTATTCAAGTAAAATTATTTTTTTATTACACTTACAATGCAAGGATGTCACATACAATGTAAACATATTGTAATAGCAAAAATATAAACATTATTGTTATTTTCTACAGCAATAGTATGAAAAGAAGTTTAAAAAAGTAGACGGTTTTGATTTTACAATTTCGTCAGTATTGTAATAATACGGGTGATCCAAAAAGAATGGTACAAAACTAAACAGTTGGAATTTTTGTTTGCATGAATTAAAATATCTGATTGTTAAAAATATTGAAAGGGCGTGTTTATAAGTGTGTTTTAATAAGGTTATGTTTTGTTTAGGTTGTTTGGTTTACTAACGTTTAACTAAACAATTGGTACTTCTGTTTGCATGAATAAAATAAAACACTTGATTATTCCAACATTGGGGAGGGCATGTTTATAAGTTTCTTTGATAGGGTTATGTTTTGTCTAGGTTAACTAAAGCTAAACCGTTTATCAAATGGCTACCACAAAGCAAGAAAATGCGTTTTGTGTTTTGGAGTTCGCCCGAACTCAAGCTGTTGTTAGTGTTTGTGAACTGTTAGTGAGTCGTTGGGTGAAACAATTTGAGCCGACTGGGTGTTTGTGTGTCAAGGAAGGTTTGAGCCGTCCACAGACCTCGGACGACATTGTGGAGAGAATCAACTCGAAAATATAGTAAGGAACCTAAGATTCCACAGTCTACTTCAGCTACACAGTGTCTTGCTCAAGCGGATGAGTCTTACAAACTTATAAAGCGGTTTACCGTACAAACAGCGAATTTTACAAGCATTAAGGCTTACTGACAAGCCAAAGCGCAGAGATTTTTGCCATTCTATGATTGAACAGTTTGGAAATGATGGATTTGCTGACAGACTAGTGGTCAGTGGTGAGGCTACATTACACCTCAGTGGGCAACTAAATCGCCACGAGGTAAGAATACGGGGATCAGAAAATCTACGGGAGTTTATTGAGTACGAAAGTAATTCACCCAAACTAAACGTCTTTTGTGCTCCTAGAAACCGTTCTTCTTTAATGAACGCACTGTGTCTGGCATTGTTATTTAGATAGCATGTCAAAATGGCTCATTCCTGAGTTTGTAGAAGATATTCCAAAAGTAGCTTTTCAGCAAGATAATGCTCTGCAAACTACAAATCGGAGGTATGCGAGTATTTTGAATGTTACGTTGCCAGACCGTTGGATTGATGGCTCTGGAAATAAAGACCTCTGTTACGCTGGCCGCCACGATCGCCGGACATAACTCCTTGCAATTTATTCTAGTAGGGCTTCATAAAGACACAATTTACTACCCTCCTATGCCTCAAAACCTGAAAGACTTAAGACAGCGCATAGCAGAAGCATTGCAACCCATAACACAGGAAAATTTCCACTGTGCGTTAGCGGATTTGGAATATCGCCTGGATATTTGCAGAGTAACTAACGGCACTCATATCGAGCATTTGTAGTGCATATTGAGACATTTGTAATGTACATTAAAACTTATTAAATTAACGAATTTTTTTATGCAGTTTTAGTTATTTCGAGATTCTTAGTTTGCAAATAAATTAACAATATTTTAGCACCATTCTTTTTTGTCAAATTTGTGAAAGTGGTTTCCTCTTTAACAAGGCAAAGCATCAAAAGGAAATTTATTCTAAAATATGAAAAATTACAATGTTATGAATAAACTTTAAATAGCACCCCCACACACACACAAGTCACCCCTAAAATATTTACTACTGGTATGGAAAATCTCATGAGCTATTTTCTACGTGACCTTTCCATACTTTTTTAGATAGCCTTTTTCAAGGAATTTCTCTTTTGCCTGTATTCTTTTTTCAAGATATGGTCCCCTCTCGATTGAGCAATATTCTTGCTGCTACCATACATCTTCATTTAATTTTGGGATTTATTCAGTCCACCAATATGTGGAGTTCGTTAAATTTACTCCTCTCTTTAAATTTGCACAACGCAGTTGAACATTCACTTAATCGTATTTGTCACATTATAGACAACTTATCCGTTGAGACGTCCGTTGAAACTTTGCCATATTATGAGGTATCATTTTAAATCTATTATGTCAACAAGAAAAATAACGGAAAACAAATTATTTTATTACCACTCTGTCAAAAATAGTAAAGGTAAAATTTGAATAAGTTCATAAAATTGCTATGGAAATATTATAAATTTCAATTAAGTGGCTCAACTCTTAATAATTAAAAAAAAAAATTATTATTATTGTTTGAAATAATAGTTAGTAGGTGCAATTAGTATGTACTGTCGTCAAAACATTTTATCTCTAAGAAAGTAATACTATTATATTCACAAAATATCTGACACTCGGAGGAGCTACTCAGAAACAAAATGAATAATCATTAAACAACCTATATTATTTAAACCGTTCTCAACGAATTCTTAGGTTAACCTAAATATAGTAATGGTGGAAATAAGGCCGTAGGCGGAAACCAGTAGTAAATTCCCTGACTCTAGAATTATACTGAATGAATAGACTTATAATGCGAAGAAAGGATATGTAAACCGCAATTACTACGTACATTTTACAGAGCAGTATTTTATACAATAGATACATTCATTAAAACTAGAGTCCACCATCATTTTCTACACATTTTTATACTCATTTCGTACATTAATAAGGTTTTTAAAATAAAATGTCACTAGGAGGATCTCGCTATTAAAAATTTTCGAGTAACTCTCCACCCTCAAAATGAAAGGAAAAGTTTGAATACTTTATTTTAAAACAAATAGTGACCGATCTAGAAGTATTATGTAGGTTTTAGGCCTCTTTCTTAAAGGTTTACCAAGAAGTTGGGGGTTATACGACCTTCTTAACACGAGGCACTTTTCACAAATACCACAACATATTTTAAATAAATGTACCTTACCTTTTAGTAAATATTCATAATAACACATATCTTATTCGTAATTTTATTGCTTATTAGAAAATATTGTTCTAAATGTTAAACGACAGTTATTACGGTAATTATTTGCAATTTTTGTCTATTACTAACACCATGAAATTCCAGCAATATTTAAAAAAAACGGAGAGACGTATTTTAGGGTTCACTGATTACAAAAGTAACTTATATGGTTTTCAGGACATTCTGTCATATAAAAGCTTCTAAGCTATTGTCAAACCACCTCTTTTCAAAACCTAGTCAATAGCTAATAGAAATTTGTTGAGTAGATATTCAGGTAAAAGCCAGCTGTAAAAATTTTTTTTAGGTTTAGTTAGACTAATCATAGAACTTGTGAACTTCGGATCTGATGACGTAGTTGTTATAATATCCTTAAATTTAAGTACACTTCTGTTCAAGAGAGTCGCATAAACTAAGAAAATCCTATTTAGCCTATTTATTCTGTATTATTGGAGGCTTTGTTGTGCAAATCTGCCCATTTACTACAACAAATTTAATAACAATTTTAAGGGAATGTAAACGGTGTATCACTAGATATAAAAGGAAACGTACAACTGTAAAATCTTCGTATCATAAACTCTACAGTATGATACTTTAATCTCTCTTAACAAAGAAGTAATTTTGATTTATTATATTATAAAGTTTAAAATCTTTCTAGAAATATTATTGAATTTAGTAAACTGAAGGAAATCAGCCAAGTCCTTCAGTCCCTATAGGTAACTTCAAGCATACACTCATATAGACGGAGTACTACTTAATTCAATATGTAGGCTTACAAGTATTTGTGGCTCAACAATCTACAGTTTGCTACTTTGTCCGTTTTCTTTAAATTTGTTTTACAGGTTGCTTTCTGTATTATCTTGAACAAATTATTTATCTAAAACGACCAATCCAACTGTTTTTATAAGACTTCCGGTTTAGATTTGTTTTATTATTTAGTAAGAGGGTGGTACTTCTTAGATACCCTAGATATATTCGATCTTAGGAAAGTATCTTTTTTTAATAATAGAACTTCAGTCTTTTATTGTAAACTTTAAAATGTAAAGAATCTATTGTTGATAGTGCATTTCTAAGTATTGGTGATTAAAGGTTAAGTATCAAATTAACACATTCGGAGGTAATTGAAGTTGTTAGGTTGTAGTTAAATAAAAACATACTTTCTCACTTATTTAGAAATTTCAAAATACTCTTGCAATAGCTCTAATGTTAGTAAAACCTGGGGAAGGAACAGGTCGATACCAAGCTGTTGTGACGTATATAGACTGAAATAGCTCCAGCCAATAATCCTTTTATAGCGTTACAAATTGTCAAAACAAACTTTACCTAATTATATTTTAGACCTGAGAGATTTTATTACCAATACAAATTTTCTTTACAAAAGTATTTCTATTCATACAAAGAACATATTTTTAAACTACAGAACCAAAGAAGATGAGTTTTTTAAATTTTTATTTTTGTTTATTTGAAATTCAATTACAACTCCCCCCAAAAATTGAAATCGATATTCCACATAAGGCAAATTGGAGGATAATTTAATAGATAATTGTTTTACCTCAATCACAATTAATTACTTCAGAAATTAATCTTTAAGTTTTTATATTTGTTTTTATATTTTATATTCCTATAAAGATATGCCTGTTTTTTTTAAACCCAATAATATAACTGTAAATCAGTAGCTTTGAAATCCTAGATGATAAACTGCTTGTAGATGTAATCGTATGTTACTGGTCAGGAGTATAAAACAATTGATCAAAAGCTCATATAATATATTTTAACAATACTAGGCGTCATAAATTTTCTTTGGTCGTAATGTTCAATGAACAAACACATACAGATTTACAACCACGAACGAATTATTATTAAACACATGTATTTGAAAAGAACTCACAATATAATTTCCGACGATTATCTTTAAAATGACGACTAAATGAAAATGAGTACCATTTAATTACAAAGTATTACATTTACAATCGCAACGGGTTATTAATAATTAAATACAATATGTATTAAAAAACCTCATAATATAATTTAGGAACTTTTTATTTAAATTCGTAAAATAAGACGTTATGAAAGTTTTCTTCAATATTTAAGATGGCGCACATTGCCGTCTCTTTCCTCGCTACGGGGTACTCGGTCCTGTCTACTGTCTACCAACTGTGTAGAGAAAATTCACAGGACCTCCCAATCTGGTAAGCGTTTTGATTCGTAAGTAGTAGATTTCCTGACAGAACTCAATTTCGTATGTATTTACCAATAAGTCTCTCTAGAGATTTCAACATAAACAAGGTAACACTGATTGGCTTAAACGATTTGGGATGAGTATGATATGGACGACCCTGCTTTGGAATAAAAACCATCCGGCTGACTCTCCAAGCCAGCAGTATATAGCTATACTAACTCTGAAGATGTCACAGAGTTTGACAAAAAGTGAGTCCGGCTCCCTCTGAAACAGGGCAGGTAATATGCCGTCTCATGGCGATTTAAAGGGGCTAAATCTCTGTATCGCTCGTTTAACGTTTGAAACTGTAACAAAGCTTATTGCTGGCGTCCAGTTTTCCCGAGCCGCCCTTGGCCAAGGGGTATTCTCGATTGTATGGCACCCACCATCGGCAACATTACGGACCATACAATTTGGATAGTGAGTTTCTACAGGAATACCCAACGATTTCCATATTGTTTGTGTATATTCTCCTGTAAGTTGTATTAAAGTGTGGACGGAATTCAAAGGCCTAGAGGCTAAGACTCGTTATAGCCTTGGTAATTAGGTAAAGCTCTCCACGTCTTGAGTGAATGGCGTCCTGGACTCTTGCTAAGCCATTCTATTGCTTTGCCATACTCTGTAAGAGCTAAATGATTCGACCTCCACTTCTGGATATGTTTTGCTTAATAAAAAATACTTAGATTCTACCTTTTCAGAGGCTCTACAATTTTAAGCGTTTTTCCACCGATATGGTGCTTACTGAGCAATTGTGTTTATAGCAGTCTATAATGCTTTCTTCCATTTGTGACGCCGCATTATTTAGGTCTGGAAAATTTCTTTCTCTTCTTAGTGACTCTTAGGCCCTCTTTATGTTATGACCATATAGTCCTTGGTGTGTTTCTAAAGACATGAATACTTAAGTTTGTGTCCAGATGAAATTGGATATACCTATTGTCTGAAAGTGAGGGTTCCTCAAAGACTTGCCACCCATAGCTCGTTCTCGGAACATATTATTATATCGATAAATTCCTCTCTTACTGTAGTATTAAACGTAAGCATGTTACCAAAATTTAAAACATATAGATTATTAGACATAAGAAATCAAAGTAAAGATTCACCTATAGGGTATCACTGCTTACCTAACCCGCTTGTGCTGTGAGTTTACGATGGTGCCAATAAGTAGACGTCTGGCACCAACTGGACTATATTTCACGATCATCTGCAATTCATTTGTGTGTTGTAATGTCTTGGCGTGATAGGAGATATAGATGGAGCTCATTATTAGGCCTTGTTTCACACCTTATACACTGGGCTGTAGTTATATCTCTGAAAAAAAAAATAACTAACCGAAAGCTATGTATCCCCTTAACTACAATTACACAAGATCTTACATTAGGAAAGGAATTACAATAAATAAGCATAACTTTTGCATTTCCAAGCCAGGCTACTCAACCTCGGTGAATCAATAGTTCCTGTATGAGAGCTACGCCGATGTTATTGTTGATGAAATACTGATAGAAGGCTGTCGACCATATGCATTACCTTGACCATCGCCTGGTTCCCCAGTCTCCCTTCCACTTGGAGTAATCAGAAGCAACCTCCATAAACCTATATGTACTCTATGTCCGAAAACTCAAATGACCTCCACCGTAGAGTTGACTACTAAAAAAGATAATCAGTAAATATTTCTTCTTTTTTTTTTTTTTCTGACAGCAACTCTTCCAGTCGCTCTACCTTAAGAGTCGGATTTTACCCATCAAACATGCTGACTATAGCTTCAGGAGCCAGGCCAAAGGGCTGAATAGGTAGTCTGAAAATCACCAGTGTCGCCCTCAAGACCACCTCCCTGTCACAAGACCTCAAACCCCAACTCCATGCTTGCCACTGTGTTCATCAGTCAATCTTTGGTATTTTTCGAGCCTCTCGACCCCCTCTTCATGTTAACATGGTCATGTTATAATGATTAAACGCTATTTTCAATGCCCAGTTCAAAAAGCAGAATAGTTTATTTTTAAATAGACATAAGCTGATCACAAAAAACAATCTGAATTCGACTATAGGCCAAAGACGCTTTAATGTTTTAAACTATTTGTCATACACGACACTGAGTAAGTCTTCCATATTCATCTCAATGGTGGGACCTGTTTTTATTATATATTTACTCCATTTAGTTGATCTAATTTCGAAAAAAAAACACAATTTCTCAGCAAAACCCTAATCATCTCAAAATGGTATAGTAATAGTTGTATGATAAAGAAAAAGATTGAAATAAATAACTTTGGATGTCTTAATGCAGTAACGCGTGTCACAATTTGTTTGAACTATTTATTGTGTGTTCTAGCAGCAATACAAAAAACCAATTTCACAGAACATTTTGTATAAATAGTTTAGAAAGGAGATAGATAAACAAAGAACTGAACTTAAACTTGTAATATAACATTTTATCAAGACTATTATAATTATTAAAAAAAATGACTACAACCCTAAATTGCGGATCTAATATGACGGCAAAAAATGTTAAACAACAAAAAATGAGTACGAAGGATCAGGTATAAACTTATCAAGTAAATGACAAAAATAGGGAAAACAATTATGGCGAGGGATAGGTTGTTGTAGGTAGTTGTGACAATTTTTAGGAACTACGTCTTTAATATTATGCATTTATTAAAATCGGTAAATAAATAAAAAATTATAATTTATTTCTAGATGTTTGGACTCTACTGTAGTAATGTAGACGATTCCGGTGCGACATATTCAGCGACAAAAATTTTAAAAATAAAGAAATTTAGGGAAATAATTGTAAATTAATATGTTTCTTTAATTTTGACTGCCACGCTGTATAATTTCCTTTCATTTAATTTCCAAGCTCATTAATTAATTTGTATATTCAATTGTTGAGGATTGTGTGGTTCTGATCAGATAAAGATTTATTTCAAAAAGTGGTTTCATATAAAAAATTATATGTACAAATATACATTTGAAAAACATCTGAATTCATTCTTGTTCTGAAAATCCCGAGTCATAAAATAAGGAGCGAAAAACGGTGTCCTGCTCAATTATGAAATATTAGTCCTACTTACTAATGTTCCTTTATAAAGAGAAGATATATTAACATTTAAATTTTAGACTTCGTGTTTCTAAAATTCGTTCGTACTCAATACAAACTGAATAGTCTCTTAAAATTCATCTATTGTTTCAGAATTAAACCGTAAACACAGCGGAAACTGAGTTAGGAATAACAAGATTACGTTTATAGCTTTTGTTACAGACAATGCGAAACCATTACCTTGTACAGTTTAACACACGAGGTTACTACAAACTACACAAATATTACCAAAGTCCGATTGCCTAAAATATTAAATATGTATATTGCATATTAAATCTGTATTGTTCATATATGACAAAATATTGTGTATAATTGTGTACAATATGTGTTAAACAATCAATTTGTTTAATTAAATTACAAAAAATAAAATAAAATTATAAAAAAATATTTCATCAACAAAAAGATGACGTTTCATTAATTAGTGATCATCTTACCAATGGAAAAGAAATAAATATTGGTGTTATTGAAAATTTAATTTTCTTATGAATATGTGAATGTTTATTTTTGGAAAAAACAGCTATGCTTTAATTTCTATTTTTCTCCAGTAATTAAGAAATTAAAATTTAAAAATTGTTCCATTAAAAATTTCAGAAGCCTAGACAGCAGACCTTTCTATAAAATATTTGATTATAACATTCCGTGTTACATGTTTTATTTTGTATAAAAAGATTGTACTCCATATTTAAGAATGTTATAATATTTTATTAAAACTTTTATTCCAATATTTATATTGTTATTGTAATAAAGTCAATATAAAATATAATGGATACATATACAGTGCTTGATACTATTTTTTATTAGATATCTATTCCAAAAAGTTTTTTCGTTCTACTTTGTATAAACCCATTTAATTAGTTTAGTTGTTTTGTTAGTAAAAGGTTGAGTTTATACAAGTTATGGATAAGCTCAAAATCTAAACACTTTTGATTGAATAGAATTGTTTTTTCACCTAATTCCTTAGAATATGTTCTAAGGATATCGATTATGCCTTAGTCGGTAATTAAATATATAGACTCCCTCCTGTATTTTCTCTCTTAATCATACTTGACAATCATACTGCGACAAAATCTAATTTCATAGACCACTGACTACGCATCAAAGTTTCAAACTTTCAGTAATTTAACCATTATTGACCATGAGAGATTAATCTGCTTCTAGGAGGTCAAAATGTTGAGAGCACTCAAAAACAAGATACATACATACTTTGCAGAATCACAATACTTTTTATGGTACTTAATAGGAAAGTAAAGAAATGTTAATAGCTTGTTTTTTGTAAGTAATATAAAATTAAGGTATAAGGTGAGATTTCAATCTCAACAAATATGTCAGTAACATTATTATAGCACCTTATTACTAGTGCATGTTATTGTATTTACTGAAAGGCTCACTGTAGTGAGGTGAGGGTATGTATTTACGTAACATCTGTGAGTGGTATTCCACATCATATATCACAACACAAGATATTATGTCAATACACAAAGAATTAGAGTTAGAACTTCTGTTGTTTCTAATGTATATAAATGATCCATCCTTAAAACAAGAAGAGTTGATATTATGTGGTAAACTCTATAATTCAAGTCATTATAAATTACAGTTAGAAAGAGTTTCATAAAGTTAATCATTTAAGCAGTACTTCTATTTGGACGTAATGTTAGGTTTGGTTAGGTTAAGTTAGGTTAGGTTAGGTAAGATTAGGTTAGTTTTCCTAACGTAAGGATATACAAGACTTACATACATTTGTGTGGTAAAAACATTTAAGAAATTAACAATGAGCAAAATATCTTGGACATAGAATAATTGATAGGAAGCTGGATTGGAATGTTCTTGTGACCATGGTTTAAACAAGGCAACAATCCAAATTACCTTTAGTAGACTTGATATATATTGTAATTCGATAACATTAAAATCAATCTACTATGCTCTTGTATATCCGTTTTCAAGTTACTAAATTTTACTCTTTGAAATCCACTGGAGTACAATTAAGAATGAGCTTTTAGAAAAGAGAAATATGCAGTTCATTACATACTGAAAATGAGAAGGTAAGATGAATGTCGTAATTCTTTCACACTTTAGGAATCATTACCCGGCATGTTTTGTTTTTAAAGTAGTTGTTATTTTATGGTAAATACAACAAACTTCCAGAGTTAGAACATTTTTATTTAGAATTATACAAACATACTCGTACATTATTTGTAAAGGAACCCTATTATGCTAAATTTTTTAATATGTTATCTGAGTTAAAAAAAAAAGTTTAAATTTGAAATTATTTAAAACCGACATGAACAATTTTTATTTAGAGGTGTTTCTTATTTCAATCAGAGATATAATATGTCATAGATAACGAGCATGTGAAGTGTGAATAGTGGATTTAATACATTTTAATAATTGTGGCGTTTCCAAATATTTTGTTATATATCTCTTTTTGTTAATATTTGTAATTTTACATATTTATTTATGTATATATATATATATATATATATATATATATATATATATATATATATATATATATATATATATATATATATATATTACATATTTATTTCAATGTATTAATTTATTTTGTACGTTTAAAAATGATTATGTATATTGCAATTTCATGTAACTCACTATAATGTGAGTCATATAAGAAATCAAATGAAATGATCTGTTTTCTCTTTTACATTTCCCTTTGCCCTAAAGTGAGATGGTAGTCTATTAGAGCCCACGCTGTTAGGGTGTTTGACATTGTTAAACAAATAAAACGCTTGAAAATGACTTTATTCTGGTAATTTCCCAACTGACTCAACAAAACAATTCCGGATACAATTAACTTGTAAGAGAAAGATTTAACGCAAATGGTGAATTTACAATTTCCCTGTCTTTGAAGAAACTACATAATAACAAAACTTTCATTGTTATTTCTCAAAACTAATGAACTGATAAATAAATCAAAATTGAAAAACGTATAAATATACTATAGTTTATATTGTAGTCTACAAATTGAAACATGAATAGTTAAAATCGAAATATTAAATCTATAATGTACAAATACAAAGCGTTGAATTACGACTATCTAATCAAATAGTCAAAACGGAAATATATATGTTTAAAAAAACATTGCCGAGAACTGAAAAACCAAGCCGATGCCGAATTTTGGTTGTGCATTGTTACTTATTTTTGAATAATCATAAACAAAATAAATTGTTATGGAAGCTCTAAGAATTGGAATATTTAAAATATAGTCAATGTAATATATTTATATTCAAACATAATCTCATTCAAAAATATATCTTTGAATCTAGAATTTTTGTTTTATAAAATAATTATTTACCAACGAAACTATATTTAACACCACAACTGATATAGATTGGAAAGGGGTGGCTTGTATGCTATATTGTGCGATAATGTTATGATAATCACAAATGTGGTTTTTATGCGGTGAATAAATTTTGTGTATGCATCAATGCACACAAACAAAAATCTCCAATTTTTTTTATATATATGAATATAAATTTATTAACATGAATTCAGGTGTTCCAATAATGAGATCTGAAGGAAATCCATTAGATGAATAATAAATTAATAACTGCCACAACTTATAAAGTAGCCAGTTATTTACCAAATACTTTGAAATAAGTGAAATTCGTAAACAAAAAAAAACAAATCTGCGATAAGAAGACTCGTCTGAAGTAACAGACGGATTAGGAAAAATTATAATTAGGAAAATCAAACTTATGCCACACAACATCGAAAATAAGTAAGTTACTGACATTTATATCTTGGGGCAATTTTTAGAAGAATCAGGAATTAATGAAGATTTAAACAAGGAGAGAAATGATTTCTCTGTTGTACTGCAACTGTAATAATTAAATTTAATAAAATTTTATACTCATTAAAATTTTCATTAGTTATTGACTATCGGCAGTACTAGGTAAAGTTTTATTCAACATTTAGAAGAGACATTTAAAACCCATATCTTGAAAATATATACCAGACATTTAGGGGAACATGAGAAATATAGAACAATAGATTTTATAAGAATTAACAACACCACATGTGCATTTAAAATTCACATTGCAAAGAGTTGAAGTCTGTAACATAAATTTCATGAATTTAAATATAAAACATATTTATTTATCATAACTTGGATTTTTTTAGAAAAGAAACTTATACTGGTAATGTTATTAATCCAAATTCTAATTATCTGATTGAACATTAATTATAAAAATTAACACAAAAAAATATATTTACGTCCTAGAAATAATATAGATATATATATTAAGTCATACTATTCAATGACAATAATTGAAGTAAATTTGTTTTTTAAATATTGATTCGTGCACGGTTTTTAATTTTTTAGTTTTTATAAATTTATTATTGAGGTTGTGGTAATACAATGTGATTAAGTGTTTAATTAGAACAACTAAAGACTCGAGTTGATAATGACATTACAATGAGGTAATTAATCAAATTACTTTAGAAATTGGATTTCAGTTTGTATTCGTTAATTGTTTTCTCGATAATGATTCATGTATAATGCATTATTTATTAATATGTTTATTTATAATTAACTTAATTCTTAAATGAAATGGAAGGTATATGAAAATCACGAGAATATATTTATATTTCAATAGATACGTTAAAAAACTTTAAGAATCAATTAAAAACCTTAAATGACGATTTTTGCATTTATATTTTACTATTCAAAAATTTATTTGACCTTATATATTTATATAAAATCATATTTTTAATTTGCTTAAAATTAGCAAAATTTGTGAAAACGAACGAAAACGCACCCCCCCCCCAACACTTTATTTGTGCAAAGCAAGTAGTACAAGGCGATGACCAAGTCACCATCCACAGTTGCTACATGCTCACTGTGAGTATGGTTTGTGAACATGCAGCACCAAGGATAGTGACATGGTCATTGAAATGTCGTCATACACGTCTTGTTTTGCATAAATAAAGAGTTTTTTCGTGGAAGGTTATGTTTTTGACACAACTTTGCACATCAAACATTTTACTTTTCAAGACAACGTTTCAATGACTACTTCATCATCTTCGGTTTTTTTTTCTACATCTACACAACAGTAGTACAACTGAATATCTTTTTGGACTGATAACGTCATGTTGTTTAAAACAAAAAGTTTAATTTGAGAATGTATAGTATCACATGTGTCAAGTTTCTAAAAGTTTGCTGGTTAAAAACATTTATAAACTCTTAAGTTGCAGCAGTTCTAAATTATATATTTTATTCTTACGTATCGCAAAGGTTATGAAGCCACTTCAAACTGTGAGTGATATAGTAATGTGATGATTTCTATGCAGGATTATGTCAAGAGGGTGCTGATATTCTCATTAATTAATCATTTAATGACCTACCCCTCCCAAGAGATGTACTCTAGTTGATGTAAACCGTAAATTGAGTGGGATAGTGTTCATTAAAATAAATATAACAAACGTCTTAGAAATATAAAAACGAAATTGTTCTTCAGTTAACATAGCTTTTTAAAAATAAAAGAACATGAAATAAAGACCTTTATCTCTTGAATACTGTAATAGCGTATTCTATAATCTCTTTGTTATAAGATTAAACACAACGTTTTGAATTTACAATAGTCCAATGATTTTAGGAAAAATTGATGAAAGTTAGTACCTCCTAATATTGGGAAAGCATATTAAATACCATTTCTAAAAATAAAAAAAATCATAGTGTTTAAAATGTTCTCAAAATTCCAAACCAATGTTTTAACTATTTAACAAAATATGAACTCCGGTTAACCCAAACAAGTATTAACAATATTTATACCTGACGTGATAACTAACCAGTGTGTCAAAATATAAGTAGGTTTTCGGGAGGCAATAAAAACAATATTAGATTGCAACTATTTAATTTTTTGTAATTCTGTCAATATGTACAGTATGTTAGTTTTCATCCCTATATCAAACATCTATATAAAGTTGTGTGTCTAGTTAGAGTCAAAGAAAGTTTATCTCCACATAACAAGCAGCTAGTTATTCGACTTCTTTCATCTATTCAAGTACGGTTTTGGTCAACTCCGTATACAATCAAGAGTTCTAATGCGATAAACTAAAGTACGACAACAATATTTATATTTGAGATGTTAATATGTTATATTCATATTTTCAAATTAATGCGAGAGGCTAATCATATATTTATTTACACACGGTCTAGACAACAGAGCAGTTCATGAGTTTTAATTTTATTCTGTAGATTAGTGTAATGAGTAGGAAATTTATTCGATATACTAAGTTAAAAATACGTAAACTAAATGAAAAGAAATAAAGAACTTTCCACAACAAGACATCGCGTCGTTTTACTAACTAAAATATCATCATTAGTTTTTATATTCTACAATTTTCTCGGCCTTATTTTGAATAATGGTAAATAATGTGGTATACACAACAGGTAAAAATAATAAAGTGGGTGTCATAGATTGTATGATGGTTGTACTAATTGTGTTTTCGTAAAAATTGCTCTATCGTCCTAAATTGCCTTAGAGGAATTCACTAAACAATATCCGTAGCCAAGATAATATAATTATGTTTTCTATAAATTTTCTGTATATTTGTTTTTTAACATTTGAATGTTTACTATTTCAACGCGTGTAACAATACTTGTTTTCACGTTCTGTAAAAAATAAATAATAATAACAAATAAATAATAATAATAAACTACGATATTAATATTTCAATAACTATTGTTATATGAAGGAAACAATTACGAAAATAAACACTAAAAATTATAGTGTTTATAACGCTTTTATATAATTTTTATTGTGAAAATTAATTTCATTTTACTTTTTAAAGTAAAATATCCTGTTAATTTGTTTAGTCGTTTGATTCTTAAGAAGGTGAGGTAATACTTGTTTCAGATTAGACACTATTGTTCTTCTTAATAATTAAGTTTTATACTGTTGTACAAAACTGTATACAATTTTAATATGCATTTGATTATAAATTATTGTACATATCCATAATTGAAAATAACATCAACTAATATATTCATACTCATTTTATGAACTTACGTTTGACGAAAAATCATATATATCAAAAATTAATTTACAAAACATATACCTTGTAACATTTAAGAGATACACTGAAGAGATATTTTGCAATTGGATAAACACAGAATAGAATTAATATTAAACCAAATATAAGATAATTAAATTTTGAAGACCTTCTTTTAAAAATTATTAATTATAAATTCATTTATGAACGCATGATTTACCAATATTAAAAATAACTCAGTAAAATTAAAAAATAATTTCAATATTAAAATACTTCTATATGTAACTTGTCCGTCTACAACTCTCTCACCCTGTTTTGTGGTACTACTGGTTCATAAACTTGTTGTCCAATAAGTCAAGTTTAAAATACATCTGAAAGACAATTAAAAGCTAATAATTATCGTTGCAACAGTTAGTCTAGTTTTGCGTTGACCAACTAATATATCCCCATTTTGTTTTATCTGCATGAAATCTAACCCCCCTCCCCTAGTAATTATGTTATATGAGTATAATAGTAGATTGGAACGGTATTATAATTATTTGTCTTTTAATATGGCAAATTCTACAGCCATAATCAGATGATGATTAGGGACTGTTTATGCCATTACGTTTATCTACAGGAGCAAGAGTAAAGTATGTAGTCTTGTAGGAATTATTAGTTATCTACATACGGTAACTATACCACAAATTTGCAATAATTCAAGGAAAGGCTGCGACAGGAAAAAGTTGTGTTATTATTGAAACGGTTTTTCGACTAAATTATGTTCATCATTGCAACGCTACATTTTTATTGATTTCCACGGATGTAGCCTCCGTTAATTTAAATACTTAGACAGACTATTCATTCATGTCTGAAAATACCAACAACACAATGTGCAGTAACGCTACTAAAAGGCGAGGCAAAAGTTCAATTTCAAGAAGAATTAAAAAACATTAATTTTACGTAATTGATAATGCCAGTATTTTGGGGTTGTCACTTCTAAAAAATGGCGAAAAGACTGAGTGAATATACTCACTCTTGAAAAAAAGTTTCTCTCGATTTGCCTTGGAACTTTCATTTTATTATTATTATTTGTTTATTGAATTCCACCACGTATTGAAATTATAAAACGGGCTTTCGATAATATATAACATAAAAAGCTTTACAGAAATATACATGTTCATTAGAATACCGTAACACCTATGTTTATTTTTTTAAATGATCTAAAACTGTGCTTCCTCAAAATAAGTAAAACCAAAAATGATATGATATCCCACAGAGAGTTTAGAAAGGAAGTGTTTTGCCCGCATTTCCTCATGAGTTATAACGTAGAAAGATTTTTTACATTTATTTTGTCTAAGATTTTAAATTTGTGTAGATGCTATCGATTTTGCGGTTGTTCTGAACGAACAACCGCAAATTGTTTCCAACGAATTTAGATTTTTGGGTTGATAAATTAAATTTCGGTATATATTCAGAAATTTTTTTTAAACGAACGGTCTGCTGGTCCCATGTAAAATTAGGACAGTCAGAACCATTAAATTAGTAAAATCCAATTTCTTTGGATTTATTTCAATTTTGGGAAATTCAAGAGCTTTTCCTATTTATTTGGGGTTTTGCGAGCCAAGGTTACAAGAACTGTTTTTCCACTTCATGCTTTATCGTGTAGTTAAAAATCGTGAGTTCGTGAATCCATACGAACTCATAGTACTACGCAGATGTAAAATTTTGATTTTTGTTTTGGTTTTGACAATGTGGTTTGGTTTATTTTATTTTTTCGCCTATTTATTATTTTTAATAATATTGTACTGTCATAACCATTTGCTAAATCGGTGACTTGATCCGATTTACATTGACTTGATAAAACTTCATTACAGTTATCATCCGTGTTAAGGGGTATCTTTGAAAGTCTGTATACTAGGCTATTGCATTCTCACATTTTATGAGTCAAAGGATGGTACAATGTGGCGTTTATTGTGTGATCTGTAGCAGTAAGTTTTCAATATAAAGCGTAATCAAGTTTATTGTTCTATGATTTTCAAAATTAGGTCTAAAAATGTTCTGTATTTAATCACACATTTTTCTGTATCCAATGAAAAATTCAATTTAGTGTTAGTCTAATGTTGTTAAGGTATTTATTTAGTAGTTCTAGTTTTCGGGTGTTAACTTTATAGTGAATATGGTGTCATCAATATATCGGCGGAAAAACCATCGTTTTACTGGCTTTACTGTTTTGATGAAAAAATATATATGTAATCGAAGTGAACTTCAGCTAGACAAAGAAGTCCTTCTTCCTGAATATAATAAGTATTGTTGAATAAAATCAATTGTGCTGAAGTACGGTAAGTAATCATTAAGACTTGACAATTGTACGTAATCAATTATTGAAGTGATAGGTTTAGAACTTAAATCCGGATTATCTGTAACCTTTTCCTTTACTAAATCTAAGGTTAAATGAACAGAAACGTCAGTACATAAGTTCACCACATATAAAGAAGCAATTGTATGATACGTGTTAAATCTCAGGTTTTTACTTATGATTACTAATTCTAAATTATTCTGGATGCTGGTATCATTTACAAGTTTTAACAAGCTTTTTAGTTATTTTTTATGATGATACAACAATATAGTTAACTAAAGGTTAAGTTATCGGAAAGTTATCTTTGAGTACTTGGATAGTCCACTCAAAGTGGGGGACTTAGGTTATATCATTTTTAATAATCTTATGAATTCTGAGTAAATAAACATAAACTTTTAATTAAAAAAGATTTTATAGATGTTCGTAATTTTTCAGTGCGGTCATTGTTGATTATGTTGATACAGTTGTTTTCTATACAAACCTCTCCTTTGTCAGTGTAGTCCTTTGCTGTGATGATTAGAATGGATTTGAACTGTATCAGCTTGGGTCACAATACTTGTGTTAATTATTAAGTTGTCCTAAATCCTATGGTATACTTTTCGTTTATTAACTGTTTGTGGAATAGTTTGAACTGAGTTGAGTTTGTAGACTGACCATTGTATTATCACTTTGACGATATAAGTTTACCCGTAATGTTACTTATAATTCGAATAATGCTTGACATTTGTAATATTTTATAATTGATCACTTTCCAGGCGACGCATAGTCATCTAACGATATGCTATCAATTTCCTTAATGCAGTAATCTTCATCATCGATATTCATAGATCTTATTAAAACTATTAAAACTCTTCCAAAACTATAAAATATCTCTTTTAACTCTACTTTTATGTAACAACAAGATTCTTAATTATCAAATGAATTAGTAAATATTAAGTATGAATATTCTTATTATTTATAACAAAAGTTCCATTTTTTGGTTATTCACATACATTAAGCATTATTTATTCTACTTATTTTCATTGACCCTAAATGTTGTTCATCGGTATCATTTCTTTATCCATTATAGTAAGAGGAATGTTGTTCAATATAGCTCAGTTCTCGTTGCCCAATGAAACCAATATTGTAGCACAAAAAGAGGATAAAGAAGTATCTGCTTTAATTTAACTTTTTTTACTGTATCTTCTCTAATGTAACTTTATTTTTACAATATTTGTATGCTATTCCTATTTTTAAAGTAAATATTCTCTTGTTTTTTGTTGAAATGGTGATGGTCATTGTAATCTGTTCAATATTTTATTAATTCTTTCCATATAGCTACGTATCTATTGGTAGTGATATAACATTATATCACAATATTTCACCCTAACTATTGGTAAATATTAAACACGTATTAGAATGTTCGACACTGGGCACTAGCTATATGCAATATAGTACATACAATAAAACCATTGAATTAATATTACATAGGCCCACGCTTTACATTTTTAGGAAGGATACATTAATATAGCACCGGCGCGGAGACTTTAAGGTAAAATAAAATAATGGGGTTCGTTGTGATTTAGTGTTATGTGGATACTTGTATTTTATGTTGAATGTTTTAATTAAGTGTTTATCACCCGACGATGGACTATAATGACCGAAACACGTGTAGTGAAATTCGTTATATGAACATATAAAGTGAAAAAGAAGAAAAATTCAAGGATTGCTGGCGGTAAGTCACAGATAACAAATAGTTATTCAAACATATCCAGTTGCTCTAGAACATCAACATAATGCCTAAATATATCTCAGATGGCAACATATTACAATAATTTGATTGTAATATATTTGAAATAAATAAATTACTTGTTTCGTAAATATTTATATTTTATGAACAAAGTTTACTTGTACTTTTGGCGTACTCGATAATATAGGCACATGTATGTATATGATAAGCTCTAAAAATCCAATTTTCTACGTATGGTTTAGTTTTATTTTACACCCCTGTATTAAGCAGAAGGCAGTCGTAAAATCTCACTTTTATCTCAAAATGGCCCAGGGCGCAAGCTTTTGACACCAACGCCTCCCATTACTTTCGCATGAAATATTATATGTTATATATAAGTACTATAATATCAAGAAAACTTATAAAGGCAGTTCTATAGAACAATAATTACTAAGTTTTGTATTTCTGGTAACCTAAAGAGATATACTGCTTTACACTTTGTGAGAGAAATAAATTTTATCCAATTAAAAATCCATTTGAAAGATTTGTTTCACTCATTATAATTCTTCTTAAACAGTGTGTGTGATTCCGGCTTACAATATTCAGAGGATCTCCCTTAACTATCATTCTCTCTCTGTTCTGTGCACTCGTTTCAAGACCCATGTGTTCTAGCAATTTTTATTATATCAGTTATTATAATATCTAACTATCAACCGTTATACCTTTTTATAATGTTAAGCTTTTTTTGAATTATTAGTTATCTACATACGGTAACTGTACCACAAATTTGCAATAATTCAAGGAAAGGCTGCGACAGGAAAAAGTTGTGTTATTATTGAAACGGTTTTTCGACTAAATTATGTTCATCATTGCAACGCTACATTTTTATTGATTTCCACGGATGTAGCCACGGTTAATATAAATACTTAGGCAGACTATTCATTCATGTCTGAAAATACCAACAACACAATGTGCAGTAACGCTACTAAAAGGCGAGGCAAAAGTTCAATTTCAAGAAGAATTAAAAAACATTAATTTTACGTAATTGATAAAGCCAGTATTTTGGGGTTGTTACTTCTAAAAAATGGCGAAAAGACTGAGTGAAGGTAAACACTATATTCCCCATTTCCCATTTGGTAGTCACTTTTTTTATTTAGTTGACGATTGTTTAATAATTTCTCGGTTTTCATACTAAGCCTTTACAATATTTGAAGTAACCCAACAATAATCCAATAAAGTTTGTTAGACTCACAGTTACAAGTATAAATTATTTTTTGTTTCCGTATGTGATTCTTTTGAAATTTCCTTATATATAATGTCAAGAAATAACTGTATAACTTTTCTGAAATTTCTATAGCCATCATCAGATGATGATCAGTACTGTTTATGCCATTACGTTTATCTTAAGGAGCACGAGTAAAGTGTGTAGTCTTGTAGTCTTGTAGTTTTATATATAACATTATAACAATGCTTCTTCAATAAGGACAAAGAGTAAATAACAAATAATTAATTTTTTTATAATCTCATATTTATTATTTTATAATTTATATGCAAAAACTATAATATCACTTCTTCATTTCAAAAATAATACTTGGTGATTATCACTTAGTGTGAAATAATTTAATTGTAAAATTGTACAGTATACAAAGTAGAAATTCACTGTTGAAAAAAAGTTTCTCTCGATTTGCCTTGGAACTTTCATTTTATTATTATTATTTGTTTATTGAATTCCACCACATATTGAAATTATAAACTGGCTTTCGATAATATACAACATAAAAAGCTTTAAAAAAAATATACGCGTTCCTTAGAATACCTTAACAACTGTGTTTATTTTTTTAAAAGATCTAAAACTATGCTGCTACAAAATAAGTAAAATCAAAAATGATATGATATCCCACAGAGAGTTTAAAAAAGAAGTGTTTTGCCCGCATTTCGATTTATTAGATGGTAGCATTAAGTATCCCATAGGAAGAATTCCCGTTTTGGGGTTACAGTTGAAGGATGTGTCCGAAAATATTAGACGGATATATTGCATTGGTAAATAAATAACATTCTTTATGTTTTAATTAAAATTTTGTGTGGGCCATGTTGTAGAAATTAATTGCGTTAGTTAATATATCAAAGATATTTTCCACTTTTTCTTTAAGAAATAACTAAAAATATTTTTTTTTTCAATTTATTTACAATATTAATAGAGTTAATTTCCATCTTTAAACAAATAAATATTTTTGGGGGTCATATACGCGGGGTTAATATCTTTTGAAAACATGTATTTGGCTTCGATAATTGACATTTTCATACTTTCTTATATTCTTCTACTAAATGCGTTTTGTATGCCTCTTATATTACCCCCCCCCCCCTTACGTAAAATATATTTTAAACTTTATAGACATATAATTGCCTTATCAATAGAATCTGCAACCGTCTGAACAGTGTAATTGATGTTTAGTTTCGTTATTTTTACCAAGGGTCCGAATAATTTTTTTGAGAGAACCAAAGTGGATTAACAGCGATTATATACGCCCAACTCCAGCTACTTATTCCGAATTGTAATTTGGAATTAATTAAACTACAGTAAACGGTTTTAAGGACACTTGGGAACATAAATATTTCAACAAATAAAGTTTATTTAGCGCTTCTAACAACTCTGAATGTAGTTGTTTGATATAGACTTGTTAAGAAAAGTTTTCAAATACCGAGCTTTTTTATATGTGAATCGTTTCCTAATGCAATAGAAAGTTTACAGTTAGTCAAAGCTTCGGTAACACATTAAGAACAATCATATAATACGTAGTTTGTTTCAGTGCTTTTAATCTTTCTAAATTCAAATGAAAAGTATTTGTTTTTATCGCTTAATACCATTTTATTTTGAGTAAATAAATGGTTAAGTCTGTTAAGATCAAATTTTGTGTAAATAACTTTTTATATTTAGCAAAAAGCGGCGTCGTCAGCAAATGCATTTAGACTGCCATTAAATCTTCCCTCACAGAATTCATTAGCATATATTAAAAACAAAATTGAGCCAAGGACAGAGCCTTGTGGAAAGCTACAAAGGGCAGGTCTCGAATCAATAGTAGTCAGAAACATTGATATCACGCAAATAATTTTGAAACTAATCATAAGCTATTACTCTTATTAATTCCTCTATCCATTGTTTATTCCTTACAATATTATGGTGTACAGAATGAAGTGCTTTTGTAATACTGTATAAATAAATAATCCAACAAGCAATACCTTTATTTGATCTTAATCCTTCATGAATTTTCCTACAAAACTGCTCAAGAGTATCTTCAGTACCAATTTATCCCTAAATCCAAATTGGTTGGAGCTAAAACTCTTATTTGCATAAAACAAAATTAAATAAAAATACTTTGATCTTTTTATCAACTATCTTCTAAAGAGCAGTCAGTAATAATATCTCTAATTACCCAGCACCTTTCTATCTCCATTCTTAAAAATTGGGACAACTTTGGCTTTTTTCATTTGATTCGGAAATATTCCACTTTCCATACTAAATTTAGTAATAACCATCAAAATAATTCCTATATGGTCACTAATTAAAAAATAATAATAATGATAAATAAATAAACCGTCCAAACCTGGATTTTTTAAAATTTGAAAGTAATTTAGTAACCTCTTTTACATTAGATCGTACACAGAAATATGTGTTACTTACTTTTTGAAATGGGAATATCTTTATTTAGTCATCATAAGTTGTTTTATTTGAACTTATCTTAATTGTATTAAGAACCTCTGAAAAAATCATACAAAAGGCTTTTGCCATTTAATTGGATCGGAAATAAGGCTCATCACTGCCTCCCACTAACTGAACTTTATCTATACAATTACTTTATGGTTTTACGTCAATAATTTAATCTTCAATTCTCTAATGGGGAGATAAATCAATTGATTTTATTATTCTCAATTAAATTTAAGTAAGAAGATTCTTTCCGATTTCGAATTTCTCTGTTGAGTCTCACTTTATATATTTTACAATTTTCTTTTTTATCGTACGGTTGGCTAATAAATGTTGTAAACACAATATTTCTTCGTCTAATACTTTGGCTTGTAAATATGCATTCAATATTTAAGATACTATTTCTTTTTATATCTCCTTCCATTGCTTTTAATATTTAGATACATTTATTTAATACATCTAAAAATAATTATAATAAACTCTATATCTTCCTTGCTAAGCTGTACACATTAAGCAGGGTGTAGTTTTCCGCCATGGGCTCATACAATTTTCACTGGACTTGAACTAACTTGCTTACTGCACATTAAACCATCTAAGATTGTTTTAAAAATGAACGAAACAGGAATTAGCCTGTATATAAAGTCTATTGTATATTGCTATAATTTTAAAGCCATGAACATTTTAACCTTTAAAAACCAAATCCAATAAAATAGGAGCGATTTTTTTTATACGTTTTAATACTAAGCATGTTTAACATTTATAATTTTAAAAAATATAACGACGACTGATAATTGTAATAATATTTAAATAATATCGAACACAATTTCACTATAGAAAATTAATCATAAGTAACGAAAACAAATTCCTCTGAATTGATAAACTATTAAAGAATAGTCATAGATTATACTAAAGTTAAACTCCGCCAAACATAGATAAGAGAGCACATGCTACAAACGTCTGACTTGATTAACTTCTGACTCATCACTGACAACAGTTTTTTTTGAAAAATGTCATTTTTGTTTGTGTCAAACTACATAAATATACAAGCATTATTATTATTGAAAATGAAAATGGTCGAACTTTACTCAAAATTGTATGCGCTTTCAAAAATAAAACCAAAATAATAATAATAATTAGTAGCACGAAAGTTGAGGAAATTAAACTTTTCGTCGATAAGTCAAGATATTTTTTAAAAACATTATAAAACTCGTAGTGACAAAAAAAATTAAAAATAAAGAATCAATTTTTAAGTTCTATTTATACTTTGTATAATGTGTAGGAGACCTTTATGACAAAAGTATTGAAATTAAGTTCACTCTGTATTATTGTTCTGCATTAAATACAAAAACGTACATAATAATTAGGGTTTTGTACTCGTGTTCAAAATATTTTATAATTTAACTGTAAAAAGTAACACTTCATTTCTTACCTAAAAATTAAATAATTTATAGTCTTATTTATTTATATATTTTAAATATTTATTATTACAATATACAAAAAGCATAGTTTTAATTATGAAACTTAGCATGAAACATCTTATCAACCGAATATGATGTTCAATTTGGTCCTCCTTTTGTAAAATCATTCAGGATTAGCAATAACTGAATCGCGATTAAAATCTGGATAGTTTAGTATAAAAGTCATAAGACCAGGTTATAAATAAATAATTTTATAATTTTGTTGAAATTCTTTAAATTTAAAAACATCTTTTAAAGAGATAATATCATTAATTTTATATAAGTATCTGCTAAATGTTATCATTTAAATTTTAAGTTATAAAATTAACAGCGATCAAAGTTTGTTGAAAAATTAACCCTATATGTTCCGTTAAAATATTTAAACAATGACGTATACAAAATATTTGACGTTACTGGTGTATGTATGACAAATGTATACACTAATGTAACAAAAGTAAAGAGTTGAAGAAAACATATTTCTATTGATCGAAGTAATTGGTATATTTTGGATTTTGAAAAGAAGATTTGATCCCACAAATACAACGGATATTATATTGGCATTCAGAAGTTTACAAGACGTTGGGAAAGTACGGTTTATTTAATTTAATAGAGGTTGAGTATTTAGGTCTATCCCATTTCACAACTGAAGTTCTTCCCCCTTTTTTTAAAGGTGAAATCCATCTCACTAATCATTAGCTTAACAAAAAACTGAGCATAAAATAGTCTTCTATAATAGTAGTATAATAGAAATTAGCTCTGATATTCCGATTATAAAATTTCAAAGTATTTAAATAGTCTGAAATAAGTTTTGATATAGGAAATGACAACAACTGTTCACATAACCTCCTTATTATTTACCCATACTCACATGTTATTGTTATAAATATAATATTTGGGTCCACTAACCCGTCTCAAATAATTAAATAATTATTTACTGTGATATTAAATAACAAAAATGAGACACGGACAACTAAATATGTTTCTGTCAAATACGTAATTTAACCATAATAATAATTGAATTCTAAAGGCAAACATAATTGAAATCTACAATCAGAAACAAATTCATCAAATCACTTATCAAGCCTAATTTAAATTCAATTTGAAATATCAATTTCAATTTTCAATTTAAATATATATACAAGACCTAATGTATATTCTAATTAATTTAAAGTTTAATTACAAAGCCAAAACCAAAATTAGACTACGGAACAAATAATCACGTTAACTTTACTGCGGGTGTGATACGTAATCGTATATGGTGAGGACGACAAGAGATTAGGAAATGTGGTGATGAATTATGTGCATAAGAGAAAAACTTGTATTTTTTTGTTAGGCAGTGACAGTAGACAGGTTAACGAGACAACGTTAGATTGTGCTATAGCAATTTTAGGTGTATTTTCAGAGGATGAAATCTGAATTACTCTACATATCTCTACCATACATAAGAGTAATTTCGGTATAATGGAATAAAATGACTAGACCAGTTTTTAGTGTATATTTATATTTAATTTTTACATGAAAAAAATCATCGCACTTTGCGTAAACACATATAATTGCACAATGTTACCCTTTTCTCAAAACTACAATGTTCTCTTTCTGAGAGTTCGTTCATTAAGTATTACTGCACAACTATTCATTTGGAATGGTCCCACGTCTCAAGGTACCCCCAGATAGGCAGAAAAATCTTCACCTAATTTTACTATTGGCTAATTATTAATTGAATAGAATTATACTTGGTATAACGTCTACTCTACTTGAGTTCAAAATCTTGTGTGATTTGCATATTTCTCTTTTAAGATATTTAATCTATTTTCTATCTCAACATTTTAGCATACACATTGAGTACATATATTTCATTTAAACAATACAAAAATATTTTCTTATAAGACACGAATATATATTCTTTGTCGCTCACTTCACTTCATTTCTAAGTAAGACACACAAAAATAGGTCAAAGTGGAGATCCGTCATGCATTGAATCTAAGTATTGAAGAAGAATTGATTTCTTGCATCACTTTCAGTTCATGTATGACAACGGTAGGTACCACAGGGAAATAAGAAGTATTACTTGGAAGAATATTACTTTGTTAACTTTTAGCATTGATGATGCATCTGATTAGAGAATATTTGACTAGTAGTAAGATAAGAGATAGTGCAATGAGATAATACTTTACTTGTTTTCATTATATCAGTCAACTTCCTCAGTTTTATCTTTATTATTTTGTAACATTAGGTCTAAATTGGAAATATTGGCTTCGAATTTTATTGGCTTTGAACAATTATCGTTCAATGGAGATTATATATATATATATATATATATATATATATATATATATATATATATATATATATATATATATATTGGCAAAAACAACAATGTGATTGAACTGGATTAGGAACTGTTTTTCCATTTGAAGAACAAAGAAATATTTTGAAATAATTGGAGTTCAAAGTTCCCTTCAAAGTTTTGGTAGCGGATCGGAGAATTTATTTAGCGTAAATAAATTGATCGGTTATCAAAATGGTTTTATGGAGACTCTAAATCGAAAATTCTTCCTTAAGTCCTTGATACAGAATATGAGAAGTTTAGTTTTTCAAGATTTGTAGGCCTATGTCATTTTTGAGCCTTTATGTCATCCCCTGTGAACATGGCGTACTTACAGCTGTTTCCTTCTGACGTATAAAGTATGGGTAGTTCAATGGTACAGACTCCATGCCGGAGTCCTATATGGCCGGCAATTTTGATAACCAGCAAGACTAAAAGCTATGTTCTAATGGATATAGACTGAATATAAACTTCAAAAGTTTTAAACATTTTCCATACTTTCAATGTATTCCTTAATTTAAGTACACACTGTTTAATATATTGCAAATAAATACAAAATTAGGAGGTAATATTGTAAAAATTTGAAAAGCTACCAAATTAGAAATTTGTTGAGAGGCTCAGAAAACATATATTTTCTTTCACTCAATATCACATTGTCTAATTCATTCATTCGTAAGGTTTTCGTTTTGGACAGAGAAGTTTCATTCCTTGGATATGTTACTACTGTATCTAATCATATCAAACCATTTAATTCAACTTGTTTTGAATATAATTCTACTGTTAATGTTTTTAAAAACATTTTAGTAATGTACATATAGCATGCTATTTCTACATTAGTACTTACGTCAAGCACTCTATTTTGGTTTTTACCTCTGTTACAGCTGTTTCGGTACTATCATACCATCATTAGAAAACAAAACACTTTGAACATGTTAACACTAATACACAATGCACAAAAACAGAATACGAATTGGTACTATAGAATTACCGTACACGTCAAATTAAAAATAATTTTTATGTGGCCACATCCTACTCTTGCTGTAGTTAACTACTTACGTTAAGCAGTACGTTAGATCTTGTTGACTTTGATATTGTTTTCTAGGATGGCTAGAGTATCATACAAACGGTTGGATGCAATATTTAGTTTTTCATTCAATAAACTCTCCGGGTTGGTTTTGAAATGTTTGTAAATTTGATATTCCTCAAAGACATCCATGGTTCTGCCATATTTAATACGTGAAGTATTTCCATATTTTCCTCAATGTTAGTGTATTTGTGATCGTAGTCTACTAAGTGTTTGGCATACTTAGACCTGACTTTGGTTATCTTGTTATGAGGCAAATATCTTTAAATCTGGTGTTAAAACTCTTTCCTGTTGGACCAATATACTGTTTATTGAAACTGTCACAGTGTAGTTTATATACACCACATTGTGTGTAGTGGTCGATTGGTGTTATATTATTGTATGAGTTACAGATGTGGTTCAGACTTCTAGAAGTTTGTTGAGCTATTTTAAATCTTATTTTTCTAAAGATGTTACGAATAGGATGTCCAAGATGGCTGCTGTATTTCATTGACACAAATTTAGGTATTCCTAAATCTTATCCGAAAATTAATGGTTTTTGAATTTTTATGGTATTTAATTTGAGTTTTTGGACACAATTATCCGCAATGGAAGCTTTGTATCCATTGGCTGTTGCCATGTGTTTAATAACGTTAATTTCATCATTGAGATCTGCTGTGTTCATGGATAATGAGAGTGCTCTGTGGGCATATCTGTTAAAAGCATGATGATGGTATGATAGTACCGAAACAGCTGTAACAAAGGAAATATCCAAAATAGATTGCTTGACGTAAGTACTAATACAGAAATAATTACCAAACAGTCACAAGGAATTATTGAAATTAAATGTTATTTGTTTAAAAAAAAATTTCTAATTTCAATATGCGAAATTCATATAGGATTTTTATATTGAAGTAAAGGTCTTCAAAATGAAAATAATATTCTGTCTAAAATGGTGATCTATTACTGTTGAGTAAAGAATTTATATGATTGATCGGGCTAAATAATTAATATATTTAATTAGAAATATATTTACGGAAATTTCGTGAATGTAAATATGAATATAAAGTTTCAAAAAAAAGATATTTCGTTTATATATAAATTATTTACGTATTTTAAGTTGGTCACGACTAATTTCGATGATCAATATTTGTAAATGGATTGGAATGATATTGGATATAATACAAATAATTGTGGGAGTATTTTGTCCATATCTCCAAAATTATCTTAATTTAGTAATATCTAAGCTATTAAGATAAGCTCCCATAAAAAAACAATACTATAAAACAATACTATTTTATCAAAAACTTCTTTAATGATATTTCTACAAATTCTTCTCAAATGTAACTAGGGAAACAAACAAAACATGTTGGTCGTCATGTCTCCGAAAATGCTGGTTCGTGAGTTATCCATAATAAATTTTTAAAACGGCTTTAGAACTGTTAGTAAATATTTAATTTAACAAAATTGGCTCTACATGATTCGTTGAAGTTTAAGTGAAATATGAAGAATAATTACTTAAAGCCATGTACAAAATTTCAAGGAAAAAATATTACTGATCAAGGATAGTTTTGCTAAAAATAAAAATGAACCCTTCCCTTCGTTTTTAAAAGCAAGATATTGATTAAAAAGACTTAGGCTGAGGAGCAACAAAGCAAATATGCATATTTAAAAATATACATATTTTCCCAAAGACGGCGTTCATGGTTCATTTTTACTTATTGATTGGCAAATAAAAAAATGACTTCTTATAGAAAATTAATTTTGGTTCATTTTTATTAGGTTTTAGGGAAGGAAAGTCAGAAGATATGACCCATTTACTTTGTTTTAGGGATGGATCTGCGAGATCATTAATACAATTTATCCCAGTTGTTAGGCGTCAGAAATTGTTAATAATTATGAGCAGTTTTCAATGACTAATAATGCAGAGACGATAAGTATTAAGGACATTTTAACAATACATGAAGGTTATCAATGGTTTAACAATTTCCTATAAAAAAGTAATTGATCTTTCCTGTTCCCGTTAATTTATAGACTTTTTGTGGTGAATAATTGCCGGTTTATATTTAGTAGAATAAACCAATTTATAATCATAATGATCGTTTAGGTAGCTGTAATACTTTTTATTAACCACTTTTAAACAAATATTTTTGTCTTTAATTAATAAAAATAACTTTTAAAGTTATATAATATAATTCACAACCTAGAAATTAAGTTGTTAAAAAAGATGAAATTGTTACCATCTAATACAAATTTTCTTTGAACTCTCTGAATAAATAACACTGTTACGCGGAGACAACTCAATTACGTTTGTATATTTCTTTGAATGCTCGTGTCAAATTAATAGTATCAGATTTACAAAGACGTAATTTTTCCTCTAACTTATTTTGTATCAATGACAAACAAATGAAGGAGAAAAGTTTGACTTTGATTTATATTGCGTTAAAACAAAAACAACTTTTATTAATGAATAAGACGAACAATCAAGCTTCCACTTAATGAAATTTTATCACACAGTTTATTTTTAATATTACTAATACTAAATTATAGATGTGTGAATGCAATTAATTAAGTAAAATGCACTTACGAGTGTTATCGAAATATCAAATGAATTACAAACAAATAGAAAAAAAATGTTTTTCCGAACACCAGTAGCCTACTCTTATACAATTTACTCTGATCACTAATATATAGTCATCTATAAATAAAGTTTCAAGTTTCCTAATGCAATGGATTCAAGGGTTTTCTATTTAACTTTGTAAATAAATGGAAATAAAAAATGCCCTAAGAAATATATAATGTTAACAAATTCATTTTGGAGACTGAGAAAACATAGTGTTGGGTCCAATATTTAAGAAAATTTAATGAGGGCATTGTTTGTTTTGTTGTTGTTTTTAATTCAAGCCCTATAATAATGATAAAACTTGATATTTTCACTTACACTTAATCACATACAATTAAATTAGGTTTAGGTACATCTGGTCTCAGGATTTCTTACAAATGAAAAAATGTCTTTATTACCAGATTTTGTTCAAGCTAATACTACTTATGTTTCTAATTAAGAATGTAACATACCCACTGACCATAAAAAAATAAAGAGGAAATATTATATTGTTGAAAAAGTGAAATTGAGATGTAACGGAAATATCCAACTTGAGGTTTCCTAACTTCAAAAATAATTAGATAGCTTATGCAGACAATATTTTTGCCACTTTAGCGGTTTTAGAATCCTAGAAACCATAGGTTTTAAACAAAACTATGACATATTTAAGAGCTATTATATTTACATGTCGTTGGAAGTTATCAATAACATTCACAGCCTTCATAACGTTACCATTTGCATTTAACAATATTTAAATTGCTACAATTTAGTGTCTCTTTGACTTGTTTTATCCAGCGCCTCTCTTTGGATGTCCATCCCTTTGGACATCGAGCTTCCTAATAAGGTCAAGTGATGTTGTCTGGCATAGGCCTATTGCTGAGGTTAGGGTAACGCTTGAGATGCTTTCTGTGCATCCTAGCAGTCCGGCACAGCAGGCATATAGGCTATGTCGTCGGTAGCTATACCGATGTACTGAAGGTATGCCTGCTGGTAGTCTACCTAGTGATCGTACGAAATTGAACAACAGCTGCAGACCTTTTCAAGTCTCTGGAAATTGGTCACACAGTGGCCTTGGGACAACAGTTTATTTTCGATTTGTTAACTCAAACTTTTGACATATATCTCGTTTTCGTTCCGGCAGCTTTGAGAGAGTTGGGCTATGGCACTTCAGGCAATGTTTCCTGATTCTCCAGGTCATCGGCTTTCTCATTGCCAAGAACGTCAACATGGTTTGGTATCCAAAGCACTATATGACCCACCCATCATTTATTATTTCTGTCAGGCTAGCTCGGCACTGGATAGTGAGGATAGAGTTAATGCTTATATGGCTGCTTCGGAGACGAGGAAAAATAAGACTTTATTATTGGCATAAAAAGCGCCACCGGTTTGTTAGATAAATATTTGTCTCATTTAAATTAAGCCACTCTTGAAAGTGGATTTTGTTTAAATATATATATATATATATATATATATATATATATATATTAGTATTTCAAAACTTATGGATCTAATATATTTATAACTGCCATTTTATTTTATTAGTTTTTGAACTCGAAATGATTACTCCAGATAAAATACAAAATGTATGAAAGTAAAAAGAAATTAAATGTTAAAATAATTAAAAAATCAGATTACGGAAAGAATATTTAAAAATATTCTACTATATCAGTACGTTATACTAATTCATTGTTACTGTAAAACAAAAAAGAATCCACGTATAATTCAATAGAACTAATTTTTTTGAGATTTTGTTAATAGTTGGTTGTCCATCCACTTATTGAAACGCAACAGGTGTATCTTTACTCCAATTACCCTTTGAATAGACACAATAAATTGGAATAAACTATCCTTAGATCTTGTTAACATATTAGTTATGCTAACATTGACAAATAGTCTCATTTGTCACAAATGATATCTGCATGACATATAATAAATTTCATAATCAAATATTCTCGACATATATTAGATGAATATATTTATTATATTTAATACTTCATTATACAACAATAAAATACATTATTTACATTAAGAGGACGTAACCTTTATTGCCACAGACAAATCGAAAAATATACTTTACATATATGATAACTTACATTAATTATAAATACACATTAATTTAAGAATATTAAATATATAGTAACTATATACAGTAATTATAAATACATTTAATTATAAATGTGTAAGCGTCTAGAATAATTTTAATGAATTCACAATTAAAATATTGCAGAAATAAGTTTTTTTTTTTTTTTTTTTTTTTTTTTTTTTTTTTTTTTTAAAAGAAATATTATTTATGTTCTAAATTTAGTTTCATAAAATAAACAACTATGCTGCAATTACACTTGCATTGAAGTTGTGTACATTTTTTGGACTTAAAAGAAATGTTCCTGGAATTTGAAAAAACAGTTTATAAACAGATGATATAAGACAATTAATTACAGAAACACTACAAAAGACAATTTTTTCAATATCCTACCACCCATTTTCACTGATCCCATTACCTAATTTCAACTGAAAAATAATCGTTCCGTAACGTCATTCATCATGGATTAAACTTTAACTGACTTTATACATTTGTATAATATACGACTTGAATCTTAGATCCTACCAACAGTTAGCATCAAAACTCGGGTAGGAAACCCGAAGTACAAATTTCCACACTACCAAAATATTGATATTTTTTTTTTTTGGAATATCAGAAAAAAATATAATTCACATATGAAATGAAGGAAATATCTATCATAAGAAGTTACATTAATTTATTTTACTACTTAAATTAAAATCGATTACAATTTAAATTCTATTAGAATTATTGCAGCCAGTTCAGGATATAAAATCGACAGCCAAGGGGTAGACATCGCGTTAAAGACCTTCGATACAGGTTTCGGGCTCCGTTTAACCCCATTTTTCGATTTGTTACTATGTAGCTTCCGGATCAACAAGTCAGATAATAAATTTCAATTAATACATCAATAATATACACCCTTCACTCTAATTTACAAACGAAATTGAGATTAACAGCAGTATAAATTACCTTGACCTCAACATCAGCCAAATAAATAAAAAAACTGTAGTTTAAAGTCTACTGGAAACCAACTCAGACAAATCACACAATAAACGCTTCAACCAGACATCTTTATTCACACAAAATGCCTGCATATAACAATATCGTGTATAGAGCATTAAACGTTCCAATCGAAAAAAGATGATTTTATTACTGAAATCACATTAATAAATTTCCTAGCGCAATGTAATGGCTATAATTCATCAATAGTCGACAGATTCAACGACAAAATAAGAAAGAAGCAGAAATAAATTTAGAGCTTCACCTAACAAGAAAGATGGGAGAGTTAAAAATAAAAACAAAAACAAATGGACCACAATGTACTATGCATAACCTTTCGAAAAACGTTTTTTAAACCACACCAAATCCAACCACGATAAATACTTAGATGGAGATATGTATAAACCCAATTGCGATGACAGTGAAAAACAGTATATTGGCCAGAGTGGTAGATCCTTTAAAACACCTTAGGAACATTACCTAACAGCACAAAATATAAACTCAATCCACTCATCATATGCCGAACATCTAATGGATAACCATCATAATTACACTGACATACAGAACAATATGACCATATTGAACAGATTAAGAAAGGGACATAAAATGAACCTCAGGGAGAAAGCTGAAATTTATAAACACCATATGATTAATCCATCCAACACTATGAATGACAAACTAACATCAGAATTTGAACATCAGAATAGGGCAAAATACATAATTTAGCCTATCTGATAATAAACGATTAAAGTAGCAGTATCTAACTCAGCTAGTGAACATGTGGTTAAAATACTGGGAACAAAAACATTTTTTAACTTTTAACGAGTGCCGTTTCTATACGATTATTTGTGCCATGCCGAGATTTTTATATGTGTTTGTGGTGGAAAGTGTTATTTTTATTATTTGGCCTGATGGTGATGCCTATAGCACCGAAACATGTATCAAATACTCTAATATAAGGAACTACTATCGACTTGAAATCAGGTATGTAAAATAATAGTTTGTTAATGTAATTTTCGGTAACATAAAAAATAGTATCGTCAAAGTGATTGCAGTAAATGTATATATCACGGTCACAAATAAAATTAATTGAGTCTGGTAATTCGATACGAGAAGAAATTTAATTATCATAACAGCTGACTGCATATTGAAAGAAACGTCCAATTATAAAATCTTCCTCAACCAATAAATAAATTATATTCATGACTTTCTAAAATATTCATAGAATCTGTTAAAAAACTTCAATAATAAGATAAATTATTTAAATATCATAATTAATTTATTCTGTCATGAAATAATAGATTTATCCCAGAGAAATGGAATAATTGTATATTACAATCTTTGTATAATGATAAATAAATAAAGGTTTAGTTTTATTGAAATCAATTATGGAGGTGTTTTAGTGATTGGGATGACGTATTGGTGATGCATTGATTGGAAAAAGAGAGAAATATTTTTTTAAATAATATAAATATTTCAGAGGTTTATTGTACTTTTGAAAAAAATGGATATCGGGTAATGTAAGGTCCTTGATTTTGAGGTTCTAGAAAAAGGTTTCATGTATTTTAATCATAGTTTTCCGTCTATTTTTTTCATAAATTACTAACAAATCAGTGACCTGATGAAATAATAACTTAAATAGCGAGATGAGTATATATTTGAATAATAACAATTCGTTAAAAAACCGTTTAAATATGAGACAAAATAGTGTTAGGACCAGAAATTATAAAAACAAAAAATATTATTCCACACTCTTTAAAAAACTGCTATTAGTCTCATGTTTTGGAATCCTGAATTAAAAATGACACAAGTTGTTACGTAATGAGATGGAAAACCTAATGCTCACCATATTATTAAGTTACATAACAATATTTGTTTCATTTTAAAACCACCCAAACCGCTTAACAATATATTGACAAAATTTTAAATATTATTTCTATTAGAATTTCTTTCTATTATTTGTAAAGGAAATAAATTGTATCTTGATTTTTGCTCAATTTCACATTTCATATCAAATGATATATTTGTAAAGTAAATTTAAATAATAAACTATTAGTTTTTGAAATATTTATTGGTCATAAACATAGAGTTTTTTCGGTCTATGTTTTAATTTACATAATTTTATCTATAACCTATTTTATGTTTTATCAAAAATTATATATTCCTATTTTTACCCGGCAAAAAGTAAGATTTTAGTTTGCATTCTACGAAACTGAGAATGTTTATCTACATGAAATATCCATGTAAGACATATTGAGAATATTGTACTATACAATTTGGAATATGTCATGCAGATTGTCTCTGAGTAATAAAGTTATTTATCAATGCTAGTATAACGAATGTGTTAATAAGATCTGAAGATTGGTTAATCCAATGTCTTGTATCTATTCAGAAAATGGAGTTGGAGTAAAGATACACCTGTTGCGCCTCAACAAGTAGATGGATAACCAACTGTTACAAATTTTAAAAGTTAAATAATTTGAGTATATGTATGATTTATTGTGTCCATTTCGTTATAATGCTTAATTTGCAAAACGAAATACATAGGTGGATATAAATATAACTAATTCAAAATATATGAGTTATGTAATTAACTCAAAATTAATTAGTTTTTATTGGGATCCGTAGGTAAAATCAAGGATTAAAATAATGTCGTGGGCTTGTCTGATCCTCTGTAAGTCGAAACCAGACTCCACAGACAAGACGGTAAACCATATATATTTTACAATATGCATTTATAATACTGTTATGATTGTATTTGAGATAAGATTAGGTTGACGACACTGCAGCAGTCTGGAGGCAAGACGGGTGTAAGCAGGTCGTAGGCAAACAGCCTTGTCTGTAGATAGTACATGTAATAAAGATATTGTAACAATTACAAAAGTATAATTTTATTAACAATAACAACAAATATAACATGGTGGCAGTGGTGAACAAGTGAAGTGATTATTAATTATAAAATGCCTACTTTAAAAAGCATTATTATATAAGACATGTGAACAGCTGGCCGATTGTCGGTAAGTTTTAGTATAGACACGTAAGCCTAAAAAAAAGTGCAAAGCTAAATTTATAAATCGTTAGTGTTATATGGCTAAATTACAACAACAAGAATTAGATATTCCTGAAGCAAAAGACATATTTTTTAAAATGGATTATCACTCTAATATTCCTAGTCAAATGTCATTTGAAGGAAACTTGACTGAAAATTGGACAAAGTTTAAACATAAATTTAATCTATATTGTGACGCTTTTTTAACTGAAAATGTACAAGATAAACGTAAAATTGCGTTATTATTACATTCAATGGGTGATCAAGGTGTTGAAATTTTTAATTCTTTTAATTTAACAAAGGAAAGTGCAAAAGTGTTTGAACATGTCATAACAGTATTCGATGAATACTTTCTTCCGTTGAACAACGTGACGTATGAAAGACATATTTTTTTCAACCGGAAACAGTTACATAATGAATCATTTGAACAATATATGGCTATACTTAGAAATTTAAGTTCTACATGTGAATTTGGAAATTTAAGGGACAGTCTGGTAACAGATATTTTCATTAGTGGAATTACAGATTCATCAGCAAAAGAAATATTACTAAAGACAAAAAATATCGATATAAAATCAGCTTTGAAAATTTGTAAAACAAAGGAAATGGCTCATAGAAGAGCACGCCATCTAGATATTAAAACTGAAACGGGTACGTCATCAACCGATATTGACCCTATCAACAAAACTAAGAAGCATTATTTATTATCAAAGTCAAGCAGCGATAGTAACTTCAAACAAGGACAGGTCAAAAGTAAACATAGGCCTAAATCGTCGTTTCAACAGAAGCAAACAACAGATGTACAAGTTCAACGACATAATCGTGTTATACAAACTTCTTGCGGTAAATGTGGTTACAATCATAAGTTTGGTGAATGTTTTGCTTTTGGAAAAAAATGTAATAAGTGCGGAAAAGCGAATCATTTTGCCAATATGTGTAGATATAATCGCAAATTAGTAAGTACTCTAGACAATACTCAAAAATTTAATAGTCTAGCATCAATAAGTGATCCTAGTTTAAACTTTATTATAGATATAGTAAATATAAATAGTAATCAAAATTCTGAAGTAGAACAATGGTATGAGAAATTAGTTATTAATGGAAAAGAATGCCTACTAAAATTAGATACAGGGGCACAAATTAATATTTTATCAATTAAATCATTTAAAGAACTTAAAATTAACCATAAATTTGTAAAAAAGACAAACACATCAGTAACGTCTTTTACAAAAAATTGTGTTCCTATATTAGGCACATGTAGTGTTAATTGTCAAGTAAAGGGTAAAACAGAAGTGCATAAATTAATATTTTATGTTGCAAATATTAATTGTTCTAATATACTTGGTTTAAAATCTTGTATTGAATTAGATCTCATAAAAAAAATTGAAACTGTAGAGATTTTTAAGTGTGAGAAATATAAGCAATTATTTGACGAAGGAATCGGTAAAATACCAATTGAAGTAAAATTACAATTAAAAGACAACACAATACCAGTTGTAAGTCCATCTCGTAAAATGCCAGTTTTATTATATGATAAATTAAAAGCAGAACTAAAAAGATTAGTTAAATTAGACATTATAAAAGAGATTAATGAACCAACAGAATGGCTTAATCAAATTGTTATTGTAGAAAAGAAAAATGGAGATTTAAGAATTTGCTTAGATCCATTTCATTTGAACAATGCAATCAAAAGGTCTCATATACAATTTCCAACTTTTGAAGAACTCTCTTCAAAGCTTACAAATGCTAAGTATTTTACTAAGTTAGATGCAAGTGCAGGTTTTTGGATGTTACCTTTAGAAAAAGAAAGTGCTAAATTATGTGCATTTCAAACTCCTTTTGGAAGATATATTTTTAAACGATTGCCTTTTGGTCTAAATTGCTCAAGTGAAATTTTTTATAAAATTATGTTACAAACCTTTGATGAAATACCAGGTGTAATTTTATATATAGACGATATTTTAATACATGCTGATACTATAGAAGAATTAAATAATAGAGTGAAGCTAGTGTTAGATAGAGCTAAAGACTCTGGAATTAAATTTAACAAAGACAAATGTATTTTTAATGCTAAAGAAGTAACATTTTTAGGTCATAAATTTAGTGCTAAAGGTATCGAAATAGATCAAAATAAGATAAAAGCGATTGTTGATATGCCTTCACCAAGAGATGCAAGGGCTCTTGAACGTATTTTAGGTATGGTAAATTACGTTTCGAAATTCATACCCAATTATTCAGAATTAACTAAACCGTTTAGAGATTTATTAAAAAAAGATAATGTTTTTGTCTGGAATAAAATTTTGGAGAATTTATATGTGAAACTCAAGAAATATATTACAGAAGCGCCTGTACTAACATATTTTGATCCCAATAAACAGAGTACGTTATCAGTCGATGCATCTCAATTTGGTTTAGGTGCAGTATTATTACAAAATGGAAAAGTAGTGGCTTATGCTTCAAAAGCACTAACAAGCGTACAAACGAGATATTCTCAAATAGAAAAAGAGTTGTTAAGTATTGTATTTGGTTGTGAACGTTTTAAACAATATGTATATGGTAGTATTAATGTACTAGTAGAAACAGATCACAAACCATTGATACCAATTTTTAAAAAACCTTTATGTGATGTTCCAATAAGGCTGCAAAGAATGTTACTAAGATTACAACCTTATAATTTAAAAGTTACATATATACCCGGTAAATACCTATTTTTGGCGGATACTCTATCCAGAACATGTAATATAGCTTCTAAAGAAATAGATCCTTTTGATGAGGAAATTGAAGTTCAGGTAAATCTTTTAATTATCAATATGCCCATTACTGAGACCAACAAACTAAATATTAAACAAGAAACCATGAAAGATGCAGTAATGTGTAAATTAAAAAAATATATTCAAAATGGTTGGCCTAAATATAAAAAAGACGTAGAGATTGAGATTCAACCTTATTTTGAATTGCAATCCCAATTATGTATAATAGATAAAATCATATTTAAAAATAACGCAATTGTTGTTCCTAAAACATTAAGATTATCAATGTTAAACAAAATACATTTAGGACACAGTGGCATTTCAAGATGTAAGTCTAGAATAAGAAATATTCTATTTTGGCCCAACATGTCAAATGATATTGAAAATTTTGTAAAATGTTGTCAAACATGTGCTAGATACAAAAGAAACAAATCAAATGAACCATTAATATGTCATAAAGTACCTGAAATACCATGGCAAAATGTAGGTTGTGATATTTTTGAGCTAAACAAAAAATATTTCATAGTGGTAGTAGATTACTTTTCATACTTTATAGAAGTTTCCCACATATCTAATTGTACTAGTACAACAATAATTGATAAACTTAAATCATTCTTTTCACGTCATGGCATACCATTAAATTTCTATTCGGATAATGCAACTTATTATATGTCCGATGAATTTAAAAAATTTATGAAAGAATGGAATTTTAATCATATAACTTCTAGCCCCCACCATCCAAAGTCTAATGGAATGGCGGAGTCGGCTGTTAAAGTCATCAAAAATATTTTTAGAAAATGTTTAGATTCTAAGCAGGACCCCTATCTTGCGCTTTTAGAATTTAGAAATACTCCAAGACAAAATTTAAGTTCGCCTGCTCAATTATTAATGTCAAGATCTTTAAGAACCACTATACCTAGACACATAAACCATCTGAAACCTAAAATTAATTTTAAGAAAGATAGACAAAAAATGATAAAAAACAAAAGTATCATGAAACAACATCATGATGTTAGAGCTAAGGATATGAAGGAAAACTTTTCTAGTGGCCATAATGTATGGTTTAAAAGAAATCCCAAATCATTGTGGTGTCCAGGTAGAATTGTAAATAAATGTGAACAAACCAGATCCTTTACGATCCAAGATCAAAATGGAAATTCATACAGACGTAATACTATTCATATTTCACCAGACAATACAATAAATACAGAACATGGCATTAATAATCATTCTAATAATTACAATGAATTAAATAATCAAAATAGTCTAAGTAAACAATTGCCCATACCGTCAACTAGTACAGAAGACACTTCTGTAACAGACCCACACAAATATACAACTAAATATGGCAGAGTGGTTAATACTACTAAAAGATATCCTCAGGAATAAAAAGTTAGATAATAAGTAATAAATGAAAAAAGATTAAGTTATGAATATTTTGTTATTGATTAAGTTAGATATACAAGGAATTAATTTTATTTAAGTAATTAAATTGTTTTGTAATGTAAAGACAAAGAAGTTTAAAAGTGTAGTTAATTTAATTTTTAATAATAATAAGAGAGATGTTATGATTGTATTTGAGATAAGATTAGGTTGACGACACTGCAGCAGTCTGGAGGCAAGACGGGTGTAAGCAGGTCGTAGGCAAACAGCCTTGTCTGTAGATAGTACATGTAATAAAGATATTGTAACAATTACAAAAGTATAATTTTATTAACAATAACAACAAATATAACAAATACTAAAACTTGTATTGTTAAAAATATAGGAAAATTATAACGGTAAAAAAATGAGATTGAGGTAATGGCTAAAACTTTATGGAAAATATTTTCTGTGTGATTACAAAAAAACTATAGGTTATTCTGATTATGAATATGTATGTTTATCTGAAAATAAAATAATATGTTGGCAATAGGCCAGATTTAATGTGTCAGACATCATGAAACTAATTTTACCACGGAGTAATATGCAAATCTAAAAATATATGTTCGTCAATATTTGCAAGATATAGCAGTTCGTCTGTTTACAAATAAATCAGCATGGCCGCTGCCGGCCAATGGCATGGAAAGGAAGGTATTCGAAGATCGCTCCGAAGCGGGTGGTAGTGCAATTAATTACATCAAGGCCACGTCGAGCACATGGCCGATTAGATAACGATCTCGGACATGACCTCAATGTCTCAAACTTTTTGTAAACAAAATCACATGGCTCATTAGGTATGCGATGACGGAGGCAAATCAGTAGTCGTACATACGAGTGCTAGAGCGACACAAAATCAAACGATATACATTCCTGTCGGGTAATTATTTATGCATTACATCATCCACCTACAGGATTTGGAGCTAGAAACCACTGTGGAATGCGAAAGTTACGGTATAATGACAGTTCCCTTCATACTAATATGATAATAACTGTCCCATCACCGGTAAACTTCACTACTATTCCTTATGATGTGATAACTGTTGTTACAACACCTGCAAACCTCACTACTATTTCTTTATGTTATGATAACTGTTGTTACAACACCGGCAAACCTCACTACTATTTCGTTATGATGTGATAACGGTTGTCCCAACACCTGCAAACCTCACTACTATTTCGTTATGATGTGATAACGGTTGTCCCAACACCTGCAAACCACATTACTATTTCTTTATGAGGTGATAACTGTTGTTACAACACCGGCAAACCTCACTACTATTTCTTTATGATATGATAACTGTTGTTACAACACCGGCAAACCACAATACTATTTCTTTATGAGGTGATAACTGTTGTTACAACACCGGCAAACCACATTACTATTTCGTTATGATGTGATAACTGTTGTTACAACACCGGCAAACCACATTACTATTTCTTTAAGATGTAATAAATGTTGTTACAACACCGGCAAACCTCACTACTATTTATTTATGAGGTGATAACTGTTGTTACAACACCTGCAAACCACATTACTATTTCTTTATGAAGTGATAACTGTTGTTACAACACCGCCAAACCACATAACTATTTCTTTATGATGTGTTAACTGTTGTTACAACACCGGCAAACCACATTACTATTTCTTTATGATATGATAACTATTATTACAACACCTGCAAACCACATTACTATTTCGTTATGATGTGATAACGGTTGTCCCAACAAATGCAAACCACATTACTATTTCTTTATGAGGTGATAACTGTTGTTACAACACCGGCAAACCACATTACTATTTCTTTATGATGTGTTAACTGTTGTTACAACACCGGCAAACCACATTACTATTTCCTTATGATGTGATAACTGTTGTTACAACACCGGCAAACCTCACTACTATTTCTTTATGATATGATAACTGTTATTACAACACCTGCAAACCACATTACTATTTCGTTATGATGTGATAACGGTTGTCCCAACAAATGCAAACCACATTACTATTTCTTTATGAGGTGATAACTGTTGTTACAACACCGGCAAACCACATTACTATTTCTTTATGATGTGATAACTGTTGTTACAACACCGGCAAACCACATTACTATTTCTTTATGATGTGATAACTCTTTTTACAACACCGGCAAACCTCACTACTATTTCGCTATGTAAAACAAAAGGTAACCATTATTTACCTTCTCAATCAGTGTAGAAAGTTGATAAGTACGATGGAACATTGAGATCCAAGCTTCATGTAAAATAAACTATAAAGTACAAACTTTTATATTTTTGCTGATATGTTTATAGTTGTTTTTTCCAATTTCTTCTTTCAGAAATAGTAGGTTACTTTTGTATATTGCAAAATATGAACAAATTTTTTTCTTCTAAAAATACCTTTTTAATAAATTTTGAATTGTTTGGTTGGCATTTTATGAGTGTTATTACTACATAACACAAACTGCGCAAAGTACACCACATTGTGCTTAGACATATTGATATTGTAAGGTAAATGATTGATCGTGTAGTATACAAGATTGATAGTGTAATCTTAATAGTTCATAGAGTGGTTAGAGATGATTAAGAATGAAGTACTTGTATAAATGAGTAATAGCTAGGTTTGAATGATTGATAATGTAGCCTGAAGGCTAGAAATTGGAAGATGAAAAGTATATCTATGGGTAAATTCTTCTTCAAGGAAAAAAATTCTTATTCTTATTATGTCATTAAATTACTTATTTTGTACAACGTTATCGGAGTCTTTTTATAACTGTATATCTAGTTATATTATACCAATATAACCAATATACCAATATTATACCAGTGTTTATTTTAACCAACAAATAAATGTTTACTCCAGACTCCATATAAAATTATCCAACCCAGTGGGATAAAAATGGGGTTGGCCTTTTTTAAAAAAAAAAGTATCTGGAAGAGTAATTAGCTCCAAATATTCTCCACCTCATTGGTTTGGTTCGAATTTATTTAAATTTAATTAGAAATTTGGAATCTTTAATCGTTGGTCTTATTTAGTGAAAGTTTTCATAATAACAGTAGTCAACTTCAACAAACGTAAATTAATTGATAATTTCAAACTAATTAAAAAAATGTATATGGAATTTATAGAGAGGTGGCCTACATTGATCAAACAACTAATGTTTTTAGTAAAATGTCAGTTATTTCATTTATAAAAAATTGTGTGTTTTATCAACATTTAAAAATGATTTTTGCTTGTTTTTTAATCAAAATCCATTGCAGTCATCATCGCCCAAATAAAATTAAGAGTATAAAGTGCTCCACAACATAAAATAAACAAAATTAATAAATTTTAACAAAACTAACATTACTGAAACTAGTTAACAATCGTAACTGACAAAATTTAATAAACAACAACATAGAACAATAGTAAAATTTTGTGTCTAGAACATAGAATATTCTCAACCAAGCTGTTCTTATGATACATATTCTAGACAGCATGTAATGCCATATTTGAATTATAACACAAAATATAGTGATAAAAACTAGATATTAAGGTATTAAGACATTTATAAATAAATAGATAAGAGTTCGGATGAAAAACACTAGAAACTGAGTCTCGTCCATACATACACTTCTGTCCATAATTTGTGCAACCAACTTTATTGTGCATTTGAGATTCAGTCAAAATAATCTCATTAGATGTATATTCATTTGTAATGAGACTCATTCTGTTATCTAGACACAGCTACACTGCAGCTTGGGTAGGCACTCTATTTTTGATCTTAGTCATTATACTTGTAGTCCAAACGCCATATCGTTACGACATTCAGTATTGAATTGTGCTGTAATAAGCGAAGACGTGTTTTTGTCTCTCATTACGGAAATTGAATAGCGGAATATTAGACAACGGTATGTCATTTCTTTTTGTGTTAAACTGGGTGAGAATGGGACGACAACTTACGGTAAACTTCCGAAGGTTTTTTTTAATGAGGTTATGTCAAGAGCTAAAGTTTTTGGTCGGCTTAAATTATTTTTTGAAGACATAAACATGGCCAAGGTACGTGAAATCGTACGGTGAGATCGAAAACTATCTGTTAAAATAATTGCAGAAGAAGCTAACATCAAGCGGGAACTGCGCGCCAAATGATAACTAAAGATCTGTGCATGAGAAAAATTTGTGAAAAAATAGTCCCAATAATAGGGCCTATACAGAGAAACAGCCAAAAGCTCGGGAAAATGTGGCAGCTGATTTGTAAGACCAAGTGGAAATCAACCCAGATTTATTGAACCCTGTTATCACTGATGATGAACGTTGATTCTTCCAATACGACCCAGAGACAAAACGTCAAAATTCGCAATATGTGTTAAAGGGATCAAAAAGTTAAACCGAAAGAAGCTAGCACATCGAAGTCAAAAGTGAAATGAATACTTGTGTGATTATTCTATTCCAAAGTCATTGTTCATAATGAGAGGGTGCCTCCTGACCAAACAGTTAATCAATATTTCTATTAAGAATTTCTATAAAGAATTCGAAAACTAGTCATCCGTGTCGGTGCAAACTTTGCTGATAATTGGATTCTTCAACACTCTAATGCATCATCCCATACTGAAATTATTAACTCTCTCAGCAATTATTAACTTGAAAACGCATTTCAGTACAACCACCGCCACGTAAATCATCGGATATCACTCCATGTAACTTTTTCTATTACTAAGAGTAAAAATGGTCAAAGGACACCATTTAAAAACAGCAGAAAATGTCCAAAAAGCTGTAACGAGGGTATTAGAAGACATTCCAAACGAAGAGTTCCAAAAATGTTACCAGCAGTGGCAGATGCATTTGAGTAGGTATGTGTGTGCAAGCTACTATGAAAGCAATTACTCTAAAGATGACTAAAAACGTTAGTAGTATATTTTTCAGATCTGTCTCATTGGTTTATTTTCGCCTCGTAAGTGCTGACGGTGAAACATAAACATATTAAAAATTTTGCTTAAAAGAAATTAGTTCACAGAAAGGATAAATTAAAACTAGGGTTATTGTTATTTATTTATTTACTTACGATTATGTTTATTTTGTTTTTTATTTACTTCAAATGTACAATTCTTCCTTTAGAATTATTAAAAAAAAACCAAAGTTAACAAGGAATCAGTGAATTAAAATTAAATGAGAAATTTAAATAATTACAAGTTAAATTTTGAATTGGAGACCAAATGCTTAAAGAATTAAAATATATGAATGTTTAAAATAAATTAAATTAAATTTTAATTTAAAATTATTAATTTTTTTTTTTTTAATTGAACTTGTGCTTTGAGAATCGTTCGAACATGAAAATACAAGATTCAAGAACTAATGTTACAAGATTTTTTATTTATTTATTTATTTATTTATTTTAGACTTCTTCACTTCTTAAAACTTTTATAACTATTAGCAAAGTGTAAACATTAAGCAACAATAATATTGAGGATATAACTTACTTTACATTTATAACTGAGAATTTATAACACTGTAAAACTAATTACAAATTGTAAAATATTCACCAATTAATAAGATAAAATATTATACTAATAAAATTATTATAGAATATATATGATATATTTGCTAGGAAGTAGTGTCTCTAATAAAGGAAAATGTACGCATAAAGTGAAATGTTTTAAACAAAATGAAACAATAACTAACAATTGTATTTCTGGTTTACCTACACCATGTGGTAACATTGATAACAATGAATGTGCAATTAAAGTGTAAAGCAGAATAAACTGTATGGCTTTCCTCTAGAATTTTGTAATATTTAATAACAATAATAAACAAGTAATGGTACATTATAGGAAATTATTGACGAGAATGAATATAATGTGGTCAAAGTAACAAGACAACGGAGTAAACTTTTCACTGTTAATAATCATTAGAAAATTGTTGTAATAAAGATATTAAAATAGAGTGTGTTACCAACTTATGGAATATGTATTACAATTGTTTTATAGAAATGAACAGAATTGCTAATATAAATAAAAAGGAACTATAAAGTGTTAAATGATTAACCTTGAATAATAATAATAATGTTATCATTACTTAATTTTTGTAACACTGAAGGTATATTAGTGTGAAAATAATTGAACGCAATTAGTGTATCACAAACTCAACTCTCTACTTAAACAGAATGCGACTACTGTTTCGAAAAGGGATACATATTTAATTTCCGTCACAGTTGACGAATGTCTGAACTTTACAATAAATGATGTCCAATTAAACCCTTTTCAACTAACCAATGATGGATTTTCATGTTATTTAAATATATTTATTTAATATGCTCAACAGCTTAAACAGAATGGTACTTATTGACAAATCTTAATTGATTTAAAATGTTATAAAATAGTAAACATGGTGAAACAACTTAGTAGAGGAAGACAATACTTTGAGTTCTAATGTCTATCTATTATTATACTAAAAGTAAATATTATTGCTAAGTAAAAGAAGAAAAATAATTGTAAAGATGTAATAATTCATTTTTCATATATAGTTTTTAATAGTCTTTACTTATTACCCGTCAAACTAATGAAGAGGGTGAAATAAGTAGCACGGAGAAAAACAAAATGTTATTAACGGTCTCGAACCTTGGTAACTTTATATTCCATCACAAATATGACTTTATATTCGTGATGGGGGAGGAGTGTGCGTTAACATATATTTAATGTTAATACAATGTGTGATATATGTATATGAATCATAGTATCACTGTTGTCCATCAGAGCGTAGTACCTTCGGCTCAGTATAGCACACCATAATGTTATTTTTTTAAATGATATTTTTAATGTTAATATAGTGTTTAATATATTTATATGATTTACAGTTTAGTCGATGGCCTCTAGAGCATACATCTACCGGCATTTTAATTTTAATGTGGTGTATATTTATATGATTTATAGTTCCTCCGTTAAATTGTTACCTGAGCTTAGGAATGGGACTTTTAATGTCAATATAATGTGTATTATAATTATAGGCTCGGTAGGATTACGTGTTCTGACACAGATCTCTGGTTACATGGCTTAGAATGTTGTTATACGTTTAACTTTATGGTCATATCACATCTTTGGTCACAGAGTTTAGGCTTCTGACATACGTTTTGGTCATTACGATCAGGTCAGGTATGGTTAATTAAGTCACACGGTCTCACGCAGTTAGTTAGGTTGGGTTAGGTCACATGGTTCCGTTAGGTTAGGTTAGATAAGTATGTCCCTAGTAGTTTTAAATACATCTCCATTTGTAGGGTGATGTAATTAAGTTTTTTTTTGCCCGAGCATTCTTTGAACCGAGTGCATATCTACATGAAATATTCATCTATCACTTGTCGAGCACATTTCATTCTGCAATTTGTAATATGCCATGCACATATTGTTTATGAGAAATGAAGCTATTTGTCAATGTTAGTATAACGAATGTGTTAACAAGATCTGAAGATTGTTTAATCCAATTTGTTGTATCTATTCAGAGAGAGGAACTGGAGATTCACCTGTTGCGTCTCAACAAGTAGATTGAAAACAAAGTGTTACTCGATTTAACAGTTTAGTAACCTAAAAAGATATGATTTATTTGTTAATTTTGTGATTCATAAATTTGTAATTTACACAACTAAACAAAATTAACTTATTAAAAATTTGCTTTTAAACCATCATGTTTCATTTAATTAGTTAAACACCGACATTTCTCATTTGAAGTAAAAAATAATCTCTAGTATAGTTAGGATTCACGATAATGAGGGACACTTGGGGAAACTTCAATCGCAAAATGAAAGAAAACATTACTTTTAAAATTTTACAATAATAAATACTTTATTTGTACAATAATAATAATACAAAACTACGTTCAATGACTAAATCGATTTCTTTTGACCATGCACACAAATCCTTCTATTACTGAACTAACTAGCAGTACAAATGGTTCATACAGATGAAACAGGAAAGCAATATTTCCACAGCTCTTAGTCATTGAAACGTAGTCTTGTATTGTATTCCACAACTAAAGTGGTTATACCGTCGAATACAATGTTTTCTTTCATTTATTATACATTGTTGAGAAATACGATATAATAATTTAAACTTTGTTTTGCGTAATAAAAAGTTTATTATGGAAAATTGCCTTTTCTTTCAATTGGTATACAGTATTGAGGATTTTGACATAGTCATTAAAATTTCGCCTTAATTAAGATACAAAACCTTTATTGTGAACAAAAATGTGTTTTATTGTAGTTGGTGTTATTGCTACTTATTAAAAAATGGCTCTATTAGAAACTACGACTTCCAATGAATAGTTTTCAGTTTAAGCAGTTCCTAAAACTACAGATAACTGAACAGAATTGAATAAAATGTACGTTATGATGGCTAGCATGTTGGTTACATGAATTCCTATGTACATTATAACAATTTAAAACCTAAATAATATTGTTTTTTAAAACACAATTGTTGGTTATCTTAGGTTATAAAAAGATGTCACAGATAGACCATTGAAGATGCAGACTGGCAATCGAAATCTTTTTTTAAAGTTATGGAATATCAAATGAATATTTTTAATAAATTTCAACATCACAACATTCGCTATAATTATACTTCCTCTAAATATTTTTAAGACAATAAAGTAATTAACGATAGGATCAGCATAGAAAATTATTGGGAACAGACTCGCTTAATAAACGAAATACCATTCAATGTTGCTTTAAATTTTCAGTAATGATGGCGATTGTAATTCGACTTATGTATTTTTATCTATATAAGTTTTAACATTTACTATTCGCCCATTTATGTATAATGTTTTACTAATACATTTACACTGCTAAAATTTCGTATATTACTGATAATATGTGAATAATTGTTATGGACTGTACGACTAATTTAATTTTTAGAAACCTATCGTCGTTCTTTAATTATATATATATATATATATATATATATATATATATATATATATATATATATATATATATATATATAATTTAACGACAGATAGTACACGAAATAATAATTTATAGCATGAAACGCTTACGGAGGTCATGGTCTTATTTTGAATCTAGTTGGTAGAGAAACGAAGACAGACCACATTATAACTATTAAACTTGCAATAATACTATAACCAAAGACAGACTATTTTATAAGCTATTTAACTTGTAATAACTTTATAACTAATGTCAGACTATTCTACTTTATAAACTATTCTAAATAACCAAAGACAGACAATGTTATAAACTATTCAACTTGTAATAATACTGTATAACTGATGGGAGACTATGTTATCAATGATCCAACTTGTAAATCGGTATTAGGTTAGGTATTATTATGTAATAAATACAATTTGTCGATTTATATTTCCTTTTCGATAAAACCTGTACCTCCAAATGAGTCAGGAAATACAATTTCTAAAGTTCCGAAGGATATTTCAAGGCAAGTTGATTAATTTTCACATGTTTAAAATTAAAAAAAAAATGATGTAATTGATAAATTAATTAACAAACACATATTTTCATCACATGGGTCACGTTTTCCACCTGGCATGATAATTAGTAGGTTTTTTTTATGCAAACTTGAGTTTTTCAATTGATTACCAATAATAGATTTTTGTTAACTTAGAACGTTATTCGATTATAAGGATAATTAAGTGTTGTATTTTCTTATACACGTATAGAATAGTTTCATACTGTATTATAAGTTAGATATAATAATTTCATGAAAATCTGTCATTTCTATAGGCGCTACTGAACATTTGTGTTAAAAAATTTATACGAGAGATAATCACAGAACTAAACATTTGCTGGCGATACTAAGACTACAAGTGATAAATGTTCATAAATCGCAGATTTTTCATTAAAAATGGACTTCACTTACCTGAAATATACCAATAGTTATAGGAAATAGTACACAATATTTTTGAATTCATTTAAGTTTTACTTTTTTTTCAGGTAACTTAATAAATAATTTTAATTTAAAAAACACAAATTTAATAATGTTTATTTAGACATACTTTAACAACCAACGATAGATTAAAATCATAATATTTCAAACAAGCATTTTTATACTCTCTTAACGAAGTCTTTAAACATTACAACATTTTGAATATTCACAGTAAGAAAATTTATACCATTTTATTTTCAGAAGTATATTCTCCCAGTTTTCATTTAAAGAAATATACAAAATTTGTTATATGAGGCACCTTAAAATTAACTTGTTAAAAGAGCTACATTTCTTAGGAATACTATTAGAATTCTGTTAAAATATTAATTAATAATTTGATTATAAACTGTTCTTTAATAATGTTATAAAAAATGATACCAACTTTTGATATACACTTTTTGTGATAGATGTACAAAGTGAGGTCGGGGAAGATTCAATTCAGATACTCAGTGAAGCGTTAATTCAGCAGAGACTTACAGTTCAAAAATACATTGCAAATTCCCACATTTATTACATTGACATCTAGATAATTGTGTACAAAGTATTTAAAATAATGGTAACAAATATTGAATTACTATTATCAATTGTCTTATAATATAAATTTATAATTATATTTTATTGTTTTTTTTTCACTTTTACCATAAAAAAACAAAAATTAAACTGTTAAACAAAAATTATATATATAGTATATAGATTAGCGCAACATTAACCGTTATGTTTAATAACACTTAACTGTGTCTCAAACAATGAAATTGTATACAGATAATAATGTCAAATAGAAAATACTAACATCTTTATTTAAATTAAAATATAAATAGAGACTAAACAATAGTTAATAAACTAACATAGTTAATAAACAAAAATATATGGAAAATAAACAGAAATAAACAAAAATATGGAAAACAAAAATAAACACAGAACATATGGAAAATAAAAGTAACAAAATGGAATAGCTATGGCAATGTTTATAAATAAAATTTATAGATTTAATCAATTTCAAGTAAGGTATAATTTTCATTACTGTTGAGACCGATGGTTCTTGGTGGAATTCCATGTAGATAATAAAACACAATTTTTTTATTTTGTAATATCCACTTTTTATTAGTCTAGCCGACCAATTGTGTATTATTATCTTTAAGGAATAATTTCTGACACATCGTATTACATACAATGAACTTTCAATACAAGAACAATAAATGTGGAAAGAGGCAACAACTAGACAAACTAAAATCATATTTAGTCTGGCTCAGTTCATCTACATTGCGTGCTTCATAATTCAATTTTCTTACTTCTACACCCGAACTTTAAAAAAATTCCTTAATTCAAAAGCCATTTTGTTAATATCTTTGTAAATATAATGTACATTGACATTGTTTTTGTGTTTTAAACGTTATAGTATATTCTTTGCATGATAAAATCAAACGTATTTATACAATAAGCTACACTTAAGAATTACAAAGATACTTTAGTGTATCTTTATAATTTAAGAATTCTAATATTTTCAGTATTTCTCAGCTGTAACCCATAGTTATAGTTATAAAAGGGGAAATTTGCACTTCTAATGTAAAACAACGCCATTATCCTATAAACATACAAATATTTAGGTCACAACCCAACTCTTTAAATTGTGATAGCATTTTATATTTTATAAACCACAATCTAAGTAAACACAAGTCAGTACTGATTCTTCTTCACACTTCCTTCCTTAAATTTCCCACATAGCACAAAGAAGTGTCGTCAGCAAAATCAGAACAAACATGTTCTGTGTAATTTGAATACTGATAAATTGGTGCTTATTTCGCAAAAGAATAAATGAATTATAAAGATACTTCAGATCCTATTATTTCTAATAAAATAAAATAATTATTCACCTAAGATATGTGCGGATGTTAATAGAAGTCTGGGTCGTAAGGGGCTTGCTGGATATCGCACATGTAATGTAGGATAGGATATTACTTTATTTGTATATAATACACGTATGTAAAGAAAATACCATATACTTTTATCTAGCGACTTGAACATTGACTTACTGGTCAACAATAGGGACGAAATAAAATGTCTTCACCTAGAATGTTTCGAAGTTTTGCCTTACTTTTACGAGACAACTAGGGTATTTACTTATATAGACAACATTTTTACAAATTGTATACCATTTAAAAGCATAATGGACAACTCATGCATATCAGTCAGCACAGTTTCCTCTATTCAAATTACGAAGTTAAAATCCCCCCCAATATATATATATATATATATATATATATATATATATATATATATATATAACGAAAATAATTTATAACCTGAAAGGTTTTTTAACACAGGAATGTAAACATTAGGGCATGCAGTATCCCAGAGAATTTAATTTATCTCTTTTCTCTGTGTTAAGACCCTTGACGGTAGTTATAATCTGTGACTTAGTTTTTTTCCATGTGTAATTAGTTGGTTTTGTGAACTTGACAATAGTACTTTGTGTTGAATCTATACAGTGGTTTTGGGATACTGCATACTCCACGTTTATAGTTAAGTAAATATTTTGCATAATGCTGGAACACTAAGTATCCCGTGTTTTACTATGGTATTAATTTTGACTTCTTTGTTTATTTCGGTTTTGTATTGCTCTTTTTGTGTAATTTTTTTTATTTATTTTATTTTATTTTTTTTTTAATATTAGTTTATATAACTAGTAGTTTTGTAATTGAGAAACATGAACTATTTAGACCAACTTAACTGATGATGAAAATTTAATTGAATATGTACATTTTCGACAATGAACTTGAAGATATTTCAGATGGAGATAGAGAACAAGATTTTGTAGAAATAGACATTTTTGTTGAGATTTTTCTCTTTCTACCCAGATGATAAATAATACATGCCTGAGTCGAATTAAAAGAATGTTCTACAGATGGAAAAAAGAAAAACATAACAAAAACCAACAAAATCATCTCAAAATATGCCTTTACTGATGCATTGTCCTCAAAATCAAGTCTAATTGATCAAAATTAAGTCAAAAATAAATAAAACAATTTAGAAAACAAAATAGAATTTTTAAGAAATGTAACTGTTGATTCTCTTACTAGACCAAATAATCTTCAAATGATGGACCCAGTAACGTGTCATTCTATGGTAAATATGGTGATTTATAATCATCCAAGCCTCAATTTAGAACTGTATGAACACCTACAAGAAATAGTGTACTGATGTATGGACTGGAGGGACTAGTAGAACAAGTATTAGAGGAAAATAGTGCTTTTTAACTATTATTTGATACTGACATGTTGAAAATTATTGTAAAATTGACAAATCAAGATATATTATTACCGAGTGGCAGATACAGTAGTGATCAACGTTACAACAGAGAAACCTGTGTCGATGAAATAAGGGTCCTTCTTCGACTATTGATTTTGTCATCCTACTAGAGTTGTTAAAATAAAAAAAAAACTGTTACGTCTAAGATGAGATTAAGCTTTCTAATTAATTCTCTGCCTTTAGATAATAAAGAAATTATATTAGATCGACGAGCAATGGTTCCTTTAGTCCCCATTCAGGAACTTTGAAACAATTTAATATCCAAGTGCAAAACAATGTACATCCAGGGTTTTACTGTGTAATAGATTAACTGCCTTCAAGGGTTCTACACAACATTCCAAACAAGCCGGCAAAACATGGCCTGAAAATCGTTATAATGTACAACTCTAGTAATGGTTACATGATAAACGCTATCGTATCTGAAAGGGAAAGGATGGACAAAGATGGTAGACCGTTGTCACATTTTGTTCTTGAGGAACTGTCTGAAATTATAAATGGAAGTAACAGAAACATAAAAGCTGATAACTAGTTTTCTATTGTACCATTATTTAAACACATGTTGGAACGACCCAAAATGGCAAAGGTGGATACTCTCCAGAGGGTTAAATCTCATATTCCAGAAATGGTTATCAATAGTAAAAGAGGGAGGAAAGATAGAGCTTTTTTTTTTTTTTTTTTTTTTTTTTTTTTTTTTTTTTTTTTTTTTTTTTGATAGAGAACCAATGTTGCTGTCACATTTTGTAAATAAGACTACAAAGAAGAATGTCTGAGTACTATCGAAAATGCATCAATCGTCTACTTTGTTAGAATATCCACAACATAAAGAAATTATTCATTCATTTCTACAATCCAACAAAAGGAAGAATAGGCACGTTTGACCAGATGTGTTCCAATTACAGTGTCAGCATAAAATCTAGAAGATAGCCGCTATGACTCTTCCATGGAATCATCAACAATACTTGCTTGAACTCATTTCTGGTACTTTTAAGGACAATATTTTCAGTTCTGGAAGAAAATCAACAAACAAGGAGGAATTTATTTTGTGATTGGGTGGACAGCAGATGATGACTCCAATAATGATTGAAAGACTGAATAATAGAAATATCCCACAATGCATACAACTGAAATTGCAGAACAACTTAGAGTACAGATTCCTGCGCAATCTAAACCATTTTTCAACCACTCAGCAGGTGCTGCCAAATCTATCTCAGATCAAAAGATTGTAAAACTACTGTTTCCTGTATATATTGTGGTAAATTGGTTTGTTCTACTCACACGTTTGTTTTGTGGAACCGGTGAAAGATCTAACTTTTTTAAATACGAAAAAGTGAAATATTTTTGTTTATAACAATCATTTTTAGTTTACTTGTGTAGTTTATATATAATATACATTTATTTATAATAAATACACTCAAACATAATATTATTTCGTATAAGGGTAGGAGATATGACTCATAATATTTGTTAAAATTTATTTATATATGTTTTAAAAATTGATATCCTGTAATAATGGAAATATATTTTTGAAAGTGTTTTTAACGGCAATATGACAATCTCCAAATATTCTCTATTTCATTAATCTTTTTCTGAGATTCATATCTTCTTTGAGAGTTTACGGGATTAGGTAATGAGTTCCACAAGCGACAGGGAGATACGAAAAGAGATTTATTATACATGACTATTTCATGGTTTCGAATAATGATCATTATATACCACTATCTTATACTTTTAAAATAAGTCGGCAATCCCGTTAGTATGGCACGCATAGGATAAATTTATATGAATGGATGTTGTTTCACAAATTTTAAAAGTACATTTTTTTCTTTCTAATTTGCACTAACACGATCATGCACTTTAAATTAAAAACAAACCACACATAATAATATTGAGTGTTTGAGAATATTCAACTTTTTAAATATATCTTGAGATAAAGTTTAGTCACATACACTGTCAACGATAATTTGTCGTTAATTCATTATAAGTCCTAAATTTCACAAGGTAATAATAATATTCTCTAATGTTGCCTACAATGTTAAATTTGCTTCTGTTTGTTTTAATCTATGCTATGCAGCACAAGAACAGATATTTTTAAAATGCTTCATTGTACTGTCAATTTCACTGAATTTAAAGTAAGAGTTAAGTTGTAATTCATCAGCATACATTAATAAAGAGTGCAAATGTTGTCAATATAATAACGAAAAGTAAATTCCCATCCCTGAGGATTCCACTAGTAACGGCCTCCTATTGAGACAAATACTCGCCATCACAAACACACTTCTCTCTGCCAGACAAATATTATTTGATCTACAAAATACACTGAGGAGACAGACCTCACATCAGTTTTAACCAAGTGATTTATATAAAGTTGAAAGCTTTAGGATAGTATTACTAACTTACTCCCATCGTCATGAGAATACCATCAGATACAATTAAAAGTGCTGTTGTAGTGCTATATTTGACTTAAAGCCAGACTGAAATTAACTGAGTAAATTATTATCGTCCAAGTATCTAAACACCTCCTGACGTACAATCTGTTCCTGTAATTTGGAGAACTATACTTATAGGGCTGTAATCAGCAGGGCTTTCCGATGCAAAGGTTTTGCTAATGTAAATAAAATCGTGCTTCCAGATATTCGATAATTACCCTTTTCTAAAAATATATTACATATTTTACACTAATTATAACTGGCAATGTTCACACAATAGTACTTTTGACAAAATTAATCGGAATAGAGTCATCACGTACAAAATTACTAATTAATCCACAATTGTATTAAAAACATTATTATGAAAGAAACTGAATCTATTAGTTGAATGTGGGATAGTTTTATGCATTTTGGAGTATTGACGTATTCATTATTTATAGAAAAAGACGCCAACCAGGTATTTATTTAATTATTTCAGTGGATTTTTTATAGGGTCAAAGGCGTTCTTAATATTTTATTCATTAACCTAAGCCGTACTAAAGCCGTAGATTTGATAAAAGTCAATGAGGTGTTTGACGGTCTTATTTTTGAATTCGGCATTTTGTGCTTTACCCAAATCCTAAGAATTCTTTATTACTTCTGATTGTTTAGCCTTTAGTATTATTTTATTTTAGATAACATAGATCACGCAGTTACATGATATGGCGAATGTGATTTGTAATACAAGGCGTTGAAATCCGGAGTGACACTTTTTGTTACAACTGCTACATTTTTTTTTATAGATTTCAATCATAAGCTTATTAACCTCTCCAACTGTCTCATAAACATCGTCAAAGATTTGCTTTTAATAAAATAATTTGGACTTGATATCATCCATGCAAAGCATCGTAGTTTAAATTTTTATAATTTCGGTAGGAACTATATTGAGGCTAATTTATGAAACCATTTGATAGCGTATTCACAGTAAATGAGATTATGAGACGCCAAACCTAATGCGTAAACCTCCCCATGGTGGACTATATGTGTTAGATCACTGATAGCAAGCATGTCTAGGAGAGTAGTGGAATTGTGTCACGGTGAGAGGCAGTATAGTCATATAATAAGCTTAAAACATCTTAGTAAAATGTGTCAAGAAAGAATAGTGGGGAATATTTAAAAAAATATATTAAATTATGCGTGTAGTTAAAATCATAATATCTTTTATAGGAACATTTTTGCTTTAATAAGAAATGTTTGTTATTATTTTGTAGAAATTTGTTGATATTATGATGTATTTACTCACTTAATCCATTAAATTTTATGGTATTTTTTTGTGTATTATTAAATTTTGATTAATATTATTATCCCATTCTCTATAAATATTTCTACATTTGGGTTTTTGGGAAGCCTTTATTAAAAAAAATAATAAAACAGTACTTTAGCAGAATAATCCCCTATTTTTATTTTATTTTTGCACAAACGTTTATCTTCCTAACTTTTATTTTGACTGGGTAGTAGACAATTGTATTAATTTGTCAGCTTTTTTATTACGACCAAACTGGTTACCTTATAGCTCCTGATACCAATCTGAAGTTTCTTTTTAATAACGTAGCTATAATTATCCCAGATTATATTCGCACAAATAACTAAATAAGCCAATACGTTAATACGTCAATAAGAAGTTAAACAACAATGCCGTTAGCTCCAAAATTGTGACTTCATGTAGAAACTATCTTATTATAAATGAAACAAAAACCCTTAATAACCTACGAGCTTTAGACCCAATTAAGAGAGGTAACGCATATCCGGATATATAATTATTAAATGGATGTTGATGTTCCAGATACATACTTTTGTTTATCAGGAGAGACTAGCAATACGGTACGATTATGTGAATATCATTATTTATAATTAATTTCAAAGTTATAAGTCAACTAAACATTTTTAAATATTATTAAGAGAATCATAATACAAGTATATACCTAATTAATAACGTAAATTATTTTAAGGTTATAAACAAATTTTAACAAACTTTCTGATACCTTTTGTGGGGCATTTTAATAAGTGAGAATATTTGTTACAAGTTTGTTTGTTTCTACACACATTAATAAACCGTATACAGTATATCTCCAGATCAATATTTACTGCACACCTCCACCTACAGACATATCTACAGCTAACCTGAAGCTAATATCAATATAATTATTTAATTAATGTTAGGTAACCCAATGAATGACTAAGCTGGGTCATACCAACTAATAGTAACGTCTCGTTATTTACATCTTTTATAATAATTAAAGCTACGTGTTTCTGGTGTTTTCGTAAGGCACTACCCCATTAATTAAATTACCCTAATCGATCGTTTTAATTGGTTAAGATTCCCTAATATTTAAGAGTAAATCACTAATACCGCTAAATGCGCACAGGTAGCATCGCCCTTAGATTATATCCCCGTGTCGCTTCACTATCAGTCACTTCAATCTCAATCTACTAGGTTGTAGAGTTTATTATAAACATAACTCCAAACATGGCCAACACCATTTGGCAAGTAGGAGGAACGTAGACCGGCAAAGGTATATTGCTTTGGTACGATCTAAATTATTGAAATTACCACTAGAAATCACCACAAACTAATACGAAACTATAAAATGTACAACTTTAATATTAATGATATAAAAATACCCTTCAAGGTATTTAAGGTAAAGTAAGTAAAAAGTTCTAAACTTTTCACTCAGTATTATCTGATGAGTAAGAACAATAATAATAACAATGATAATAACATGTATCGATCAATCAAAAGAAACTAAATAATTCATACACCTGTAAAGTAGCTATACGTGTAACATTTAAAACGACCTACTATTAAGTAACAATTGTAATATTGATATACTCTAGGTTTATCATATGTTCTATAAGAAATAATGTCAAATATGACATTTCTCAAATAATATCAATTATTTAAATATAATAGTAATAATTAATAATAATAGTGATAATATAATAGTATGGAGGTCAATATTTCATATCATTGATTACATAAATAGTTTAATTTGGACAAAGTAATTATAATGTGTAAAGATGTTACCAAGAATAAGTGTAATAATCACCTAATGTCACGTTAAATAACAAAATATTATATAATAATATGGGAGAGACAGATATTGTGACATAAACAAATATACTATAAAATTTGAGTTTTCACGGAATGTTACGACTAAATAACAAATTATTATATAATAATGTGGGAAAGATAGATATTATCATATAATCAAATTTACTATAAAATGTTAAGTTCTCACTGAATGTAACGGTAAATAACAAAGTATTATATAATAATATGGGAGAGACAGATATTGTGACATAAACAAATATACTATAAAATGTTAAGTTCTCACCGAATGTCACGTTAAATAACAAAGTATTATATAATAATATGGGAGAGACAGATATTGTAATTAACCAAATATAATATAAAATATTAAGTTTTCACCGAATGTTACGACTAAATAACAAAATATTAATAATATTTAAAAAGTAATTTATCGTCTCAACGTGTATTACCGATTGACTTTTTACGTCTACAGAGAGACAAATAGTTCACTTATTATAAATATTACGTGTTAAGTTATACTGTATAACAAGAATAATCCTTACGCGCATAATCTACAGTGCTAAAAGATTGCAATAAAGTAGTAAACTATTATAAAGTAGTGAGTTCTTAAAATGTCGGCGTTCTTTTCGATGAACCTGTATAATTGAAAAGATTCAATGAGAATTTTGTCAAAAAAATTAATCAATATATGTTTCGCTTTTATCAAAAATTAGCATTTAGATCAAAATAATACGTTGTAACTTATTTAGAATATTTTTTTTATTAATTGATATTAAATTAAATTATTAAAACGATAAGGAATAAGGTAGAAGTAATTGCAGGTAATTTGTTTACCACAAACTCAACTGTCTAATAAAACTAAACGAATCGTTTTTAAAAGAGAAGAAATTTAATTTCCATCAGAGTTGACTAATGTCTACACTTTAAAGTAAACGATGTCCAATTAAGCGCTTTTCAAACAACAAATGAATGATTTCCATGGAAATTGAAATATGTGCTTATGAAGCTTCTTCGCAGCTTCAATGGTAAGAACATTTGGAAAAAGGAAAAATTTAATATATATATATATATATATATATATATATATATATATATATAACTTATGATAAATTTAGAACAGGGACATTTAATTTTGTAACCTAATCTATGTGTGTAGTGACTAAAGTCTTGTATTTTTTTTAAACACTTAAATTCTAAATACTTTTGGACAAACTGGAATAAGTAGGGATTAAAGCATTTGATTTACACAACTACTTGTTGTATACATGTAGGAAGCCGAATGATGGATAAGATACCACTTGTTGCGTCCCAACAAGTAAATAACAATTAACAGAAATAATATTTTAAAGCGTTATAAGACTATACATTTTATTACATTCAATTTTTTCATATATAAATAGGCTTAATCTATTAACTTCTTACAAGTGCTCTACACTTTCCTAGAGTCCAAATTTATTTAAAGTTGATTATATTTTTCTTTTATTCAAGCATTACTGTACTGAATATTCTGCACTACATTGTTGTTGAATACATTCATAAAATTAATTATAACTTTAGTGGTACTTATTTGTGTTATATACAACAAATGTTTTTTATTTGTTTTATACTTTCAGGTAATAATCATAATTCGTAATTGTAAAAGATTTTACAAACCACAAACATTCGAACAGTATTAATTTGATGTGTTGCCAATGGATGGGTCAAAGTAGATTATTTCAATTGCATGGACATAAAAAACCTTTTTTAATGCTATGTAATATCTAAGACTCCAAAAGTGTATTCTCAGAGACACCCATAACATACTAACAAACCTTTATTTAACAAAAATTTCGAATGTAGTTAAAAATCGGTATTTATTTTATCAATATACGTTCTCTAAATTAAGCAATAGAGTAGAACTTCACAAATAACTAAGTATCATAAGAAAAAATATGAGTTTTACTATGCGTTAATAAATGTAATTGTTATTAGTGGGGATTCGGAAACCGGATATATACAAATAATTTAATTGAAATTCAAAGTTAAATGTTTTACAATGTTTGTACCAAATTGTAGTCTTTAAATTTTAGTAGTTAAAAAAAAGTTAAATGTTGTTAAACAGGCATTAGCCTAGATACATTTGAACTCACCTCTATGTTTAAATAATCTATAAATGGTTTGAATCAAAAATTTAATTTTTAGTATTACATATACTCTGCATCAATCATTTAAATTTCGCTACAATCTGATTGTTTACGATTCACTGGTTTCTTTCTACTTAACTTTTAAGTTGCGTGCCCCAAAATGTAATCATTTTGGCAGATTGGTGAAAATCGTACAGAAATAATTCCAGAAAGGTCATTAGAAACCTCTTTAAGGCCGAACACATCTAAAATCAAGTGATATCGACATTTTCTCAACATTACCATACTGTCCACAGTAAAAGTGAGCACACTTACACTTAAAACCTTTATTGTAATTTTTTCTAGAGACTTATTTTCTATATGTTGAAATTACTAGATTAGTAAGCGTAGAACACAGGTAAAAAAGGCTGTCCTATTACATTCATAAAATATACATTTTACCAAAATTGCAAGATAATATTTTATGGTAATTCTACGACTGAGGTATGAGGTAAAATAACTGATCAATTTATTTTTTACGTTAACTTTATTGAATAGTAGTTGTATCAGTACAAATGACATTTCCAGGTTTAAGTAATCTGGATCTTTTTGCCATTTTCTCGATTTGATGACAGAAAATATGTTAAGCAAAACTTTTTAAATTTTTTCTCATCAAGTTTACACAAACTACTGTATATTAGTGGTGAAAAAAAAAGAAGTTATTTTACACTTCAGTGATATTAATTCACACATGTCTAAGAATATAACATTTTCATCTACTAAACAAGTTATTATTTATGGAAATTTAACTAAGTGTTAATTTTGTTTCCAACTTAATAAAATGCACACAATTAATCTAGAATATGTGGCAACTATAATGAATTGGTTAATGAGAAAGTTTTAATGTATACAGTAACTAGCAATTCTTCAAAAAATATTATATGGCTTCATTACTTGAAGTAATGCTACATTATTATATCATTATGTTATGTAAGTCTGATATCTACGCAATAGATCGTTATTGAATTCAATATTGTGCAAAGTGATGTCAAAGGAGAATCAATTCGATTATGCGGCGAACCGTGAATTCGCTAGAGACTTATAGATTAGAAACACATTATTTTCAACCTGATCAATCCTTTTCTGAATAACGTATAAAACAATTGTTATAACATTCCACTGTTGATTTGTACAAAACACGTAAAATGTGTTATAGAAATATTTATTAGAAAAATTACTCCAGAATCCAGATCATATACATATATATGCAAAGCATTTATTCCTTATATTCTGTCTTTAACTTTATACAGTTAAACAGTGGATTTCTTCATATTTAAAATTCCCATATATGTATTTTTCTAAATGTAGATACAAAAGTATACCCTGGTAATATATTTTAAAACCTTGTTTTCCTAACAAAGCTAAAAGAAAAGATACTGTGTTATTACTTTAGTCAAATAAAAACACGATTATTTAGTTTGACTACATTATTAGAAGTGCATTTGTATGCATACTGTACAAAGGTCAATGCCAAGTAGTTTGGCCAACTGAACTGTATCTTATAATATAACGTCTCCTTTGTTTTTGAAATGAAATAAAATGTTTAACTCATCGTACTTTTACATGATTTTACATTATAAACTTAATTGTTATAATTAATTAAGATAACGTCTTCTATTATAATAGATTTGATGTTATTTTCATTAACCAAACTGATAGTTAAAATTATTACAATAAATGTAAATAAAATCTTATGTTTCTTTTTTTATAACTTGATCTTTAAAGAATTCTATGATACATTTTTATTTCAATTGAAATATCTTTGTTGGATTTACATTTATACAATATCTTCTAAGGTATTATTGGTTATTGTTTTTTAAAGACTTTTTTGAAATTACTCTCTGTTTAATTCTGTATGTACATTATAATAATTGTTTGGTATATTTGGGTTTTTAGATATAAAATTGTTATATGAATATGAGTTACGTATTGTAACAAGTGGCATTGTGTGATATCGATTTCTTTCACAAAATGTATCTTTGTACTTACTAACAATATAATATCTAAGTCTATTACCTTTCTTTACTAATTTGGCTATAACCCATTGAACATGATGTTAAAATAATACGATTGTTTGAAAATCTTGAGAAAGATCTTATATTTTTCGAATTTTTTTACAAAATATATTTTTTGACTTATTTTCTCTGTAACAAAATTTTCCTAATTCTAAGTTGTAATATGGTATTTTTTTTAAATTAAAATTTAAGTAATCGTATAAAATGATTCTAAAAGGATGTACTAAATGTATTCCAAACTACAATAGTCCTATAATCGTAATCAAACTTCAAAATTATAGTAATAGTATATACTTTTTTCCACATTTAAAAGAAAAATTGCACTTTATTACTTATGCCTAGTCCCAATTTGGAAACATGATGTATAAACACGGTTTTGAAACAGTTGGCAAACCTGCTGCTTTATTGATTCCCATATGATTTCAAAATGTTTGCAAGCAGTTGAGAAACATTTTGAAAACAATTTAGAAACAAATTGTCATGCATATGGAGCATATAAACAATGTTTCTTGTGCCCCGATTGGATAGAAAATTACGCAACAGTGTTTGCAAGAGTAGACATGTTATGACAGATTGCGTCAACTGTCAATATCTGTACGCGTTCTACTCATTTTGTTTCTCAGTCAGTATGTTGTAGTAATTATTAATAACCCATGTGTGCACTCAATCAAACACAACTATACTTATCGTAGAGTTTCATAAACAAATATTAAGTATAGGATTTCAATAACTCCAAATTGAAAACTTATTTTAAAATTAAATATACTATTACAGAATGAGAATTGAATTGTTTATTAGTTACATATTTGTGATATTTTTTTTATATATTATATTGATCTTATTATATATTATAGATCTTATTATAATGAATTCGTGGAAATGTGTAAATACAAGGCTTGTTTACTTAGATGAATAAGAAATATTTCAAAAATCTATTAGAACTGGATATTGTTAAAACAATATTAAAAATTGATATGTATTTGGTTCACATTGATGGAAATTTACGAAAGTGTAAAATCTAACAAGGTCAGATACCATTGACGTTGACCATATCATTGACTATCATGTAAATACTGCTTAATTTGTATTCCCTACTTCTTAATCATATATATATATTAAGACCTATATAACAAAAAAATGAAATTTGTATTAAAGTTAATAATCAATTATTATTATATTATTAGAGTGTTTTTACAAAATGGATGTATTTTTACATCAACATTAACTATATTGACTAATTTCATTTAAATGTAAAAAATCATACATTTTCCTAAATTCTAAAGCTGAAATCAGCACACATAAATTGGTATGTTAAAATATGTAGTACTTGTAGAAGTCTGTCAATTTAAATACTTTTTATTGAAACTACTACCTGAAATATAGAATAATATGTTAAAATATTTGTTTAATGTGATAACAATGTTGGATATAATTATATTATAATAAATTAGAAATTTTTTTTTACAGAAACCTTTCGAACACCCTCACTTAGTTGAAGCAAGTTAGATATTTTCACTTGGATTTTTCCAACCGGTGCCATATTGCAGATTAAGTTGGAAAAGGAATTGTAGATTAATAATCCGTACGTCGCTCGACGAATTTTGCTGTGCTAAACTCTACAGAGACCAACAATTAACAAAAAATGCTGTTATTGGTTTTCTGTTATTGACTTATTTAACAACGTCCTGTTTAAAAAACGTCATACAAAAGTAGTCCCTAGATAAACTCTACTTGCGTTACCAGTACCTATAATAAAATCAACTACTGTCTATAAACATTGCATGGTCCTAAATCGATATCTTAATTTGATTATCCGTAAGGTTAAAAACATAAAAAATATTAGTATTTGTTATTAATATTTAAAAAAATCAATGTTTAAGATATTAAATTTCGTAAACAGTTCATCATGTATGACTAAATATTCCATATAAGTATCGGACCAATAAATATTATTACTTTTTTTTATTGCAAAATTATATACATAGACTATATATATATATATATATATATATATATATATATAATTCAAAAAAATTCAAACATTATAGTTCTACTCCAACACCAATTTCCATTAGTTAATAAATTAATTATACATTGCAAATAATAAGAATGCAGTAATTTTTTTATTTCAAATCGTAAATAGAAAAGCTAATTCCTTTATAATTAAGTCGTTAATGGAATTATTAAATTCCTCTATAAAGATATACTGCATACTTTACACTCTTCATTTTATAATACAATTTGAGCTTTATGATATTGTTCGCCTACCATTGGATCTAGTATTAGTTCATCAAATAAAATGTATAAAGACGTGTGAAGTCCAACAACATGTATTGTAATGTCCACTTCCAGGATCGAATTCAGAGAATCAATACTTAATTATAAACTTGTGCTATTTAAATATTAAATTGAACAGAATACTTTTGTCTACACGACTAAATGATTGGATGATAAATTACCTATTGAAACTTCCCTTGTAAGGGTCTTCATTTAACTGAACACAAATTACTTTTATCGAACTTTAAAATCTCCTTTTAACAATTTATTTTTTGAATGGATAGTTTATAACTCATTTCTGGATCACAAAGTTCTGCTAGATTAAGTATTTCGTCTGTCATTACGTAATTCCCAATCAATTTATATTTTAAATATTGGTTATGCAATACAAATTATCACACGAATTGTCAACACCAAATTATTTCCGTTAATAAATACTCTCCATATATGTCTTCATATTCGACTTCTATTAATATCAATATTTTTTCTGAAATATAGTCTAGACTGGATCTTCATGCTACCTAAGAGAGGCAGTATTTTATGAGGGCTTTACAAATACTTTTTTAAATGGATGAGTATTTAAAATGAAACAAAATTCATAAAATTGTATGTAAACCCGATTGAAACTTAAATTTATACAAATATATTTAAATAAAACTGAAAACTAAAACTAACAAATTTGTTAATAGGTATTATAATTATTATAATTTTGATATATGTGTGCTTTTGTGACTAGTTTCTAAGAATAAAAGTGTACAAGGAAATATAGATGAGTAACGGATGTATTTTAAAACTAATAAAAATATCTCTATATTTATTATCCCTTTTCAGTAACAAATACCTAAAAGCTCAGCCGAGCAAAAATAAAAATTATTTTTAAAGATTTCATATTTTAAAAGTTCTTAGGTAATACTAAACCTAGAAAGTTTTACATAGTCATAAAACGTCTTACTAAGCCAAAATAAGCCTTACTAAATGTGTAGTAAAGTCTTACAATAGAAATAAAGGACATCTAATTTTCTTTTTTAATATTTCTGAAACTGCTAAATAGTTTTGTGATTTTCACATCATTATTTGTGATAGTTTTACATGATTGTTTATTTATTTTTCAGACTATTATTATGTTTTTTACAAATCCGTGATTATTTTAATGAAATACAATAAGCATTTGTAATTGGAAATAGATATCCTTTTTAATCTCAATTTTTTGTATTAATATTATTTCTAAACAGATTTCTTTATTTAAAATTTTAAATACAAGTCAATTTAATTTGTTTTCTTTTCCAATTCTGTCTTTGAACTTACAAAATGTCAAATACTCAGTTGTATCTTATTAACGTAATATATTGCGTTTTATAATGATTATTTAAAAATGTGCAACTTATTTTTTCAATCTCCCTCTTGAACTTTACATCAGGCACTTTACATTGAAAGAATTGTTAACATTGTTTATTGTTATTTTTTATAGTTGTACCTTGCTTTTAGAAGTGTTTTTAAATACACAAACATTAGGGTCATAAAATGAAGTTTACTTTGGTTTTTGTAAACATTCTATGCAGGTAGGGTATACACGTAGCAATATGTGATGCAGGTACTGAATGTGAGAAATGAAGCTCTTTGTCACCTTAATAAACGGATGTGTTAACAAGATCAGAGATTGTATAATCCAATTTGTTGCTTAGGGAAAGGAAGTGAAGATACACCTGCTGTACCCTAACAAGTAGGTGGACAACAAATTATTACACTATATAAAAGTTTAAACTTGAAATACAACTTTTATTGTCTTCAATTTTGTCTTATACCGATACTAAATTGACTTAATAAAATAAATACGTGGGATAAATTTAATATTCCAAATCTTGTTAATGCTTCTCAATGAGCCAGTTATCTAAATGTATTCAAAGTTGATGAATTTTACTTAGTTCGTGTAGTATTGTAAAAATATTCAAAGTACTACTTTGTTTTTAAATTCCGATAAGAAAATAACAATATGTGACACATATGAATACACAAGTAAGAGTACATATGTATAAGTATTGTAAGTATACATAAGCTGATGTACCTTGTACAACATTGGACAAAATGTTATATTTGAAACTAAACTAAATTAAATGAATTTTTCCTAATGATCAGTAATATATATACAGGAAAATAATTTGAATGTGTCTAATGCTAAAATGAAATATTGTAATATTAATGTTATTGATCGTTAAAATATTTAAATTCCTAATGAAATAAAAAGTACTTTATTGTTTAGATCCTAGAAAGTGATTCGAGGATAGATCGATATTCAAGTAAACTGTCCACCTGTTGAAATAACTTTTTTTATTTACGAAACAACAAATGAATTATTAATTTTTTAAAAATTTCAATATTTTCTCCATATTATAAAGTAATAACTTATTGTGACCAGTTTGATTTTATAGTGAGTGAACCAACAAGTCACGTTGTATAAACGTATTGTAATTTGTTAAGTTAAAATATCATGTTACGTAAATATTATAAAACAATAAAATACACATTGTTAAAATTCCAAATTATCTCAATTTTAAGCCCACTCCTAATTTATACCTAATCTCAAAATATTTGAATTTTTTTAAAATTTTCTTTAATACAACTAATTAAAAAACTAAATTTTTAATCATACCGATTTCTCGATCATGTAATCATCTTGGTTTTTGTCTTTTTTATTATATTCACCGTAAACTCGATATGGAACATAATCTAATAACTTCTTTACGACACCCCACCTACATGTAAATTTTAAATTCGAAGTCGGTGTGCTTTCAGACTACAGATATTAAGACATTGTGGATTAAAATGACACAATAATACATTGACTGATTGTCTGAAAGAGTAAATACATAATTCTAAAGAATATATATATATAGAACCATTGAAAAAGCGATGTAGATATTTTTATGACCATACTTATAAACAATACTTATCTTACAATGTAATTGTAAAGTATAACCTTGTATTTCAGAGTTAAATATGAGTGATAGGAAACCTCGACTTCTGTGATTAATTTCCTTCATTTTATAATATTATGTATATCCCATCTGATTTTTTTCATTTTATAATGTTATACGAGATATATTTTTGTTTGAATTTTTGAATGACGACAGAGGCAGAATAGCTGTGGCGTGAAATCCGCAGGGAAGCCGTGCCAGAGAAAGATCCCAAGAGTAAGTTATGGTATGGTTCCGTACAGTTTTAGAAGATGCAAGACATGGATAAACCCTGGGGAGATGTAACATTAGATAAGTACATTTAGACGTCAATATTATTTATAGTAACATATTTCATATTAACAATTATTTTGAACCGTATGATTTGGATTCTTCATTCAAAACAAATATTTTTTGATCTACTCTATATTTCATTTGATGGTGACTTTGAAAGGTATTGGATCACTACAAAATGAATTTTACTCATTGTTAATTACACGTGGACAAAATTTTATCTTTCAAGCTCGTTAATATAAGTTATAGCAAATATTAAATCTGAGATTTTAAAATATGACATAAGTTTTATTAGTTGTGAAAAGGAAACTAATTAACTAATTAAGTTGTTAATAAAGTTGTACGCGCTCAAGTGTCCTTAACTCATTCATTTCAAACGAAATTATTCAAACATGCGAACACTTTCAACCGTTCAACTTTATAATTTCCATATTTTTATTATGAACTCAGCTATGTGACTTTATTATCTTTTACGCATTTAAATGTTTGTATTATTAATATCAATGAATTTGAATAAAATAATTAATTAAATAATTTACTTAGGGATATACCAACTATGAATGACTATGCTGAATAAAAAGTTGTATTTGAACTAAAACCTATATCTCGACTAGAAGCCTAAAAATTAACAAAAACCGAAAGTATCAATCATTAGTTAATTTTTGACATTTCAAGGTGCAAACAATCACAACGATCACATCATAAATTCATCATTAAAAATGTCCTTTGTTAATAAAAAGGATATATGATACTAAAAACTGCTTCTAAATATGAATAATTTGACTACTAAAGACTAGAAATATACTAAAAATGTAAGTGAAACAAATAATCAATTTAATAATCAATGGCTCACATAATTCAAACCCTAAACATAGAATACGACTATTATATTCAGATACCTCTTTACATCCATTCTCTAATGACCAAGGTGTATCCTTAATATTAGTAGTATTATTTAATGCGTTTTCTGACATTCAGCTATTAATTAACATACAACTCAGATTTCTAACCGGGACTAAAATTAATTTTGTTTTGAATATTTGGAGAATACAAAATTAATGATGAAACAAAACTGCATTTGTCTCATCAACAAACTTGTATTTTATTGTATATAAACAAAACAAATTTTGAGAGGAAAATAACAGTACATTGTATTGAGTAGAGTATTTATGACTAATAAAATCTAACCCTTTCTTCAAGCTATACTCCGGAGGGTAATTTGCTATTGCGAATCAAAGATTTAACACTGACCTCAGATTATATATTACACACACACATTTTCTTTTATAAATAACAACAAATTTAAACATTTTCATCAGAATTAACAAGATTTGTCTGTGTGTGTTTGAAAACATGAATGTAGCTGAATGAAACTAGGTCGAAAATTCATAAATGTTAACCGATCGGTCGCATGGATTCAGACACTTTAAAAATTGACACGAAAAATGTTTAGGCTATTGTTATTATTACTCAATTAAATGATTTACAATTTCTTTACTACTGCACATATTTACCGTATAAATATACTCAATGATTACATATTATATTTTCGTGTGAGATATTCAAAATCGTATTAACCCGTGTATACTGCTAGTTAAAAAAATATTCACACAATCTAGCACAGTTTAGGAAACCCTAAAACACAAAATTAGGTGAATTTGATCAGAAACTAAAATGGTTTGACCATACTAAAGATAGTATAAAAACTTGCTAAAAATGACCGCTAGAACAAATAATTTGACTTCGTTTTAAATCTGAATGAAACTAAAAGGGAAAAAATCATATATGAGCACGAAAAGATTGGTGATACGGAACAATGTTTTTGTATAGTTTTAAAAACGCATTCAAGATTTCTTTTTTTAATTAAATTATGTGTGCGTGCACTTATTGTCGAGTTATATGTGTCTATTAACAGTAAATCTATGCCGAAATAAACCATTTTTATTTACAATTTCAATTACCAAATAATGGTATAATCAATTTTGGTCTGGTGTTTACATGACAATATTAGGGTAATTTTTAATATTTTGTTCGGGAGATATAAAAAGGTTATTAACTCCATGTCATAACTATTATCCAAGTTGCTAGGGCAACACTCAGTCACTCGTGTAGTTTTGAATATATATTACTTCTGAAAAAGAACCAATTCAAAATAATATTGATTTTTATTACTCTCATATAGAGGCCGAGTCTTTGTTATTAAGCTTTTAACAAGAAACCGAGGATAAAAAAGAAAAATAATTAATATCAGATATATCAATTTCAAAATATATAATTTTTGAAATCTATTATAACTTATCCAAAAGCTGCACATAGGTAAGATCTTGTACGTTATTCATTAAATATTAAATATATTTTGTACCGAAATAAAAGAGATAGCAACGATCGATAAACTCTACGTTTGCTGCATTCGAATGAATCAGTTATGAATATCTCTGATAAACCAACACAGGGATTTTTTAAACAGTGAGCTTTTGTGAATGTCTGAGTTACCTAATTATTTATGTCAGTTGTGAGTAATACTCAGCGAAACAATAACGCATTGGTGTGGGCGTGAGTGCATACAGTACCTACGTTTGTGGGCCTCCAACTGTATAGGCCTACTCATTGGGGTTGACCGGTGGTGAATTAATAACACGCAAAAATCCAGTTATTCATTCTGCCTATTGTTCTTTTTTTACTTTCCGCATATTGGAGGTCTACTGTTTCACTTTAACACTACTACATAACGTCAAATTAGTTTACATTGGGAGGTGGGGGGGGGGCAGTTGAACTGTCAACCTATTTATTTTGATTACGTACAGCTTGTAAATTCAACTAAAATTTTAAAAAAATATATATTTATAGGATTTTTTTTTATCTTCTTTTTATTTTTCAAAACATAATAAATCTTTACGAATATTGCATCATCTACAACAACCTGAAACGCACTCGAAAAGTCCCTAATCAAACTAATTATTACTATAAGGTTACACATTATTGTAGGAAATATTTTCCTAAATTGTTTTGAATAATAAAGATAAAATCAGTTGGCAGATCATTTGTTTATAATCGACATTGATTACCGCTACTCTTCAGTCGGCACGCTGTTACACAACAGCACTTGAGAACTCAATATATTCCAGCTACTGACCATTCAAGTGGGGTGATTGTTACCGGTCAAATTATTTTCAGTTTATGAAATTATTCAAACAGAAACTATTTTTGTAAACATCAATTAAAAATTTATATAGAATGATTTCGAATAACAGACTAAAGACGATACAATAATTATTTTTTTTTAATATCTGAAAGTTTAATATTATCACTTAGAATATTGTGAATTTATACTTGCTGTGATGTGCGAAACTAGGCATTCTATTCATTATAGTTTATTTTATTTTTTATTTATTACCAAATTCTTGGAATTAGTAAATATAAGAGTTCATGATATATTTAGCGACATAAATTTACTGCCTTAAATTTAGTTTGTTAAACATAGTACAGCGGACGTCTGGTATGTGTACATTTTGTAGCATTCATAAAATAAATCTGCATTTTTGTTATCGACAGTCCACTCGCCGTCCCTCTTATCTTCCCTCTCTATATCTGTCTCTATCTAAGTACAAAGTACAACGGCTGGCTAGCCTACCTGTTCTAAAACCTTTAGCCAGTCTACCTGTAATTACTCACTATGTTCTACATTCTTTCATAGCTCCGTTAGATATAATTTTTTTTTTTTTTTTTTCTTTTCATCTTGTCTCAAAATTTACATCTCAGTCTTTAAATGATATGTCAGTCTACTGTTTTGTGCGCTTTAGTGTTCGAAAATGTTAAATAAATTTTTTATTTCACGGCACAAGCTCACGTGAACTGCGACAGGATTTTCCAGGTATTCAGCTTTACAGATTTTATCATATCTTAAATTTTGTTAATGTTTTAAAATAATTTATTAATTATCATGTATTCTTTAAAATATGTATTTCATGTTTTATTTAATATTCTATGTTCTTTTTGAAACTGAATGATTATAAAAATTTTCTTTTCTTAAAACATATTTTACAAAACCTTGCAAAGGCACATTTTAAGTTTTGAACAATTATGTGAAATAGGTGCAAACTAATGTTGAACATTAAATGATCAGAATATCTTATTGAACATGTCAAATATAAAACAATTAGAGAAATCTCTTCTAAATCAGAAAATTTCGTTTTACAGACTTTTGCAGATTCTTACAAGTCTTATACAAGCTTTGTTTTAAACAAAACTAAATATATATAAATAGATTTATAGTCATATAAGAAGCTTTTAATTATAATCTTAACGAATTTCTGTGATGCAATCAATTTTCTTTAATTTTGACAAATAACCAGATATTTTCTTCAATAAAGAACATTAATGCTACAACATGTCTGATTTTGCACAGACGCTAAAAAACGTGTTTTTTTTTGCCATAGCTAATACGCTGGTAGGAGAAACCCAGCAATTCTTGCCTCACATTGCATAGACCAGCTAAAGATCTTAACATGTTTCGTCCTGTTTTGCAAAACACGTTTTGTTTAATATACCTTCAGAATTTCATGTGCACAAAAGTGATGTTAATAAAAAAAACTGACTTTACAGAACTTTAACTAAACTCATATTGTATATGTGCCTAAATTGCTTCAGCGAATATGTGTTTCTTAAAGCTATCTTTAGATGTAGACTTGTGTAGTTATTATAAATTATATAACAAATCATTGGGTGGAGCCTGCATGCAAACTTTCGGTCCTAACAACCTCCAAGAGGTTATTTTCTAAATTAACATAATTGACGTCAATTTAAAAATTTCAATATCCAAAATTTATATATTTTTTTTTTTTATAAACTTCTCATTTTATAATAAATTCTTGTACTTTAAAATATATAAATTTATTGGCCAATATAGCATTTAAGAAATTTATCAAACCAGTAATATTATGTAACTTTAGTCTAGTGATAAACCTGTTTACAATAGATATGAATTTTTCGTATTTAAAACTTCAAACTCATTTATAAATCTTTACATTGTTAAATTCTGTAACTGTTTTGAAAAACTATCATCTCATAAAGTAAAAAGGGGGGGAATAAATATCAGTATCTTTTCATCTTTTTTTATTCTAATTTTACATTAAGGGCGTATAATCTTTTTTTTTTTGGATTAATTATAATCCTGTTAATTATTAAGCTGTGCTCATTGTCTTTTTTTTATTCTTAAATTTTGTAACTATATATATATAAACTAAAAAGGGGGGATAAATTTTTAGAATCTATTGATTAATTTTTTTATTTAAATTATTATATGTTACATTAAGGGCGTATAACTTTTACTAATTATGATCTTGTTAATCATAAGTTTTTTTTTACTGATGATTTGTGTCAGGATGTCTTTCTAAGTTGTAAATGACAAAATCTGAACCATCGAAAATTCTTTCTGTTTAAATAAACTTGAGCCTTGTTAATTACTAAATTTGTCTTTGTCTTTTTTTATTTTTCTTTTCAAACATTGTTACCATTTGGTTCCGCCTTTTCTTAAATTTAAGTCCCCTGGTAACATGTTTCTGGTAGCAGAGCGTGGTTAGCTTTAAATTCTAGCGTGGTTTTCTCTAAATTATAGAGTGGTTAATTTTAAATCCTGGAACCGTAGTTAATTTTCAAAATTTTGCATTGGAACCATCTAAATTTAAATTCAAAAAATTTTCTTTGTTAAACAAGGCTCAATTTTATGTTTGCATTTTTTTTTAAATACTGCACAACTATTGCTGATAAATTTTTTTTTTCCTTATATTTAAATCCATATAAATTTATTAGTCTCTTTATTTATTTTTTTCATAAACACTTTACACAAAAACTTCTAAACCAATTTTGATAAAATTTTTTTTTAAATTATTTTCTCTGCTTAAATAATTTTTTTTTATATTTACATACATTGCACACTCTCGTCATTCACTGAATTTGATCCAGACAGCGGGCTCATTCGGGAATTCCAAAAAAAATTTAAAAAAATAATAAAACCCAAAAATAGTTAGAAACAAAAAAAACAAAAAAAAATATTCAAAATTTCCTTCAAAAATTTTCTCGAGTTTTCTTTCGCTTGTCTGTATCAATTCATACTTACACACACACATATACACAACAATTACACAACATATAATTCTCGAGTCATTCTCTGGTCCTTCTCTTCATTTTGTATCATCTTAAAAGAAATTTTTTTTTTAAAATCACTTGGTTAATTTTTTTTTTTATCAGCAATAGTTAAAATGGCAGAACACTCACTAAAGAACACTGAGCTCGCTTTCAATTTTTTGTTTGTCATCTTGAAAGAAAATTATTTTTATTTATTTTTTTTATCATCATGAATAATGCGCAAGACGGCGGTGGACTGGTTGATGCAGATGGTGCTACTTGCTTGATTAATTAAAATGTTGAACACTGATTGAATAATATAACTTGTGTAGTAAAATTTTTTTTCTTCTTCCAAATTATAGGGGCCCAGTTTGTATGTAGGACAACATGGTTGGCCTGTTTGTCTTTTCTTAAATTATTTGTTTGTCTTTTTATTAGCAGGTCAACATGTTTGTTCCTTAATTAGTTTTTCCTAGGGTTGAGAAAACCGGAGTTTGTTTTTTTTGTCATGGGTCACCTTTTTATATACATATTTACTCTTTTGCTACACCTTTTTTTTACACTACTTTCTTTTGCATATCTTTTTTAACACTTAAAAATTTTGATGAAATTTTTTTTTTTTTACACAATTTTTTTGATTAAATTAAATTCCTTTTTTTGGGGGGGCACATGATTACACCTACAATTAAGACCTTCAGTCAACTACAAGCCCTGCCTTGCGCAGCAGAAAATTTTTTGACTCCCCAACGTTTCATACTGCTTCTTTGTTTATTTTTAAAATGGATTATTTGTTTAGACCCTTCAAAATTCTTTTTCTCACGGAAATTGTCAAGAGCCGTGAATAGTTTAAATTTTTCTTCGTATGGGAGAAGAGGAATTTAAAAAAAATAACGACGCTGAGCATGATCTGACCTAAAAGGCTTCAGGAGTTTTTCTTTTATTTTTATTTATTTTGGTAATTAAATGTAAGGGTCGGTTCAGAGGATTAAAATTGCTCCTCCCGCTTGTGAGCTTCCTCTGAGTCCGGCCTTTTCCTGTAAGCCTAAAGTGTTATGCACTTTCCCTCCCCAGTCCCCGGAGTGGTCACCTCCTCTTGGTGTCCCGAGGTGCCACTCCACCCCTTTTCCCCACGTACCTTAGTGTACAAAGTCAGTTCATGCACAGCAATGTCGACCTTTGCGTCATCCTTCAGCTCTTTCTCTCCTGGGCTTATCCCAATTATAGGTGGGAAGAGCTGAGACGCTGTAGAAATTTCAAAATTTAATAAGTAAGTGCCAAAGGAGGCTACACCCTAGAGTGGTGAATAAAAGCATTATGAAGCGTTGTTTCTATCAGGTGCCCCTGATTTCAAAATTTTGTAGGAGGCCCTTCTGGCCCCTTTCTTCAGAAGCTTGTAGGAGGCCCTTCTGGCCCCTTTCTTCTATCTTTTCTTGGAGGCCCTTCTGGCCCTTTGCCCCTTCTTCAAAATTTTGTGAGAGACCCTTCTGGCCTCTTTTCTGACTCCACCCCAACTCCGTCTTTCGGGGGGGGAGAGCTGTAGCATTCATAAAATAAATCTGCATTTTTGTTATCGACAGTCCACTCGCCGTCCCTCTTATCTTCCCTCTCTATATCTGTCTCTATCTAAGTACAAAGTACAACGGCTGGCTAGCCTACCTGTTCTAAAACCTTTAGCCAGTCTACCTGTAATTACTCACTATGTTCTACATTCTTTCATAGCTCCGTTAGATATAATTTTTTTTTTTTTTTTTCTTTTCATCTTGTCTCAAAATTTACATCTCAGTCTTTAAATGATATGTCAGTCTACTGTTTTGTGCGCTTTAGTGTTCGAAAATGTTAAATAAATTTTTTATTTCACGGCACAAGCTCACGTGAACTGCGACAGGATTTTCCAGGTATTCAGCTTTACAGATTTTATCATATCTTAAATTTTGTTAATGTTTTAAAATAATTTATTAATTATCATGTATTCTTTAAAATATGTATTTCATGTTTTATTTAATATTCTATGTTCTTTTTGAAACTGAATGATTATAAAAATTTTCTTTTCTTAAAACATATTTTACAAAACCTTGCAAAGGCACATTTTAAGTTTTGAACAATTATGTGAAATAGGTGCAAACTAATGTTGAACATTAAATGATCAGAATATCTTATTGAACATGTCAAATATAAAACAATTAGAGAAATCACTTCTAAATCAGAAAATTTCGTTTTACAGACTTTTGCAGATTCTTACAAGTCTTATACAAGCTTTGTTTTAAACAAAACTAAATATATATAAATAGATTTATAGTCATATAAGAAGCTTTTAATTATAATCTTAACGAATTTCTGTGATGCAATCAATTTTCTTTAATTTTGACAAATAACCAGATATTTTCTTCAATAAAGAACATTAATGCTACAACATGTCTGATTTTGCACAGACGCTAAAAAACGTGTTTTTTTTGCCATAGCTAATACGCTGGTAGGAGAAACCCAGCAATTCTTGCCTCACATTGCATAGACCAGCTAAAGATCTTAACATGTTTCGTCCTGTTTGCAAAACACGTTTTGTTTAATATACCTTCAGAGTTTCATGTGCACAAAAGTGATGTTAATAAAAAAAACTGACTTTACAGAACTTTAACTAAACTCATATTGTATATGTGCCTAAATTGCTTCAGCGAATATGTGTTTCTTAAAGCTATCTTTAGATGTAGACTTGTGTAGTTATTATAAATTATATAACAAATCATTGGGTGGAGCCTGCATGCAAACTTTCGGTCCTAACAACCTCCAAGAGGTTATTTTCTAAATTAACATAATTGACGTCAATTTAAAAATTTCAATATCCAAAATTTATATATATATTTTTTTTTATAAACTTCTCATTTTATAATAAATTCTTGTACTTTAAAATATATAAATTTATTGGTCAATATAGCATTTAAGAAATTTATCAAACCAGTAATATTATGTAACTTTAGTCTAGTGATAAACCTGTTTACAATAGATATGAATTTTTCGTATTTAAAACTTCAAACTCATTTATAAATCTTTACATTGTTAAATTCTGTAACTGTTTTGAAAAACTATCATCTCATAAAGTAAAAAGGGGGGGAATAAATATCAGTATCTTTTCATCTTTTTTTATTCTAATTTTACATTAAGGGCGTATAATCTTTTTTTTTTGGATTAATTATAATCCTGTTAATTATTAAGCTGTGCTCATTGTCTTTTTTTTATTCTTAAATTTTGTAACTATATATATATAAACTAAAAAGGGGGGATAAATTTTTACAATCTATTGATTAATTTTTTTATTTAAATTATTATATGTTACATTAAGGGCGTATAACTTTTACTAATTATGATCTTGTTAATCATAAGTTTTTTTTTACTGATGATTTGTGTCAGGATGTCTTTCTAAGTTGTAAATGACAAAATCTGAACCATCGAAAATTCTTTCTGTTTAAATAAACTTGAGCCTTGTTAATTACTAAATTTGTCTTTGTCTTTTTTTATTTTTATTTTCAAACATTGTTACCATTTGGTTCCGCCTTTTCTTAAATTTAAGTCCCCTGGTAACAATTTCATGGAATAAAGATATTGAAGAAGAAGCGTTCGTCTGACTTCCTAAAATGTATTAAGTACTATAGCGACCAGGGCCTTGAAATTTGTGGTTTACTACTGATGTGTCCTCATGTATGAACTTACTTAAATTTATAACACTGTACACAAAACTGTCAAAATTGAGTCTTTTAAACAATTTTTTTGTCAAAACTTTAGATTATATCAATTTACGTTACAGTATATTAGATCAAAATTTCCATATTTAACTCTTGCCTTACAAAAAATGTAATAGTCTTATAGAATTGAGAATCCGAAGAGTTTTAGCATCAACAAAAACGAAGTGAATGGCGACTTTGGAATATTAATTACATTTTTATCTGTCAAACATGTTTTGAGTCTTTCGAACAATTCTTACTTAATCATGGCCTTAAGGTATACGTCACAAATTGATTCCATAACGGTTAAACTGTTTCTGATATAATTTTAGAAATCAAAGTATTTTAAAATATATAAAAAACAGCTTAAATTTATTATAATTACTTTATTTAAATGAATTAAAATGTATTACAATAGTTTATGAAAATCACTACTCTTATTCACAGAGATACTGTCGACTGTTAAAAGAACACTGACTAACTTGTGGCAAAAATACATAATGCTTACTCTCTTATTCTAAAACACTACAACTGGTGTGTTTAGTTATAATAATTGTTGTTCATATAACTTATATTACATGATTTTAAATGATGACCATTTAATTTATTAACTAATGGTTTTCCTATGTGCTAAATAATTTAAATGTAATACATTTTTATGAACGAATTTGTTGATGATACCATAATTCTCGTTGACAGTTTAATTCAGCCTTTACAGTATTCCAATTAAAAACTTACTTTGTTGTCTGGCTCTAACTAGGTGGCTATCTTTTCATATTGAAGTGTGATTTTATCATTAAAAATACACAAGTATTTGTTCATTGCTATTATAAATGTGATAATTTGAGACAGCTCTAGTAGTTTTTGCGTCAAGCAAGCGATTGTACAAATGTCACAGGTTTCGTTGGATAAAGAAATTAATTATGTAAGATGATATTGTTGTCGCTAAATTTTCCAATAAGCCAATATTTTTTATAAATAACGGTGAGTACGGGAAATGCAGTCTTAACCAACTTGAACATAGACTCAGTATGCTGTGTCTTAAAAAGTAAATTTCAATTTTAATTGAAAACACACAACTTAACCCAACAGCAACAACATATCCTAGAAGAATTTACACTCAATATTCCCTATTTTTTAATAATTCTTGTTTTGTAAATTTTCGCTTTATTTAATACACTTCTCTGTGTTCAAAACATGTATATTATATATAGTATGGCCTGAATAATTGATATTGTAGTCTGAATGATTCATTATGTAGTCTAAATGGTGGATTGGTAGTCTTAAATATGCATATTGTAATGCGAATAATTTACTATGTAGCCGTAATCATTGACGTGAGGTTTCAATGTTGACACTGTAGTATAAATAATAGATCGATGTTTATCATTTCAGTAATGAAAATAAATTACTAAGATTTATTTTGCGTTTTACGTTCCGACATATATTTTATTAAATTTTAACGATTTAGTGTAGAAAAATTATATAGTTAAACAAAACAAAACAAAAATCTGAGGGTGAAAATTGGCGGATTTTTTCATTTTATTAGTATACCTATTTTAAGAATCAAAAGAGTACTTTTCTACTCAGAGACTTGGGAGTTAAAGGGGGGGGGGAAGGATTTTTCGTAAATATCTCAGTGAGTTTAGTAGAAAAACAATTAAACTTCTTATAAAAAAAAGTATCATCTAATGATACAAGTTAAAATTATGTAAACTTTGTGTAGTGACGTCACATAGGTAATATGTATATGTGTTGACCTAAAATACATATCCATTAATTTGTTTTCTTTTCTATAAAATTATCACGTATTCACACCACTTCCTTCAAATCTAATTTCTTTTATAATCTATACCACGAGGAGTTTTATTAGTTTTTCAAAAGCTTAAAATTTAAAGATATTAGCTATAACAAAACTGGGAATGTTTATTGTTTTATAATAGAATTGAACGATTTTTCTAAATTATGCTATAACATTCGATAACTCCTAATCCGGGAATTTCGGTGAGATTGCGACAAATATGTCTAGCTTGGGTCTTAGAGATTAAATTTTATAAAATATTAATTATAATCTTTACAGTCGATTTTGATGTGTTCAGAATTAGAGTTTTAGTTTTACGGCTGCTACTCCTCAAAAATTTTGAATTATAAAAAATAATAACAGATATTCCTAAAATATTAAAACGTTCAAATTTCATTTCTAACGGCAAATCACTGCACAGTGAGAGACATACATCATTCTAAAAAAACAAGTATATTTCGCTCAGGTGATATGTCTACAATAATATCAAAATTGATTTGTTGACACATCACATTACTTTCTTTACGCTAGTGTGTACAATTAGTAAAAACACTAACAAAAATTATTGGAGTCTAATCATATCTACTTGTCTGCTGACCACTATTAGAAGTTAATACTTTGTATAGTTTAGCTAACATGTCGTCATCTAGCCAAACATTTCGGGTCTTCGGATCTGTTATAAAAGATCATAATTGTTCAAAACCGGCACTAATTTTCCTTGTAGTAAGGAAACACCTATCCGTGATCATTACCTTATAAAAAGAAGGAAATAAATAACATGAAAATTCCTATCATACGAGTACGCAAATAGCGTTTATGTCGGAAATAAATATAGAGTCAAAGACTTGATAGGAAAAATAAAATGAGGAATTTAAATCAACACTACATGAAAAAAAGGGTAGACCCACCTAGAGACCCCTGTGGATTGTCACGGCCGTACTCAATATATCTGAGGACAAAATTGTCTCACCGATTTCATTTAAATTTTTGGGAAACTTAAAAATTATAAACCGAACCTAGTGAATAACATTGCTGGTAAAATAATATATAGTGGAGAAAAAATGAAATTTAACCCCAGTTATTACAAACTCGATTTCAATCAAATATCAATTATATTCTGGACTAATAATTGATGGCACAAGAGAAATAAGCTGATTACTTTAAGCTTTTTTAAACACGTAAATATGTATAAACTTTGTTTAGTGGACCATTATCTTCTACACATTCGTATCTCCATAAAATATACACCAGAAAAATGCTGCAATAAAGAAATAAATGTACCCTTCTTTAAGAAATATTTGAAATATATTTTGGGAGAATATTTAATGAGTGGGTTTATTTATGTCATTTTACAACATTTTAATACGTTTAATGCGCTAAGAAATGTGTTTATAAATTAGTAATTATTACATTTAAATAGTATAAATATACAAATATTTTAACTTCTAATGTTACGAGTATAAGGTATTCATTATAAAAAAAAATATCCAAAACAACCAATAATCAAATATTTTTTATTGTAAAAGACAATAGAATAATCACATTTTTTGTGAATGATTATTCCTCTGAAAAACAAACAATGTATTCTTATTAGTGGAGTAAGAATATCTAAAAATAATTCAAAGTAAGGAACTGTCAGGATGACGATGTTTTTGGTTTTGTTTTAAATTGTTCCTTAGGTAGCCTGGATAAATAACTAAAATTCGGTCAACATTGACCTCTCCAATTTCGTCAGCCATTGTTGTCGAATTTTGTGAAAAGTAGGACTGGTTTTTTGTCAAATTATTTTACAATATCTTCGGTTTTATGGAATATAAAAAAACTTTAAAAAGCAAAATACTCGCCATGAAGTGATCTGAGGTCTATGTGGGATTAAAATCTTTAATTTGGAACATAACCTAAAAACAATGAAATGTACGTCAACCGCTAGTAAAAGTTATTTTTTATTTAGAGATTTCCAGTTAACCGATTAGCATGATATTTGGTGTAAACATGCAGTTTTGTAGTATAAATACCAATTAATCATTTTCAAACGATGGATTTTAGAAACAGCTAAGCGGGCACACTTAAATTCAAGTAATAAACTTCAACGCACTATAAAAACTGTGCATTTTCACTAGGGAGGTTTTTCAAGTTTTTTTTAAACAATGATACTTTTTTCCTTATTTCGATAAATATTATTACTTAATTTAAAATTTTATTTTTATGCAAAATCTTATGGGAAAAAATTGTCTAATCTAAAAAATAACTAACCAAAAAAACAATTTAGATCAACTACAAGATAATTTTTACAGGTTAAATGAAAAGTTAATAAGTATCATTGTAATGTAATACTAACATCAGATTTAAATTGGGATACTTTTATAAACTGATATTACTTTAATCTATAAATAGTAATACGATTGGTTTATCAGACTTAGAATCTGAATCAAATGCCGATAGTTCAAAAACCGAAATGGATGAAAATGAAACTTCAAGTGATGCATCTTCAATAAATTGCTACATTAATAATGATAATATCGAAGTAACTGATAATAAATGTGATTTTTATAATAACGATAGTGAAACCAATGACACTTATAATTAATTCTATCACAACAAAATCACGAAATTCTCTTTGAAGTATAAAGTTTATTAAGAAAGTTTTTATGTTTTGTATTACAATAATACAACAAGTTTTATATTTTCAATTACATAAAATAGAATAAAAATATTCGAACAGTAATGTTAAATTTTGTTATTAAACCTCCATTAACTTTAACCTAATACTGTATTTATTAAAAATTCTTGTCACGTTACAATTGATAATTAGTCAAATAAATTCAATCATTTTTATATATTATAAAAAAGTAAGAAATTAATTTTTTATAGAAATTTATCGAGTCATGCCTAATACTTTACGAAAGACAGTTGTGAATAAACATTTTTGAAGTTATCTTTGAACATTTTACTTTGTTTTACCATAATTGTTTCATAAAAAAAATAATAATTTAAAATAAAATAATAACTTTGATTGTTTTAAAAAACCTTGATAAACAGCATTTTTTTCAACAAAACTGACGCCATTTTTGAACGGAACCATTTACAGTATCCGGATAAGTGTCATTTTAAACTGTATATACTTACGAGCAATAATAATAAAAATAAAAATATCCTTAAGTAGTAATGCACAGTTTTTACAGGGTGTTGAAATTTAAATTTCGCAAGTTCTTTCAAAAATTTGATGTATCTGCTAAGTGAAGGTTCTTCATTTTTATTTTACAAATTTTCCCGAATAGTTATAAACATATCTTACGTGTGAAACATCACTGAAATAATCTTATTATTATTATTTTTTTTTATTTTTAAATAAGATATATATTTGTTAACCTTACTGTAGCATATTCTGACGTCATTTTCATAACGAGCTGATTGTCCATTCACAACAGTGGAATGTTTATTTTCACGGAGTGGCTATTGTAGAGGCTGTCACTCATCCCTTTGTGTAGCACACGTATATCGTCAATATATTCCACCCCTTGTGAGGTAGGCAACAGTTTGTTCTTTATTTTTATAAATTTACATATAATCGCGTATGCATAAGCTCGCACATGTATATTCCTTTTCTGTGCTTGTAAAAATATAGAATAAATAAAATTTAATCTATACTTGAATTCGTGTTGTTTCGTTGCCTAAATATTGATTAGTTGACCTGCAAGTCTGTCAAGTAAGGAAAATTACAGTAAAAAAGAGAACTGATTTTTGTTTAACAGTAATAATGAAAACTGGATAATCACAGAGATCATCTAGAAGATACTACTAGCTTAAAACTCCATTGTTTGAGAAATTTACTAAATATTTACTTCTAGATATAATAAAAAATATTTATTTATAGATAAGAACGAACGAATATTAGTAGAGTTGCAAGTAAAATGGAGAAACTGGTACTGAGTGGGCCAAAAACTTAGAACAGATGAATAATCCTTAAGCAAATCCGTAATGGACTGGAATTTTAATGGGAAGACCGAAAACAAACTTGGAGGTAGTGTTTCGAAAAAAAAGAAGGGAAAAAAAAGAAAAAAAGGAAGACAGGCGACCGGAGTAAAATCAAAGCTTTGTCCAAGGACAGAATTTTATGGCGGAATTTTCAAGACCCTTTGACTCAGATAATACAATAAGGAGTTAAATCAATTGTGCTTAATAGTGTTAATGTATATGTATATTTGTAAATGTATTGAACAAAAACTTAATAAACGTGGTTGAAATAAGTAGAGATCCAAAAGATATCCCATAATAACCGTGTTTGAAACCGTTATTATACCACAAAGTGTCATAGAGAGGAAACAAGTTCTTATTTTTCTAATTCTTATCGCAACTGGGAGAACTGCTATTTACATTAAAGTAAACTGTCTTCCTGTTTTATAAGTAAATAATACTTTACATGTAGGTACTCAGGAGTTTCTATATCTAAGTTAATATGTTATACAAATAAAGTTTCATAATTCCAATTATTTTTATTATTTGATTTACTATTATCATTATATAAAACGTTACTTTTACCTTGATAACATTATGAAGTAGGACAAGATGAATAAGAAATAAGTTGACAGATTTTCAGGAAAATCTATATCACAAACGTAAATACAACACATACTCATATACAGACGAAAAATCGTCTTGATTACATCTATTTATTATTAAATTTGTTAATAATTTCAAATGGATAAATTCTTTGACGTGAACAAATTTAATAACACGAATTAACGTAATGATTATCATTTTCTTTTTCATCTAAAAATTGCAATTTCAAAGTCTCTTGTTTGAAACAAATTAAAGTCTTAGTAAGCAAATAATAGCGTTTCGTTACGTAAGCCGATCACTGAAAGTTTAAATTGGAATATCTAAGCACTTCCAGAACAAACTTCTTCCGTAAAATCAGCTTATTAGACATGCCTATTATCGATCGTAGTTATTAATATTTTATTTTTAAATGTCGTTATAGCATGAATTTATTTACAAATAGTAATATAGACAATATATTACCAAAACCTATTAATACTTTCATTGCATGTGTTTAATACTTTAAAATTGCTACATTATGTGTATACGGGTGAATGTAAATAGTTCTGTGTGTTTGTGCTCGTGGTTATGTATGCCTGTACAAGTGTGTGTATGTGTTGCTTATACGTAGGTACATATGCGTGTGTACTCATACGTTTGTATATGTGTATGCCCGTGCGTATAAGTGCGCTTTCATGTGTTTCTGTCATCGTAGTTGGCGAATTTTTGAACGTTGTTCGTTTAGATTGATATGAAAGTAATATCTCTTAAATCGATATTCATCCGCTTTGATGAAAATATTTGTTAAAGTTACTATTCGATGATGCGGCATTATCTCACGACTGTCAATATAATGAAAGCTACTCTCACAAGTACCAACAATGTAACACAAGTGTCAATGTTAGCGCCTATCAAAAAATACAAATTACAAAATAATAGTTATAGATTGTGGAACACATGCAATGTGATAGTCGTGAAGAAACTGTGTTGATAATAAAACTTGAGATTGGTTCTCGACGCATTATCTTTCTAACTATACTAAAAACTTTAATGACATCTACCAAATAATTTACATGTATTCATTGTGTTTATTTTAAAGATATGCATAGATTAGATTACTTTTTATTTTATATATTAAAACTTCCTAATAACTATTTTAATGATATGGTTAAATCGATTTATTAATTATTTTACTTAATGGTACACACTACTTCCCAAAAAAAATTCGTAGACCTCTCATTATAAAATACTGCTTAAATAAATGTGTTTATAAATCGGACACACTAATATAAAACAAAACGGGGGGGAGGAGTAGTAGACATTATCTTTCGGAGCATAAAATAAAAACAAACATAAACAACCTTTGCAATTTCATTCATTCTATTTGGTCTATTCGATTATTTTATCAAAAGTTACACTGAGAAGACTTCAATGCAACTTGTTCTACAATATTTATTGCTCTCTAAAGTCTCTTCTTGTTAATTATTTCGTAGTGATCAGAATTTCAGTTTCAAATTTCTTAATGTTTTACGTGATTATGGAGAAAGCATAGAAATTCATTGAAAAGGAATATGTTTTAATTTTTTTTCTATATAATCGTGTTAATTACTGAATTGTCTCCTTTAATACATATTAAAACCAAAGTTAAGTAGACGTTTTAGAGTAATTAATATCCTGTAAGAGTCGAACAACATTTAAAAATAGTGGCAAATAGTTAAACAATTTGTACAAACAGAAATTTTTCAAATCTATTTCAACGATCAAGAAAAAGTTTAAAGCCATAGAAAAATAACACTATATAAACGGAACCACAGTCAAGAGTGTATACCTGTTATATACATCATCTACTTACCTACTAATAAAAATAGAAAAGTTATCTCACTGAATTAATTCAAAATTGTATTTAAAGAGGCTCATGTTTCAATATTTTTTTAAATCAGATCTTATTTATTTGTTCTTTTATACATATCTTCTTTTTTTCTCAATGGCAGGAATGTTGAGTACAGTGTAAATACACGAAAATATATATATATATATATATATATATATATATATATATATATATATATATATATATTTATACATTTAAAAATCCTTTTATAAAAAATAAAATTTGGTTGGGTATACCTTCTAAACTATTTATCTAAGAGCTTTGACACATTGTGTTTTATTTATTGTATAACGTTTTATTTTACATATGTGAGGTTAATTTATGACATCGAACTTGGTAATCAGTACTGTGCAGATCGCTAAGCACAACAATATAAGTTAATATAATAGGCTAATGTAAGATGTAGTTCAAAACATGTGTGTCGTTTTAAAATTTATTTTGAATAAACAAAAACCTACATTCTTGTTAAATTTCAAATTTAGCTGAAACTAAACATAAATTCTGCCTATTAGAAAAATTGTACATTTTCATTAAAATATTTAAAACATTATGTTCAAATTTACTTTTTTTTTAACAATACCGATCTTATTTTAGAATAAAAAACATAAGGATATTTTTGATAACTTATTTTCATTAAAAACATATTAATTTATTATGAGTAATTGTAAGAGCTTCAAATAGGGCCCTATCCTGAACAAATATCTAAATTGGCGACGATATTGAAATTTACTAAACGTTCTTTTTTTTAATAACGATATTTAGTTTCTTTAGCTCAAATTAAACTTGATAATTTAAAGACAGTTTCAAAATAATCGTTCCTGGAATTATGCAAGACAAAAAATGTACAAACAAACCCTATATAGGTTTCATATTTACTTGTAAATCGTGTTAAATTTTAACTCGTTGCCTTTAAAATACAAATAGACCTAATAGCAAAACTTTCATCAAAATCGATATATAAAAAAATAAGCATTAAATTTTATTTGTGATGGGGGGGAGTGAGAGAGATACACAATATCCGACGATACGTACAAACCGCGTCCAGTTCTATTTCCGATATTTTAATTAAATGTATACATTTATGGATTTTTATTGAAACTGGACGTCTAACTAAACGCCATTTCAATTACTTACGTAAACACACATGTTTAGTGCTAATCAAAATAATGTTATTTTTACTACGGTCTACAAGTATTCAAAAGACTATAAACATTATCTATTTTTCGTTTTATTTTTCTTGTTAGGAATAGTTTAGAAGTAATTTACGTTTGAGAAATAGTCCTACCTACGTATTACTTTTTCTGTCGAAATTATGAAAATAGTTCTATATTGATTCATCAAGCATTGTCAAGTATTAGGCAGCCAATATTATAGTCCAATCGGCTAGTGTTGAGAGTGTACACCGCCTATTGCTAGTTGACGTCAGAGACACTCCAGTTCACAGACAGGTCAATCCTGACAACTAGTATACAATCACTTTAGCTTTGTGAATTTTGTGGAATGAGAACGTCTATGAATATAGCGACATATGATGCACTGATTTCGTCTTGATTATTTAGCCCATTGGTTATGCACAATGAGCAGGTGAAAATGTGGGCTGTGTCCTTCACTTCCAACATTGTATTTAGGCCTACTACACGTCAATCATAACTGTTTATTAACCAAACCGAATAAGTGATTTATGTTCAGAAAATACATACAGAAAATGTAATTTTACTAAATTAAAATAATTTAGCATAACTATAAATTGATAACTTTTGGGGACTGTTATTTTACATGGCTAATTATGAATAAAGTTTACGAAACACCCTGAAAGAAAAGGAAAACAATTACATACCAGGCTAAGGTGAAAAAATATTGTTCCCAAAAATTGATTTGGAACCTAACGACCCAAAAATAGCTTTCAAAATAAGAAAAGAATAAAGATAGCTTATTCCTTCACTAATCCACAAGCGTCTGGGATGTCCTTATACATTCGACCGCGTTGAGATTTGACTTCCTAACCCTTGTATTCTCCCATGGGTACTTATTTGGCTTTTTCAAGAGTCAAGTCTATACAAAATCCCAAGGTAACGGTTGTTGAAATATATCAATGTATTGAAAGACTGTCCAAAATGTAGGAAGTTGTTGTGTAGTCTATAATGAAATTTTGAAATGATTGGTAATAATTACGAATCCATGATTGTTAATGAACGATCTTGTTAATGATTGAGTGCTTTTAGATAATGTATATTTTCCAAAATAATAATATAGAATTTTAAACTCAATGAAAAAATAATTCAAAATAAATTTAAAACTAAATGAGACAAAGCGTTCTCATAATAAAATCATTTTTTATTGAAGTTGCAACTATTTTAAAGTAGAATCATGTATTAAAGCTTTTAAGTCTCTCTAAGACAATGTTTTATTCGAGTCAATAAGATATAATAACTAATGATAAATGTATGTATTTGTTCAATAATTTGTATTTAATAAAAAGATGTTCAGTTTCAGAAAAATAAACAAGGGATTTCTCATTTACCAAATACCCATTGCGAAGTACACTTAAAAAAGAATCACGACCCTGAGAACATTTTAAGTAAAATTTTCTTTCTTTTCAAAATTGGTAAGCTTTAAGTTACCTGGCGCCCTTAGCTGAGCAAATTCTTAAATTCTTTATTTTTCAAAGTCAAATTGATAAAGTAGTTTACCCCATTTTATTTCATATATTTACAATTGGCGCACCAACGTGTGGCAATTAGTTAATAAAAGTTCCTTTCTTTTTTATTTCATATATTTACACAATGAGGGTTATATTTATTACACCCCATGTTATAATTCAATAGTGAGTTGAATCATATTAAATCGTTATAAAAAGTTAATATAACTCAGAATTACTTTTATGACCATATCATGATATTTTAGCTAAGGTTAGGTTTTGATCCTTCTTCGTCCTTTGTATTAAAACTTCTTCTTCAGCTTTAAAATCTACAGTTGAATTTTTTAAAATTATAATAATGATTTTGCTTTTGTTGATGTAAGAAAATTTTATTGAGTTCACTAATTTGTTTTTTAAATCTTAATCTTTGTTTTCTCAATACATATTATCCCATTAAAATTCATGTATTGGAAATAAAACATTCCCTGTTACTAAACTGTGAAGTGCACTCTCGCCCCTTCTTACTAATAAGCGTGTTGGTTTGTATGGAGTAGGATCATACCCCAGCTTATATGTTTCTCTACCAGGTTCTCCAGTCCCTTCATAATTATAGAGGTCAAACCGATAGGTCTATAACCTTGGCCTAAGCATATGACATGCGCCCAGCCTTAGAAATAAAAATTACTCCGAGTAGCTGCCACGCTTTAGGTACATGCTTGGTAACTAAACTGACCCGGAACAACCAACAGAGAATAGGAGCAATGTATTCCACTCCTTTCTGTAGTAAAGCTGCAAATATCCCGTCTTTGTCCGGCAATGTGATTGGGTTAAAATAATATATGGCCCGCCTAATTATATCTATATTTACTATCTGGTTTATGATACTCAAGTTCTCCCTAGTTGGAACCTTCCATGTTGGACTCTCGCTAACCGTCTACATTCCTGACTATCGAGTCAGGAAAGTGTGATCAGAGTAAAACTTCAACCGTTTCTAACTCAGTCTCTGTATACTTCCCGTTTGGGCCTATAAGACTCCCCATTGGATTAATAGGATCAGAGGCAAGGATCATAAGAAGTCGTGCTGGTCAATGAGTGCAATCTATCTCCTATTTAGCTTGACGCCCGCTTACCTTCCTTATAAGAGAACAGTTTTCATAAAACGATTCCACCAAGGCATCTGTCAACCTACTCCCCACCTTTACTTTATTATATTATATTAGAAGCTAAAAAAAAAAAAAAAAAATATCAAAATTTAAAGAAAAAACTTTTTTTTTCCAAATTTCATCAAATAGAATAATATGTACCCCTTAACCATTTCAAAATAGCAACTGACATTTTTTTGAGGCTAAATGACAAAAATATTAATTTTTTTATCGATTAGGCAGTGGTTTAGTCAACAATGCATCAATTTTTTTAGTCAGCTGATCTATTAGATTTTGTTATTAAGAACGATTGGCTGTATTTACATTTATGTTGTTTAGTAATGTATAGCACTCACGTTGTACGTTTCATCACTTTCTCATTTCCTGACAGACCTGATCACCATACGTTTGTTTAATTTGCCTAAAACTTTCTTACATAGGCTCCCTACAGGTTCAAATAGAGGACTGAGGGGTAAAAAGGCGAGGAAGAACAACTGATCTGAAAGAAAACATCCTAAATCGAGTCGAAGAAATCCATATTTAAGTAGTTGACACCTAGCTTTGCTACAAGTAGGATATTCCACTGTGAGGAGAGTACTACACACGTAATTGTATCCGTAACACATACAACGAGTACAAGCACTTGTTTTTGACGATTACCCAGCTAGAGTGAATTTTGGCTGTGGTGTCTGCAGCAGGATGGAAATCTCATGTCGCAGCCTCTGTGTTGTACACTGTAGAGGTGACCTTTAAAAAAGATTGCATTTCAAAATTCCACAAAAATTATGAATGGACATATGAAATTCCTAATGCTGTATTTCAAGACATGCACCAGGAACAGTTCGAAGTGAATGTATGGATTGGAGTCACCGAGGATACGTTGTTGGAGCCACAATTCCTGCCACCAACATTGAATGGTACCAAGTATAGGCAGTTTATTGAACATCATCTACCTCTAATTTGGGAAGATTTGCCCTTGAACAGAAGGCAGAACTGCCGGTTTATGTATGCACGACCGCGAACCAGCACACTACACACTACAAACTCAATACCTCAACTAATTCAAAAACTATATATATATATATATATATATATATATTCCAACGGTAAACCTTTTCTTGGTTAAGTTGAATGATGTTTTCGGACCCCACTTTTTTTTGGGACGCCGATTTATTCAACGGTTTTTCGTTTGAGAATAAGTTATTTCCACCTACTGGAAGTTTTATAGGCAATCTCGTTTTGTTTGGCCTAGGTGAAATAACTATGTGTCGAATATTCAGTTTTCTGAATATCCTGACTAAAAAAAAAACTTCTACGTTATACTTCCAGTACTTTATATTTGATTTTAGCTCAGTTAGAACACAAGTGAATGATTTTACTTTTTGTAAACCTCTGAGTAGTGAGTACACTGAAACTAACCTTGTAAATTGTTTATTTGTGCTTGCAAATATTTTATGAAATTTCACTGTATCAATTCTTAATCTATAACTCATAAACTATTGGGATATTTGAATACTAGGTGTTTTTTTTTTTTTTTTTTTTTTTTTTTGTAAATAATAAAATTTTATAAAGCAAATAAAATTTTAATAATTCCTTTTTTTTTTTTTTATTTCAAACATAAAATAAAACTTTTTGGATTTTACTTTCTCCAACAAATACAAAATAATAACTTTCCTATCAATTTAGTAATAATTTCTTAAACTACAAGGCAGAACCAATTATTTACTTAACTATAATTTATTCTAATATTTTATACCCAATTTGATTTAATTAATATTTTAATAAAAGATTTAATTCGAATTTACGATTTAATGAATTTAATTTTTAATTAATAATACAAATATTTTATCTAATCTAACATCCTAAGTAATCCAGTATTTTAAAATAAATTTATTTGAATTTATTTCAGGCAAATTTAATCAGGGACTAACGTATTTACGTTTCTACCGACCTTTTCACAACTGTCCAGGCGTCGCGACGTTTGATATGAAGTCCGCGAGCGTTGTTTAGCGATGGCAGGCTACAGATGCTCTGCGTGCTGGTTAAGTTGTCTCGTTGATGAAGGTTGATCCCTGTAGGGTTGTCTGGAAGAATGTTGGATGAATTTTTAAAGATGGTTGTGGTGATGTCGTGTCTGAAGTCCCGGTTCGGCTATTCTCTCGACGTTAAAGTTGCATGTCCAAGTGGTCGCCTGGTGATGTCCTGGAGTCCTATCCGGAAGCTATACGAATCACTCCATGTATCAGCTGCTACGTAGGTTATGTTACTTCTCCAGAATAATCCAAGTTAGGCCAACTTTGTAATGACTAAGTTGCCACTGACGTTCTTGCAGATTATAGTTGTGTCTATTGCTGCATTCCAAATTAATATCGCAATGACGTATGTTCACACTTGTTATACAAATTAGTAGGTTAACTAAGAAAATACATAGCTTTTTGCATACTATGGTATATAATAAAAAACGAGATCAAGGCTCGATGTGTTCACTTACATCGCAGAAATATCAAGGCTCGATGTGTTCACTTACATCGAAGAAATATCAAGACTCGATGTGTTCACTTACATCGCAGAAATGTCAAGGCTCTCGAGTTTCCCCGAGCAATCGTTTATATAGACTCATCTTCAACCAGCCCCTTCTACCGTACAACTCTTATCTCTCTCCGTGCAGTTTTGGCTATCGAAAATCCTTTTCCTTTGTAACTCCTCCAGGGTTTTCCCTATTTTATTGAGAGTGACATTTTTGAATTCAGCTCGTTGTCGTCTTTACACACGAACTCGAGTGATGTTCGTACGATTCTTGGTTCGCGTACACGACCCGCGCACGTTTTTCCGCGGCCATTTCTCCCGGAAAAGTCTTGGTTTTTTGTTTTTCCCGGTTTTTTGTTTTCACTTCTTTATGTCCTTTTGGTTTGTGTTAACTAGCCGGATTTTCTCTTTTTTTCTGCTTCTGGTTGTCTTGCTGTAGGGTTAGGGAGTTAAACGATTTTCTACAAACTTGGGCTTTCCTTTACTCCCGAAACATATTTTAAATACTGGATTATTTTTACATAACTACGTTATCAGCATACTATTTAGCGTTTTGAGTTAATAAAAATTTAAGTTTAACTTTTTATCTTGCTGTAAAGGTGCGAATTCTGTCACCTTTTTCCTTTAATAAAATTTCAAGTTTTTCTTTTTAATTATACATTTTGTTTATCATTACTAAAATTTGTTTTGGTTAGAATTTAAAAAACTTTCTTTTTTATATACTTTTTTATCATTTGAACTTAGTGAATTAACATTAACTTTTTTATTTAACGAAATTTCGCAAAAACTTATTTTACCTTTATTTTAGGCCTTCTTATGAAAAGCCTGAAAAACCTTTTCTTTTTCAATTTAGAGGAATTTTGAATTTCTTTACATACTTTAATAGTCTGTATTTTACGTAACTTTGAGACTTTATATTATCTAATCTTGCAGTAAATACACCCGCGGTTAGCGTAATGCATTTCCTGAAGATATTTGTTTTTATTTAATTTCTGGATTTTGGCTTCCCGTATTAATTTTTAAGTATTTTTTTACAAGTCCTTATTCCTTTTCGAACAGGCAGGGTCCAAGAGTTTAACTTAGCCAGATAACTACCCTCCCGCGTCAACATGATTTTCGTGACCTACATGCGGCTTTAGCCCACGGCAAGTCCGGACTATTCAAATTTATAAAATTAATTACAAATTCAAAATCCAGGACCTACAACGGGTTGTGTCCGTTGTAATATATATATATATATAGTTTTTGAATTAATATATATATAATATATATATATTAATGACATTCTCCGATATTTTACAAATTATTATTTATAACTGAATTCTTTTCAGTCGTCTTCTTAAACATTTGTAGTATTATTTATAATTATTGAAAACTGGGCACATATAGATATAGCACTTTATAACCGGACGTAAAGTTTAAATGTATACTCTGTTGAAGATGACTTTAATATTAAGGGAATTTCCGTTATACATAACTAACAGACTTAGAGAAGAGAGAGAGAGAGAGAGAGAGAGAGTCAGATACAGAGTGCATGTACTGTATGTTTAATTTCCAAGATAACAATATAGAACGTGACTATACTCCGTTTTGTTGTAACTGTGTGTACTTAAAGTATCGAGGCTGCACTGTCTAAAAAACTTCATACAACAAAACATTTATAATGTATAAATATTCTGTAAGAAAATAACTTAAACAATACAATATAATAAAAGAAATAAATATAATAATAAATATGGTAATCATTCTTTTTAAAAGTGAAAGTATTTTAATTTATTTTGTTATTTATTTATTTCATTTTTTCAGCAAAGTTACATTTTCACTATAGCTACTGAAATATGTATTTGATTTACACAGTCAATCTATTTCGTACACTGGCAGTAAATGTGAATCTGATATAGTTAAAGAAGCTATTCAGTCGTTGACTATGTTATCGCCTAACTTTCAACCGCCATCCTGTGGTTGCAATTTTCTACAAATAAAGTTTGTTACAAAGACTTATATGTGTACGATTGATTTTAGGTTGGCAATGACTTTTCTTATGTCAAATCAAATTGGGCTTTAAAAATGGACATTATTTTTTTTTAATAATTGACCACTTTGTAAACAATTTAAAACAAATTAATAGCATGTATGTATGATAATAATAAGTGACAAAATGTGAATTGACCCTAGTCATTAGTACATTATATGCTGTAGAAATCGATGCCTTGTCTTAAATTAACATTGAAGAAAAGGTGCAAAAAAATATTAATAATATTCTGGCACGCAAATTCATAAAATCAAATATTAAGGGAATATAATTTTCATTCTCATCTTCCCAAAAAAAGTCTTTATATACGTGACAAAGGAAAAGTGTAAATTTATATATTTCACATCCCACGCCAAACCCAGTTAATTTATAACGGAATTAATGGGTTCTCATCAACTTTCTATGATTTTTTCCCCGTTGTTTGAAGACGATAGCGCCTCGATCAATATCGTTTTATAAAAAAACAATAGCATAACATAACATAAAGCAATAAATAAAAGTGTTTATGAATTCATTGCATAATGACCCCCAGCCCTCGAATACTAAAATAGTGTGAAGTTTGGAAGAGAACAAGAGTTGTTCAAAAGAGAAATTGTAAGAATTTTTTTAAAAAAGTAACCTAACCTAAGACTACATGAAATAAGGCCCGCCAAGGATCTCTGGGTCTTGTCACGCCCATACTTCCTATAAATGAGCCCCTGAGGGCTGTGGGGGTAAATATGAGCATAAGTCATTTATCATTGAAAACCAGTTTTTTATAACGGCTGAAACTGGTCATTTTAGTTTTTGATAATTAGTTATTCCTGAACTTCATTCTTATTTTAGCATGTAATTTTTTGCATACCCCTACGGTTTTGAATAATTATTCCTAATACTTCAAAAAAATTAGTAAGAAATCTGTACAAATTTTGAATTTATAAACACGTTAATGCCATGGGAGTCCCACTGATGATTCACTTTTTAGAGCCAAGAGAATTTTAGCTAATCTGATTTTGACGCCATGAGATCTACCGGTGGTCCGCATTGTTTAGTTTTTGGGGTAATTAAAACAAAAAAGTTAACATGCATTTTTAATAAAATTTTAAAAAACTGTCACTATTTAAAGATAAAAACGGTAACATGGTCTTTCATTTGCTCATTTAGATTTCAAGACATCAGATCTGGAAGTGTGATGTTCTTTCTGTGTTTCCTAACATTTTTAGATTGTCATTTACGAAATATAACAGTTCAAGTAGGGAAATGTAATTTAAATAAATTTACTCATTTTACATGGCTGATTACTGTAATTTATTTATAAAAAAAAGTAAAAATTCAATAACACAGCGGTACAAACTATAATGAATACAAAAGATGTTGCTATGGAACATTGATTGTCTCTTTGGAAATTAGGAAATAAATACATGATTAAATATAGGCAGAAAAAAATATCACCTTTACCACATTTTGGTTGTAACTTTTTTTACGCATTTTTTTTATGGGCACAACAATGCGATTTTGATAAGTTTTTATAGCATTCGTTTAGCGACGACGAAATTTACGTTTTGTTCCCTCAATCAATCATGTTTTGCTAATCAATAATGTTTGTGTTTGGGTAATCTTGCCCCTTGTGGAACACTTCAGCTTCTTCATCTTGGCTGTAAATTACAGGATATTAAATTCGCTCTCTAAAGGGATTAATTTTAATTTCGCTCTGATTCACCTTTTTATTTAAAATAAGGGAATTCACCACCCTTGTATTAAGAAGAAGTTTAAACATTACTTTCATTTACCACTTCACACCCCGTCTGACAATCTGCATATGGTCAAGTAAGCTGCCATCTGGTCTAACAAATCGATGAATCCCTTGGATTTGTTGAAGTCAACGACGCAACTTTGTTTAATTTTGGGACTACCTCTTTCCTAGGCTTAAGTAGTTGAATCTGCATGTTTCTTTGACAACAACATAACCTCCCGCTTGTCGTTCCATTTTAACACTATTACATTAATATTACTTTGTTTAGCCACAATTTATCACTTTTTAGTTTTGATAGGCGACAGAGGCAGGAGTGCCGTTGCTATTTGATCTCACTGTTCCAACTCAAATTATAGAGCGTTCATTTAATGCATGGGCCAAAGTTACAGTGTTATACCAATTGTCGGCAAATAGATTTCAACCAATGTCAAGTAAAAGGGTTACCAAACCATTACTACTCTCCGAGCCATGCCAATATTCTCTTGTCTATTATATTGAATTTTCCGTTGATATATTTTAAATGACTAAGTGTAGCCCTGTTCAATACATAATTAAAAGATTTTGATTCCGTATCTGTCCCTCTTATTTAGTATATAGGCTATAGGCGGAAGCCTACTCCACCACGAAAATGAATTAAACTACGTTTAGCATACCTTATCTTGTGGATTATAAACATATTTACATTTCTCCTGAAATGTTTCTAGAACGGCTTGAATTTTGTCTACTTTGTTTCAATGATCAACATTGGTGTTGTCCGTAAAATATAACATGCTAAGTAAAATTTTGAATCTGTTACGAGATTTATTCGTGCAATCTCTTTATTTTTTACAGTATGATATTGCTCTTATAACACTGAAGACTTGGCAATTTCATTGAACATATCATCAAAGAATATTTGAAATACTTCATAAGGAGAAGAACCCTTGACTTTCACCTTTATATCCTATAATATAGCTAGTAAACGGGGGTTATATTGAAATGTAGATATATTATCTTCTTAAATATACCACAAGTCGAGCCTTAGTCATCTACTGATCGACACTTTCTTCCTTGTTGAATATTTGGAGAGATTACATGATGGTTTGTTTGTTGGCTGTTTATTTTGGTTTACATGGCCTTGATTGTGATTATGAGCTGCTGCATCTTCAACAAGACTATAATCCACATTGATATCATCATTCAATTCACAGTCATCACTACATTCTGATGGTACATATTATGCATCGATATCAGAATCATAACCAAACAGACCCATCTTGAAACATCAGTACCATTCTCCAAAAAATTTCTATTAATATTAAAATCCACATTTTCTTCCATATTTCCTCTTTCTCCAAGTTGACTGCTCTGAGGTTCTTCTAAAATTCCTTTTAAAAAATTAGCTAACTGGTTTTTATCTTGAACATTTTTGTTACTCATTTTAATTGAACACTAAACCACAAACACAAATAAACACAGATTCTTCAATGCAGAAAAATGGTGGGAAAAAGTAACATACGAAAACAGATAATACAAAATTACATAATATTTACTATTAGACAGAAAAATCACTTTGTTAGGGCATGAGGACAAAAGGGTTCCGATACAAATGAAATGAAAAATGTAAAAACAAATTAAATTTAGGACTTGGAATTTACTTTCTTGGGCGATACGGACTACCAATGATCTTCACCAATAACTTCTACAAAAGTTGACAAATTACATAAATCCACTGAATATAATAATTGGTAAACCGAATTTGACCTTTTGGTATGTATAATTATTATTGGCAGCATTGACGACTATATGATCAAAATGGCTGTGGCATCAGATACCACAACACTGAGATCCACCCGTTTTCCTCAAGGTCACAGTAAGTAGATTGAGGAAAGCCACGGATGGTCCCGTGGCAGTCAAACTTCTAAATTTGGTCTTTTAACACAACTTCATGGACATTGTTTTACTGATAACTTCTGAACTGGAAGACTGTTGGCAGATAACACAGATGACAGACTATAGGTAGGTATAGAGATATCATTCTAAAAAAAAAAAAACCTAAATGAGGTCAGATAAACTCAAAATTATCCGTAAAAAGTCCGCTTTCATTTTTTGACCCTAGAGGGTAACAGTTTTTTTCTATATTACTTATATGCATAAAATTCTAAACTATAACTTTCGATGCAATATATCAATGTAATTGAACTAAGAAGCATTAATAACACACACAATTTTGAATACTGTATACCAATCATTAAAATTTTCATAATTACATTAAACAGTATAAACAACAACAAAAAAACAAAAAATAAAACAACAATATAGACTAATTTATCAACTCAAGCAATGTTTGTAGTTCGTAAGTGTTTGCTTTTGAAATCCTAATTGTTTAAGTGAATTTAATTGCTTCCTTTAGAAATAGAGTACACTTTGCAGCCTGAAGGGTGTTCTTTTAAAGTATTAGACTTTCCTTAACACTTTTTAAGCAATATATTTTGCATCGTGCATAGTGTATTTTACTTTATTTAAATTACTCAAATTCTAACGTCTACATAGAGTAATATACTCTTTTATCTTGTAGTCAAACGTAAGGGAATCTGTATATTTGAATGTATAGTTTAAAATTAAATAATTAAATTAGTTTTATGGATTTAAATTAGTATAAAAGCGTGTCTATATAATTGGTTTATAGACGTGTAGTTCAAAGTTATAAACACCATTTAAAATCGAATTTTGTACTACTTCAACGAAGAGAAATGATTCAAACCAGAATATAAATTAAAACTTTTAGGATTTTTCACAATTCGTCAAATATGATAATGACATTTGACAATTTTCATTAAATCTTAAAAACATATAATCTAATAATTGTTACGTCTGCATATTGGGTAAAAATCAGCGTTTCAAATCAATCAAATTTCAACCACATGTGCACAATACACATACTCTTGCACAGGTGCGAGCATGAAGTAATTCAATAAAACTGATATAAATATAATTTCCATGTATGGCATCGCTGAATGACAGAGACCGGGGATTATTTATTTTTACTCTTTTTATTTTTGGAACAGTAAAATTTTCAAACATGAGTTTTTCGAAATTTACATACGTTGCACTGCTCGTTGAAAATGTATTCATCACTAAATCGCAGACGTATTCTAAGGTAGAGTATAATTTAGGCTAAATCAGAGAAACTCTTAACAAATAGACAATCTTTCTCTTGGGTGGTTAGAGTTGACATTCCTTTTTGAGCGGCGAAACTCAATTTCATATTTAAAATATGAGCATGATGAGACACAACTTTTGTTTAAGAATTTTGAAGCTACTTCAAACGAATTGTAATAAAATTCCTATTTGACTTTGAAACAATATAACGAATAACTAATATGTAAATTGATAAATAACATTTCATGAAACTAAACTGTTAGACCGAATGTGACCTTAGATCCACGTAGTGCCGGCAAAGGATAAACGGATGTAAACATCACTCAGAAAAGTATAATTTTGAAGTAATTACTAGCAAATCTGTCTCTGAATATTTCACATTTAATTTTTTATCACCATCAAAATAAAAACCTAATAAGAGTAAATGGAAAGAAGAGTAATAACATGTGTGTTTCTATTTATACCTTGACGTATTTCTCGTCGTAAGGATATCGTTTAAAAAAATACGTAGAGATTAATAAATAAAATTATCATCCTCTTCCAGACACACAAAAAGTATAAAGTGTCTTATGCATAGAAATATGAAGACTCATTCGACTTATTTTCATGGTCCTAATTTTATAATATATATTCATTATTTATTTTTATATCAGAATACAATTATTAGTTATATCATAGCATATATAATTAATTAAGAAGATATTAAATTGAATATTGTTCGTATGACTTATCACGACTTTTTTTAAACTTTCTTTTAATCATTGCTAAGTTACATATTATTGAAGTGAGATGTATTTTACATGTTGCATTACTAATAATTGTTATTGGTCTAACATTATTAGATATGACGTTGTCTGTCATTACGAAACTGTAGGATACAGAGGCATTGTATAGACTTGTGGAGCTGTCAAATAAAGTTACACACGTGATTTTAGAGAGAGATTAGTGATGTAATTCCTATCAACAAGTTTCCACGTTCACACATTTCGGTTAATGACATTTCAATCAAAGTAAGTCTTTAATCACCCAACAAGTCGTATCTTCACTCAGTTATAGAAAATATAAACACTGTTGGCATTATTTACGAATTACACAAGTTTCGATATGATTTTACACTTTTCAATGTAAGAATTAAATAAAATTGAAAAATATTCGATCTAACAAGCTTTCGAACTGGATTTTTCGTTCCTTAACCGATAAAGGAAATTAGTTCAGGAAGCTTCATTGTATTCCGTGACTACTCTTGATTCCATTTTCGCCTTTTAGTATGCGTCATATGGGAGAACAAAACTACTACTTAACCTGTAAAAGTTATGGTGCCAAGCGGGTATTTCATTGAAGCCAAGCCAGTAACATAGTTATGATATTTCGAGTAGAAGCGCTTACACTCTCATTTGGTTTGCATTGCTTGTGGACTTATAATACTATATGTTATTTAATGTGAATTGGTATGTTGAAATGGTTTCCTTGACCACCATATGTCTTTTTATGCCTTTCCCTCCATCAATAACGACGTATTGATTAAATCCGTCCCATTCCAAATGTATTGCTCATTTACTTTCGACAAATTGATCGCGAGTGCTTAATTAAATAGTTTTAAGATATCCTGAGTTATACACTCATTTTTTTTTAACATGATGTCTTTTTGATGTAAATGCAGTGACTTCAGCGTAGAAAGGTGGGCCAAGTTTGATCTATGAGCATATTTTGGCAGTATGACTGGGCGTACTAAAAACTACATTTACATAACTACAGTTTAAAGGAGAAACTTTTAGTTTTCAAAAAATGTCCATTTATATTCATAGTTTAAATTTTATATTATGATATGTAGTCTGAGTTGTCTAGAGCCACCAGATATATAATTGTTTATTTATAGGCGTATATATTTTTGTCCCGTCTTTCTTCTAACGGAAATTACTATAAAATACATAAAATAAAATAACTTCTACAATCTGTAATATTATAATAGTTTCCGTTTATACAGCCATTAGTGATTGATGATTTTTTAAATTACGTAAAACACACCCGATCTCAAAAGCTCCCAGGTAACATATTCAGGATGATCTCGTTTCAAGAAATTCATGATTTTGATTTAATTTTCGGTTAAAATACTTTTTATTTATTACAAATTGTGTTTTGTGTGCTGATTCGAAGGTGTATTTTGGCTTCTTAGGGTAAGAATTGAAAACATTATCGTAACGATGTACGAGCTTAGTATTTATTTTTGAAAGAATTAATTTCAACTATGGATATTTTTATGTTTAATGCAATATAGATGTCAAACATAGACGATAATAATAAAATTGTTTAGAAACGATATTAAACAAGAATTTAGAATGAATGGGGTGTGGAATTATTTGTCCTTCATTAATGACCTGTAAAAGTTGAAACGGGTAGTGATATTAAACGCATTTTTCGTGGATTATAACTGTGTATTTTTTTTTCCCACCCCTTTGTCCAATGTTTTAAATCCACAAACGTAAAATTTCAAATTTCAAAATAATTAAGACCTGTTGCATGTTAACGTGATGGCCAAAGTCTTTTGGAAAATGCTATCGAAACTGTGCTCAAACAAAACACTAGTTATTTCACACACAAATACTATAAACTTAAAGGCAGATAAATCCACCAATTAGAGTATTTTTGTTTTGAATTTTATTGAAACAATTGCTCAAATTCCTCCACAAAGACATAAACCACATGATTATTTTTCATCTTTCACAATAAGATGTTACGACCGGTTTTGACCGAGTTCTATAACATAACATAATATAACTATAGAAAATTGTGTACGCTACTCAGAGGGTAATATGCGTTTATATCACCCCATAAGGAAACATATGGTGTACTTGTAAGAGTATAAAATATATCCCCTCCCTAAACAAATCGAAAGGATTTATTAGTTAAGGTTTTTAGCAGGTTTGAAAGTAAAACAAAATAGCAGGTTGGGTAAAACAAAATAAAAATGTAAAACACAACCGAAAACGAGGAAAATAAGGTACAGAGTATATTTATTTATTCCCAAATACTAATATAACGTTAAAAAAAATAGGAAGTAATATTATGATGTACGGACTAGATGTTTTGGTTCAGAGTATAATAGATTGTGCAAACTAAACAACATGAAGTCTTGTGCATGATGCAGAACTTTCACAATTTATAAAGTAAATTATCTGCTCTGAATATAACACTTTGTTAACTCTAAATAAACGGATACAAATTTAATAACTAGAGAGAATTGTACATTTCTTAGAAATGTTGAATTAATCTCAGATTTACATAACTAAACCAAAGCTAAAGTAAAACATGCAAAGGAAATGTGATTACATTAGGTTAGCTTTATTCCTTTGCGCTTGTTTAACTTAACGTCTAGTGTTGGCAGAACAGATATAATGGAGTCAGTCACAAGATAAAATGGGTTTTATAGTTTCTTCAAAACGTCATAATTTATAAAAAGATAAACGTTATAATAAAATTATTATTTAAATGTACAGTAAGCGACAATTTTTTTTTTAAAACCACTAAATAGCAGAAGTGAAATGACTTCGAATTTATTTAACAACCACATGTAAATAACCTTATATATGTATATACACACAAACACACACACACAAACACACACACACACACACACACACACACACACACACACACACACAAACACACACACACACACACACACACACACACACACACACACACACACACACACAAACATACACACACACACACAAACACACACACACACACACACACACACACACACACACACAAACACACGCATACACACATATACACAGAAAACAGCAGAGCAGGTAAAATTAACTGATTCCTTTCCGGTCATTTCCATTCATTAATATGAATCTGAACCTGTTATCTTGAATATGTTAAAACAAAACATTACAGATTTCTTGATGTGTTATTTATTCAATTTAAAAATAATCTTAACCCTTAACTAACATCATACGTCTTGAAGACGGGCGCGAAAATAAAAATCGGTGTATTTCCCCTCCCCCTGGCCTATTGTTTTTGTCCGGCCGTCTAGCTGCCATTCGGACGTTGGTCTTTTTGGGTAAAAATTGCCAGTTTTTTTCTCGCCCCTTGGCTGCGCTATTTATAGTTTTTGATGACTTTCCGTCTGTGAGACGTATGTTGTTGTTTACGTGACTTTATTTTATAGTTTTTATCTATGGTTTTTATCGAGACGCGTGGTGAAGCACATTATGAAAAGATGTTTCTGAACTAATTCTACGTCCACTCTATGTATATATAGGTATGTAAAGCCATTTTACTGATTATTACATTTATTGATCGTTAATTATGCCTTTTTTCATTTAAATACCCATAGGTGTCTCCCAGACGTATGATGTTGATTGCGTAACTTTAAATCATGATGTTAGTTAAGGGTTAATAATATTGTGGATTTCATAAAAAATGTATACTAACTTGCATAACAATTCATTTCTATTGTAGTTGGTAACACATGAAATGAAAAAAGTTTATTTACGCTATTAGAAAAATTACGATTCATTTAAAAATACAATCAATGGTAAAATAAAACAGAATGCAGAGCTTTAGTAAAGTATCATATAAATTATACTCATATAAATTTACACTTTTACTCTTAGTTTTTCCTTAATAAATACTAAATCTGTTTGACAAAGGATTAATACATTTCTTTTTTATTTAAATATTTTGGTTACTGCAGAGGACATTAGAGTGAGCACAAACATTACTCAATCGTTTGACATAGCCTTAAATGAAGTGCTAAACTAACATTAAGCCGACACCGCAACACAAATTTGCTGTATTTAGATCGATCTTGCCCGGGATCCCGACACCCACATAAACACACCCTGTCTTCCCTCTTATGTCAATTACTGTCAAGTAGGTTCTGCTATTATATCTTACCATGCCTCTATGGTTTATAAAGAATTAAATTTATAAGATATTGATTTTAAAGGTAATTTATTAGGCGCTATTTTAATTAACTCACTGTTTAATTGTATATAATGTGGTTTATTAAAGTCATTTGTAAGATTGTTGTGGTCCAACTATTCAAATCTAACTCATATGCTGATGTGATTATATCAACGAATAAATTGATATAAAAACAGTAAAACTTATTATTGTATTGAAATAAAGTCCAAGCTTCAAATTATTACGTATATTTTTAAATAAAACTGGTTGTACCTGCCTGAATTGAAAAAAATTCACTACCCTTTTCGACACGCGGAAATAAAGGGACGCTTGTTCGGGCAAGGGGAAGGAAATTACCTCATCAAAAGGGTTTGAAGCAATATTACTGTTACATTTCCGTCGCCCCTCGGTTCAAAATGAAACCATTCTTTTACAACCGCTTAAAATACTTTTGCGTTATTTCTGTTTTTAAATATTTCTGTTATATAAATTTCTTTAATTAAAGATTTCAGTCTGAAAAAAAAGTGATGTTGTTTTCAAAATATAATATACAATTACATTATTTATTTATATGATTTATTTATTTAATTAATGATTCATACAAGTTCACAAAGTTGCGACAGTAAAAATAAGGTGATGAATTACATTTGTAGAATGTGACCATTGTTTAGGGTAGTAAAATTTGTATTTAGAAAATATCCCCTGCCAGAATTGATAAACATTAATCTATAAAATTATCCTAAATATGTCCCAACTAGCATGAGAAGAAGACTAGCTTTTGTATATTTTTTTCATTTTGGTGCATAGCATAAAAATAGATGCTTAACTGAAAATCTTTAAAAACTGCCTAGTTTTAACCCCTCTTTGATAACATCTAATTTGGCATAATTGAATAGTATAAAATTGTAAACTACCAGTACAAAAGACCTTTCGATCGGTTACCTCCACCTGTACTCCTGCACAATTGAAGTTTTAGTCCGAACAGCTGATCCACGTACACTAATAATACGCAGGTCAGTAACATTCGGACTAATTGTTTTTACTGGCTCAAGTACTTATTTGGTGGTAATTGCGAGCATGAATAGAGTGTCCCTAATGTGTCGCTAAATCCAAAAATGTGGAGAGAACTCTGTATATTCCAAATACAAATGTTATTGGGAATAAAGGGAGAATGCGTTTTCCTTGCACATGATTTTATATTTAAACAGGGGGATAGAAAGTCAAGATGAAAAAATAACCAAAGGTCACTTAATCTGATAGGTATAAATAAGACTCAATAAATAGAAATGTCGTCTATAGTCCTCGAGCATTCGTTATTTGAATCAAAAACTTCGGACTACTTCTAACGACCACTCGTAAAAGTTAACAATATATAATAATATCCCATGAACGAAAACAAAAACATACAATGTAGATAGAAAGAAACTAAAAGTTGTGTTGAGTATGGAATGTCGTTAAGTGGCGGAACATTTACTTGCCAAAGACAGAAGTTGTTGGAAAAGAAAGAAATAATTTTGGGTCCAAGCCACTAATTTTGGAAGTGGTAGAAGAAAGGATATAAGTTTAATTATTTAACACTTGGTCATAATAATTTATTTAATTTGCAATAGTCTCAGATAAATATATATATTGTGGGGAATCAGATACTTTAGCGTTAACCTAATATTGGAAGAAGTGAGAAATTTATAAAACTAAGCCGTTAGAGAATTTTTTGATATTAAAAATCACTTAGAAAAATATTTTTTAATCGAGCAATCTTATCTTTCCTTCGCCCATAGGTAAATTTGTAATCTCTAGATGTTGTTGATAGATGATACATGATAGTTGCAATCGAAATAGTTAGAGGGAGTATTTGGAATTGCGAATAAAACAACTTAACACAGAACATAGTTGTTCATTAAGGTGTAACGTCCTTCAGACTTTAAAAATAAAATCTGCCTTATCAACATTCTACTTCCTTTATCGCCTTTTTTGCTGAGACCTGACGGGGAACATCGTAATTTGGCGTGATTATTCCTGACACTTTTTTTAAAATGAAATTAGAACTTAATAAGTATCTCAACCCTCTAATTTTAATTTCATTAATAAGTAAACCCAATAAGAAAGATGTGGGTGGTAAAAAGGAGGTAAACTATGTATTCTCATGTTTATAAATATCTCTTAGTTCGGATGATATAATTAGTTGATTTTTTATACATAATTTAACATATCACAATCATTATTTAGGAGATTCACATTTTTGACATAATAAAAACCTAAGATGTAAATCTGGATTCGGGAGTGTTTGTTTGTTATTGTTTCATACGTAAACAGTAACGCAGATATCAATGCTATTGTGTAATAACATAATATACCCCCTGAATATAAGTTTGGTTTTTTATAAATTCGACTCCTAATGGTGAAAAATAAGTAAAATTTTGTATTACTAATTCCTCAATATCTCTAGGTACAACGAAATATGGAATATATGTTTGCTAATGAACGGTTTTGTTACAAATCCCAAAGCCTAGATTTAGGTTGATACCTGGAATTGAAGTAAAATGTGGTGTTAGTAAATCCTGAATTTTTAATGAGAAATATATTCTATCCTAGTTTACAAAGTTACCCTTACGTTTTTAAGACCTCTGAACTCCCTACGAGGGCTATGATGGGTAAAATGTGTTTCCCCAGATTACTCAATATCTCTGATATCATAACATCAATTTTATTTACAAATTTACTTTTACAAATGTTTAAAAAGTCGATTCACGATTTTGACCTAATCACCCCCGTAATCTGAATTTAGGGGTGATTTTCTACTTTTTCACACTTGCACAGATATAGTACCTATGCATTTCTATGTTATATTTGTAACTCTTGTTTTTATGTGCCCACAATAAAGCAAGAAAGGATGAATAAAATTAAGTCTAGAAGTTTAGATGTAATAAATACATTTTTAATGGTTCTGATATTAAATACATTTTGTACATGACTAAGTAAAGTTGATAATGATTGATTTGCAACAGTGATATATTGTTGTGATTTAATGTAAATCCATCTCACAACATACAGTCATTCCAAAAATATTTTTACAAAACATTACATCCATACACCCTGATAAATACCCTGGACATACAACAAAACACATCTCAGTAACATTACATTAAAGAGTAGATCGGAAAATGAGTGCTTTATTTAAAGTCTGTGAAATAGTAGTTTCAAAATAGTGGAGGTGCTGAAGTTAGCGTATTTTACATGTAGATTGAAAAAAGACGAAATAGTTTGAAGAAAAATATATATTATCTTTAATATTATTAAATTAGTTCTAATGAATTTGTTTTAAACAACGTATGTTACAACAATAAAAATGTATTGGTATTAACTCAGAAGTTTTATTATGAGAACTATTTTTACACTTTTGTTTTGATGCTCCGTAAATAATATAGATCTATGACTATATTTATTCATCATTAAAAAGGTTTATGAAAAATATTGTTTACCACAATATTTTTCTATCCATTGTAAATTTCGTACATTTTGATTTTAGTTTAATTTAAGTTTGCGTAATTACTGGTTAAATTATATTAATTCAATATTAGTTCAATACATTTGGACGATTTTAATAAATTTTATAACTACTTTCATGACTAATTATTTTTTTTACGACAAAAAATCTCAACATAATTTACGACCATATATTGACATGTTACGCGATATATCAAATATATTAAAAACAACGTAAATTTTCCAAAGACAATAATTGATAATTTTCATGGCAAACTAACTTAATATTTTGAACAATTGTTAAATCAAATATCAATGAGATCGAGAAGTCCCTCTACAATGAGCACCCTTTTAATTGGTATATATGTGTAACCTACTTGTTACTGCTCGATTCTATTGAGAATCGTTGTTGTTAAATAGTTTTAAATCATGCTATTATTTAACTTTTGTTAGTAGTTAAACGTGATTAAGTTGGTAAATGTTTCGACGTATATCAGTAAGTTAACAGTCTATGAAGAATTATTTTTTGTTAGATTTTGCGTTTAGCTGATAGAAGAAATATGGGTTACGGAAGAGTTCAAAGAAATGCTTTCCGACCTGTTTCTAAATTCTTATTTCACGCTGATATACTGTGAATGATATAATAAATTATTTACACAGTTAAAGTTGGATTTAGAATTTTGTCTGAGGTTAGGTTTCTGAATACGTCTTATAATTTATTGTCTGACCAATTAAATCGTTAAGAATATATCTATCATTGAGAAAAATGTTTGTTTAATCTAAAGTTAAGTAACAGCGTTTACAACCTAAAGACATCTTATAAAGAATGATATCAGACATCCATAAAAGATGAAATGTCTGATGAAATATGCACTCAGATAAAAAAATTGATCTGGGGAAATCGCCAGCTTTGACCAAAATGAAATAATTGTAATTTTTTTCTTTACAATCACTATGTTAATATTTACACTGTTCGTTCTTCAACTGTGCTTTTACAAGAATTTTCTGGCATCCGATCATTTCTGGCTTTTATTTTTATCTGGCTAGTTACGTGCAGATTTTTATTTTGGAGAATAGTACAATTAGTCGACGACAGGCATTAAGCGATGTTTTTGAAAATTAAACTAAAAACGTAACTTTCAAAATATTAAACTATATTTTAAACACATGATTTAAAGTTTATTTTGATTTAATGAAGCAATAAATCTTAACTGAATTTAGTATATAACTATATATTTATATTCTACAACCTATTGCAGAGAGACTTGTACACATAAGTAAGCCTATGCTTATTTATGAATTGGACAAGACATAATATAACAACTGTAATTGATGTATAAATACATTTATAATATTATAAAATAATTACAAATAATGTGAAATTTTCTAAGAATTATTGTGTTAAAATGTTTTGAATTGAGTTAATACCAGAACTTAAGTAACATGTTTTATTTGTAATATTAAAATTCATTTTGTAACCTATATAGTCAATGGAGGAAAACTACAAAATAAAAAACTATTCAAATTTTGTTTTTTATATTATTTAACTTCCTGTAATATCAGATTGTGCAAATTATTTATATTTAAGACCAATCCAGTGTATGTTAATACTCAGGGGTAAATTTGTGATTGTAATTTATAATAAAATGTAACTTGATTTCACAGTATTATTTTACCGTGCATATTTGAATATTTATTTGATTTTAATGTATTCCGTTTTTAAAATTTTCAATTTATTATGACATTGTTTTTTTATTGAAAAAATGTTGAATACAAATTAAAAGATAACTTTGTAAAATAGTTTTATCATAGATTCAAGTTGAAGTCGTAGTTGGAAAGCAAAGTGAAGTGTCACTTTATCTAGAATAGACAAGACCACTGAATTAGATATTTAATAAGATTCCATTAAATTGAGTTGCATTATGAGACTGCTATAAGAGTCTCGGCAGCGCTACGATTTCGATTGTCTTATGGCAATATCCAAATAATTTGTAAAAGAAAATATTCCTGACGAACAACAACTAACTACATTGAGCGATGTAGAAGAACTACTAGAGAAACCAGAACTTTATCATTCTATTCAATTTTAAAAAGTAATATTTTTTCCATTAATTTTTGGTTAGAAAATAAGTAGTTTTAAAAATCTTTAGATATTTCAATAATAAATTTTACCTAAAAACGACGTTCATGCTATTTCTAATTCAATTGATGCATTTTGTTTACAGTTCAATAATCAATTTAAAAGTTGAATATTAGAGACCATAAAAATATACCACAATAATAATAATTATTATTAAATATAAAAAACAAACAAACGTATTAGTAAATGTAAGAAATCTTGAAGTAAATAATAAATATGATTAGTTTAATTAAACTATAAATTAATAATAAAATCTATACGGTACCCAGCTTTAACACTTAATAAACTGCACTTAAGTCTTAACAATATAAAAATATGCATTGACGATCGCACAGAATAATTTTTAAATATCGACACGTCACCTTATATTTCCATTTAAACTTACAATAATTATAACACGATTTATAATATTTTATAAACTTTCACTTAAATTACTTTCCATATTTATAAGTACTTTTAATGATAAAGTCATCAGTTTTTCTTTTTAGTTATGATTTATTGTTTAAAGAACTATCTTAAATGGATATATGAACACTTTACTTTAGAAAATAACTATGTATCTTCGTGACATTTATTACATTTATATATATTTAACATCGAAATAGATAAAGTAAAGGATTGTCAGATTACATCAATTTCTTGATCATTCAATAACACATACATCAACGTTCACCTCTGGTAGAAAAATAAAATTTACCAATCCATTATGTGCTATATTTAACAAATATTCTTTTAAAAATACAAATTACCAATTTTATTTTAATATACATAATACACTACTGTAAATGAAATACAAATGAATTTTTTGTTTCAGTAATATCAATCTCATTTAAGTGAAACGGACAAAAGAGATTAATAGAAAAATAACGCTTCAAATAATAAACACGTATAGAGCAGTCGCAGATTTATAATTTTAAAACATAATGCATGCATTTCTGTAATCTGTTGCTATTAACATCGGATATGTTAAATAATTTCACTGTTTGTTGATTGGTGGAGGTGTAGTGATTACCATTCATTACCCAATACCATGGCAATCTTTCTCTTCTGCGTGCCAAAATTATTTGTACGTTTTGAGAAATGCTTTGACAGTTTTCAAATGGCTAGGTTTAGAACATCTGTTTAATGTCACTCCTCTAGTCATATTTAAAATTTAAGTCATGAACTTATAAAAGGATCTAAGTCCTTTAGAACAGAATTGGATATTTTCCAGAACAGAGGTTATGAACCGAATATTGTGGTGGAAACTCATCTTAAGATTTCATACATCTTCGATTTGTTTTTAATTGTTTGTCTCTATATCTAATTCATAAATTCTACACCGAAAGACGGTGTAATCTTTTCTAACAAAAAAAAAACAACAACATAATAATAATTAAATTATTTGGCTAATTTTATTAATTTTTTTGTAACTAGAACAAGAATTAAATTACAATATTTTCTTTATTTAAAAAAAGTTGACTTGAACACTTTAATATCCTGACCTCATCTAACTCAATCAGTTTGTGATATTCTTGTAACCAAAAATCGATCCAGCTGAAGCTTGGTTGGGTTTAAATACATATATGGCGCCTTGGCAATTCTATAACAACTACCCGATTTTACTCTTTGTATTGACTACAAAGAGAATAAGACCGATTGAATCTAACGTTTATCGGTCATTCGAAATTTGGTGTATTTTCGTGGTACCAATGTTTTATGACTTTTGTTTTGGCTGACTTTTTGATCTCAGGTTTTCCATAAGACTCACACGATGAATTTTTTCTGTCTTATTGAATTGTGTAAGAAAAACTTTATTTATTTGACTTTCTTCAATATTCTGATAATCATTAACTAAAAGGTTACTTCAGAATAAGTCTTGCATAACTTATGACTTAGCTTTTCATAACTCCACAAGACTGAAACCGATTGACCTCTGTTCCGGGATATCAGACATACCATCACAGTCGCACAAAGAATATCATTGACAATAATGCATACAAATAAAGATAAAAATGTGTGAGAATCTATTAGTATACATTTTTTAGTTTGCTTTGTTAAAATCATATTAACAAAGGTACCAATAATAATGTTAAGGAATTATAACCCTATGTAATAAACTACCATTTTGCAACTTAATTCTTAAAATTCGTAAATAATTTTTGAATCAAATCTTCTTTAAAATAATATGTAATGGCGCATAATGTTCCTTTTAAAAGTTATATTGATTTGGGATAAATATGAGGGTCAAAAGACTATATCTTACGTATGGTTTAAACTTTCCACCCCTAAAAAAGACCCCTAAAACAGCGGTAAGCCATGACTTTAAAATTCAAAACAAATTTGTGCATACTTGTAAATATGATTTCATCCCCAGAAATATAACACCTAGCAATAAACTAATTATTGATATGAATACTCTTGAAAAACTTAGATAAACAATTATAAAAAAAAAAAACTTATGATAAAAGAAATAATTATGATATCTTGAAAACTCTTGAATAAAAAACTTGATTTGACACGACAGCAAGAGATGGAACATACATAACTCATAAAACTAACGTTGAAAATAAAATTGAAGTCATTTTTTAATTACTAAGAAACTTAGTTTGTGGATTTTGATACAAGCCGAAAACTACCAAAGGATTTTATTACCGATGTCTTTTAAGAATTGATACTATAAAGAAATCACCATGATGGAATACATGTACGTGATTCAGCCATTTGTGTAAAATTATATAAAATTTGTGTTATGAAATAATTTCATGAACGGATATAATGCTATTACGAGACTGTATTTAGGACATTGCTCTTCTAGTTTCATGTAAACAGTTTCAGTACATATCTAGTCTAGACTAGTCCCTGTGTGTGTCTAATGTGTAAACATTTTAAATTCACCAATATGTAATTTTTACCAAATACTATTGTTTAATTACATAATTTCCTTAGGCAAATATATTTTAAAAGAGAACTGTAAACATAATGAACAATGAGTTTCAATTTGAATACAGTAAATTTATAATTATTTTCATTGTATTGTCATTATTTCATTTAAACCGTAATTAATCTAATGAGATTGACATATCTGAACAAATCGGACCAACAACAGGTAACAATATGTAAGCGCGTGATCCCCCATACAACAAGAGTAACCATTGAAACAACAGTTATGTTCATTTAAGTATCCCTAAATCTGCTACATAACAACCATGTATCCATATATTAAATGTTCAATAATGTATTATTAATTTACTGATAGTGAATTTGGTAAATCAATGACTACGATACGAACCTCTATTCAATTAAGAATTCAGGATTCTTACCATAAATAAATACATTACATAAACTATGACCATAATTAGTGTTTAAATAAATATAAATACAAATCACTACCAAATAAACTGGGTGAGTGTTCTATTTTAAATAAAGCACAAATTTACATCAAACAAAGTTTTAAATAAAAAATGTAATTTGAATGATTACAATGTTGAATATTCCGACTTGTACGAACTTAAGATGACCGGCGATAAAAAATGGTGAATTTTACAAAATGTGTTAAATTAGACAGCTTTCAGTATGTAATTGTATTATCATATATATATTTTAACTACTTCCTTTTTAAAAAATCTAAATAAATAAGAAATCAGAAAATGTATTTTAACAAAAAATATTTTGAAAAACATTAAACTATATAAATTCATTATAATTACCTATTGTTTGTAGAAAGCTTTTGTTGGGAAAATATTCAAACATTTACACATAATATAAATGTATTAAGACATACGCACAAATTTAAAAATTACTAATGTTTACAATATTTAAAAAATAATTAATCATTTAATTAATAATCTATTTAATTTCCGATGAAAGTAGAATACGTAAACATATACTAAAATTATGAAAACTGTTTATGAGGGTGATATGTCGCAGATTTAAAGACCTTTTTTGAACAGTAAATCACATAGATACATATAACTTATAAACGTATACTATAGAATCTTTAAACATAAAACTTGTTGCACAAACATATGTGTTCACAACTTACAACATAAGTTATTTCTACGAAAAGGAAAGAACTGTAAAATTATATATAAATAAAAATCCTAACTATAAGGCGGCATAATGGTTCGTTATAAAACCACGTTCCTTTTATAATAAAATTCAAGAATTTTTTAAACTATAAGAAATTGATTTATAATTATAGACTATTCCCGTCAGAAGATGAATGAACTTGTTGATCCTCTCTTAATATAAATATATTAGTTTGTCAAATCACTAATATATACTCAAATACAAATTTTTAATAGCAATATAAATTAAATAATTCAATAGTAATCTTGTTTCCATCAAATGTAATTCCTTTGTTAATAAAAAATAAATTCACTTTGAGACCATTAATATTGAACCCTTAATAAATATTTAAATCAAGTAAGTATACAATGAAATAAATTAAAATAAAATCAATTTTTAAACTTTAAAAAAATTTAAATTGCAATTTAAAATAACATATTTTTTAATAAATCTAATTATATAAGACAGTTTAATGATTTGTATGATATTCCGGTAGTAAAAGTATTTACTTTATTGACCATCGATTCTTAGTGTATATTATTCTTAATCAGGAGTTTCCGATTAAGTGCTGAGAAAATGGATGCAAATAAATTGAAACCGAAAGAAATACCACAATGCTGTAATATTTTAATTAATATGAAAATACGATTTTTTAAGGCCATATAATCTGCAATATAATTTGCGAGCAAATACACAACAACATAAAATTAATTTTCATTTCTTTTGACACAAATGTCTAAAAATAGAGTAAAACTAATTTTGTACATTATTTTTCGTTCCATATGTACATTGGGGTTGACTTGCTTTCAAAATGTTTTTATTATTTTTAAACTGAAGTTTTCTATATTACTTCCACCATTTTTGTAAATGGTACACTCTTTAAAATAGTGTAACAATTAAGGAATCCTTTATTCCATATTTTAAATTTTTTAATTCCTATTGTTAAATAGTTACCAAATTATGCTTATACATGGAATTACTTGTTGTGTTTAGTAGGTTATGATAAAAATAAAAAGAATGTCAACTCATTTTCATAAACGTTAGTAAATATATTTTAATATTATTAAAGAGGATCAAGCGGATATATTCAAATTTTTATTAAACAGAAAACCTCTCAATATTTTATTTAAGATTGTCTTCTTCAATGACTAAATATGATATTTTATAGGCTAATAGGAAACAAAATTATTGTAGAAAGATTGTCGACTAGTATTAACACCGAGCACAACAAATACATTAAAGATGTTTAATTCTTAAACATGTAAACAATTTCACATTTATAAATATCAATTAGCGTTGATAAATTATTACTTTTAAAGAATAGGCAAATATTTTAAAACAAATATAATGTATTACTTGTGTAAGTAAAACTTGTCTTCTACCATTGCACATATTTGTTGTAGAATAAATTTTGAAATTGTGTATTTTCAACACGTACATACATAAAATAAACCCATTGGACTAAGTAACTATTATAGAAATTAAATTAAAAAATATTATATAATATTTGTATCTGTACATAGAAGAAATATGTTACCTACCTAATGAAATTCATGATGTTATTAGATTTGATAATTTGTTAATCTCCTCTATAACGTAACAAGAGATCAAACAAAGTTTTTATATTGTGCTTCATACAACAATATTGCTTAAGACCATCACTAAGATAGGTAGATGAAGTTATAAAAAGGAAGACAAATAGGTGATATAAATAAATATATTAAATATTTATTTAGGAAGAATATTATAATGGAATTCAAAATCATATGTTCATCTTATCACATTTACTATTTTATATGTTATGAAACTGTACATCGAGTTGCTATCATTAGTTATAGTCAAATGATATGATATTTATATCAGTCAAAATGTAACCTGTTGGATATAATGCAAGACAGAAACCTCATCTAGCAAGGATACCCTTGTCGAGGTTTCTAAACAAACAATAATAACTGAGTAATAAGTGGCCAGCAAAACCAGTTTATGTCAATAGAATAATTTAATAAAATACACGTACTTAAAAGTTCAAGTATAATAATTTAAAATTGATTTATAAATATATTACACTTATTTATTGATTTTTATACTAAGAAAAACATAAAAAATAAATAATTACATATACAAGTAAAACATCATAGAAACAAAGTAATACAACAATAAACTACAAATAAAAATAATCATAAAATTAAATTACCTTATGCTTTTTACGGAAATCGACCCCACTTGAGCAAAAGCCTACACGTGAATACTAATCGTCACTAAAAATAAAAATTTAATAAATTGAAAAATGTATTAACTTTCTGATGCTAACATGTAAAAAAAAAGAAAAATTAATAAACATTGAAAAAAATGACTTGAATTATAGAAATTTACAAGGAACGCTTGAGGATACATTTCATCAATGGCAGGAATCAATTATTACTATCTCAGGTTCGGTTTCAACCACCCATTTATACATGATTTTTTATAGGATAAAATAAACAAGCAACCAAGTCACCTAGTGACTGCAAATCGTTTTAGAAGTTGACAGTTAATTAAAGTTAATCTGTGTTTATGGTGGACATTTTTTTTTACGTCCAAACAAATTAAGTTTGACGAATTCAATACTTATTATTAAAATATGTCTTTTACGATTAAATTAAATCCTTAAAATATATAAAACTTCTATTTGAACAAAGCATAAACCTGAGAATACTGCCATACTTTCTTGTATAGGCCTACTGTTCTTTTGTAACTAACGACTCATTGTCGTTACTATACAATTTGTATTTTAAGTCATAGATTTTTAATGTTTATATTTGACGTTCCACTGTTTCTTTGCTATAATAAGAAAGTAAAAGAATAAATAAACAATTAATAAAATAAAATTTAAAGCTGTTTCATTTAATTTAAACAAAAAAATATGTATTTGATTATTTATATAGAAATTAAATTAGGACAATTTATAAAATTACGAGCACAAATAAAAATTCAAATCACTAATATAAAATAATGACAACTGTGCATTAATCTAAATAAATATTCAACTAATAATGAAATAAATGGGTGATCCCTATTTAATAAATACGTTGCTTATGATAAAGCTATAGCAAAAGAAAACTAGTGAACATACTCTAAGAATGTTTGCTGACCACTTTACACATAATCACAGAACATGAAACCTTACAACGATATTATATTTTCTACATATACCAAATTTATAGAAGGGTAAAGGCACTCAACCAATAATATTATTCAATTATGAAATATAAACTTTAATTATCTCTTTTAAAATTTAAAAAATAATGATGAACACACATTTTAAAGAAATTATAAATGTTGTAGAAAATTAATTGAATGAAATTTGGACGTGAGTTATTTCATCTAAGTCTCTTTTTGTAACGGGTGTAACCACACTTATCTGAAGATCATAAATGGTTTCTATAGTTAACAGGATTATTTCTACATTTATTTCCCAAAAATTGAGTCTATTCACAAAGACACTGACCCGTATATGAATCAGTAGTTTTATTATATTTGTACGGTAAACCAAGGGGGGAAACAATAATCTTATCGTTACGCTCTAAGCGAAATAGACACTAGCCACCGAGGCCCAATCAGTGACAGGGATGGAGTTACGCGTCTTACATTCGTCGACGAGTGTAGGTTATTGACTACGTCTGCGATGCATGAAGCAATACACCCCATAGAGTCAATTGTACAGTAGATATAGTATTATTTGCTGTTACTGCTACGTCTATGTATATTATTGTGTGTCAAATGGCGTTCAAGGATCTAGCCATATCTGGTTTACAAGAACGACTTATTGAAAGTTTAATGTTTACAGAACCACTAGTCTGAGCAGCAGATAAAATAAAAAGAAACAAAGAACCGTAAAGGATGTGAAAACAAAGAATTCAGTGATATTTAAAAGAATTAACATCGGAAGTTAATAATAGCATTCTTTGTAAAAATAATGTTTTTAAAACTTGTGGCTTCCTGAACTTTAAATTTAATAGAAATTAAAATTTTACTTCAATAAATTTATAATGATATAAAATATTCTTTAAAAATGTGTGTTGTTCTTAGGATGGGATAAACTATTGCTAAACTTGGTAGGCATTATCTAAATTAATTAAATGAATCTACTTAATCACTAAATGATATTTCTAAACAACTATAATAATTTGGTTCTACTAACGTAAAGTTACGTGGTGTATTTTACTTTAATTTATTTTTAGTTACAAATATTAAATTAAACATTAAATTAAACAATGACAATGAAATGCTATGTCTTTTAATTCTAGCATGATTTACAATTCTATTCAGACACATGAGAGGATGAATTTAAAAGAACACAAATTAGGTCCCGTATACCACAATACAAAGAACACAAGGCAACACTCTGAATATTATTATTATACAATTTTAATATCTTTGACGAATAATTAACATTTAAAGAAAACAATAGAGAATATGGAAATTATAATTTTAAAAAGAAACAATAAATCACTAGATGTTCTCCTTAGAAGCCTAATTTACATGCACTTTATACATGAATGGATTTACTAGTTTCTTACAATTTACATATATAATATACTTTATACATTACAAGGACAACATAATTCCAAATTTTAATAATGAATATCACCTCATTTTACCAAACACAACGCAGGTAGTTTCCGTCCTCTTGTTTCCTTTTTTAAGAACGCCCAGAAAAAAGTTGGTACTGAAAAATCGAACAAAACAATTTAATTTAAAACAATTAAATAGTAAATACTGGCCTAAGCATGAATCAAATAATTATATTTTTTTTCATTTGAAGCGTGCTTGGGTATGTGAAGAGTTGGAGAGAGTGAGAGAGCGCAAGAAATATGGAGCAAGAAATATTTTGATTGTGGTATTATATTATTGACAATTTTTTTTCCCTTTTAAAAAGGTCTAAAATTATAACTTTAATTACAATATGTTAACAATTCCTTAAACTTTTTTGTAATAAATAAAATATTGTTATGCCCATAGGTAATCACTCTTAAAAGTGAATTACAAGGTCATTAATTACTATGGTGAAACAAGGGATTATTTTAAAAAACTTATTTATTTATTTAAAAACCAAAGTATGGATATTGTTCGCTCCTCAACATACTTTGTATTACAAAGACCAGTATAACCTTATCAAGATGACCTTTATGTATAGATTTACATAGAGTTAAAATTATTAAAATTGCCATTCACTTATATTTAATTAGTTATATTTAGCTTTATATAAGGCGCGCTAAAATAAATTGTATCTTGTTAAGAAACGCGCCATCTTTTAATTACAATTACCAAAACATTTTTTAACGTTTATTTTTTTTCTAACTAATTGTTTATCTGTTTTTCTATCTTAGAAACGTTTACCAATATCATAATATTAAAAATAATATAAACCAGGTCTAGACAAATTAAACTTGAACTAATATAATTTAACAGAATTATAATCTGGCAATTAAAATAATATATTCCTAGACAAGGAAGCGTATTTCCTGAATTTATTAATTTAATTATTAATTTCTTTGTTCAAATGTAAGTATATTTTATTTACCTATCTTAAATTTTTCAGTACCAGGCATTTTGGTTGAAAATGTTTATGTTTTAATTTACAAGAGATAACAACAAAATGAGATTAAGGTGAATGTGGTACAAGTATAGTTTTATTTGAAAATTTAACACTTATGAAAACATATTATAGTAAAATATATTGCGATATGTATTATAATTGTATTTTAAATGTTCGTGTATTTTATGTGTTTTTTCAATGGTGTTCTAATATATCTTGTTGAATGAACGACGATAACGGTTCAGTCCTTGATACAGTAACAGATCCATGATTGATTTTGATTCTACAAGTAAATTAACTCAGATGTGTACAGGCACACAATGATGTTCTTTCTGATTTAGTGTTCTAGTTATCTTGCTTTAACGTTTATCTCTGTTCTCATTGTTCCGTTTAACATGGGTATTTATCTTCTTTATTTATAATGCTGTAATGAAATTTTCGTCAGATAAAACTATTTAAAAAAAAGTTACTTACATGTAATAAATATATTTTCGAACAAAATACCATGGATTAAATCATTGAAGTAGATCTTAAAACAACAATTATTTTTTACAATAGGAAACTCCACACATACGCTACGTATTTGATTTCCGTATACTAGTACATAATATACAAACAAGCAGATTTTTAAAGCAGAAAATTAAATTATTAACTTCAAGAAATATTTTAATAGGTTACATTTTTAAACTATCTAACCACATACACAAAATGTTTAATGAATATAAGGATGTTTCTCTTTCTTATAATTATTGATGCATGTGAAATTATTTCAATTAATTAAAACATATAATTATGATGTTCTCAAGTACGGCTCTAAAATGAAGCATTACAATAACATTTTGTACAAATGTAACTTCCTAGGACCCATATAAAATGTATTTATTTCTGTCTCTCCAAAAAAAATGTATTCTTGAGTTGTTAGGAAAAACAATAAATTTACCATTGGCTCTTTATAGAATTAATTATTTCTCAAAATCGGCTATACAGATTAAATTCAAATTTTTTGCAACATGACGATTAATGACCGAAAACGACGGCGTGGAAAAATTGTAAATAAACATATTCAACGGTTCAAGAATAATTGTAAAACCAAAATTTAACTTTTATCGTCGTAATTTAAAGGTAAATGATATTTACGCTGAAGACACAAGCAAAGCAAGCCTTTATTTAAATATATATTCAAAGACAGGATTCATGGTTAATTTTCACCTTCTCATTGATATATACCAAACTGATATTTTTGGTGACGATTCATTTTTATGTGGTTTTACGGATGGGTTATTGATTCTGGAACTTCCCTTATTGCATTGTCTTCTGTTGGTTACACATTCTTCTCTGTCCTTTCTATGGATGATAATTTCGCATCTTTTCCACATGAAACCCCACCATATAAATAATGTTTCAACCCAACTAATCCTTAAAATGACTTTTGACACTTCAATTATATACACAGGCTGGATTCAAAACTTATTTATAGTAAGATTATGCAAGAAATCAAGAATTCGGAGAGGGCTTTAATTCTACCCAATATCTCAGAGATCGCTTGTTTCAAATTACAAATACAATTAATTAACATACATGTCCACTTACTTAAAAATGTAATGAAATGTAGCACATATTCAGTAAAATAAATAATAAAATATAATTATTAAAATCAGTTCAGTTATTTATGTTGTAGAGACGAAAATTTTAAACAAACAATTAAAAACGTCTTAAACCATTTTTATTCGGTTTCTTATGACGGAAATTTATTATTATATTTCTTACTTTTTAAAAATTCGAAAATTACATACCTCTTTCCCTTTCCATAAGTACATATACGTAAATAACAAATATTTTTTGAAGGTTGTGAGATATAAAATTAAAATAATAAATCATTTCTTTTGACAGATTTCGTATATTACAATACAGATATAAGTACAAAGTATTGATTTAGAAATTAATTAGATTATAGTTGAGATATTTTTTGTTGTATATATGAATTATAACATTTCATTTTTACGAAATATCTGTCTCCGAATCTGTCTGCTAGTACGTATTTATCAGAAACTGTAGAACCGATTTAGTTTAAATTCAGTGTTTCATAATTACTTGATTAGTAATTATTATGCATGTAAAATAAATGTCTCTTCTAAAATCTTGGTAGTGTTTATTATAAACACTTTAAAGTATATTTTCTAAAAATCGGCTTAAATTTGTGTTCATCAAAATTTACTCAAATGTAGTTGTTAATATGAATAAAAATGCTTGTTTGAGAGGTTTTGGTAAACAAATGAAAACAAACCATCACCAACGAACTTTTTAAAATAATTACCATATTTGTCTAGCCCGTGTAAGTAAGTGATCTGTATAGGATCCTCCTTTTAAATTATCGAATATTTTAATATTTTGGTAAAAAAAAAGCAATGTTGGCTTTTTAACGTTCTTAGTAAATATGGAGACAACGTATTATACTCCCCTCTAATTGGTCGCAACTTAATCGTCTTTGGGGGTATGTGAGGAAACTTTCTCAAACGTGGAAATTCGATTAAAAAGATATTTCTTGAACTGTGGGTAAAATATATTACAGCTAAATATAATTATACTATGGTTTACTACATATGGATGAGGATATCGTGTTCAAACCTCTCTCTAACTAATAGAGAATGAATAGGCCCTTCATCTGCAATGTCCTTACTTACATTATTTATTTGTATCTGTTTTATAAATTAGAGTTTCATTTTACATCTAAAAAGATATTCTAAGTTCTACTATTACGACATTCGTCTATTTTATAACTTTAGATTTTTCTTTTTTAAGCTTGATTTTTATATACGTTTATTTGTTTCCTTTAGTTTTATTTCAAGAGAATTTCTAAGTAATCTTTCAGTGTTGTATAGTTTTATAAAGTTTATATTTTGGTCTATTTATTTTTTAAATAAATTTAAAGCTGTAGAGGTAGTCCATAAGATTGCAAAAAGCTATGATTATTCCACATCCACGAGTCAATTACCTGTTTCAAGACATTCCTCTGTGTGGTTAACGTTTTGGAACCGGGAGGGACGATGTTACCCAACAGCTAGATTTATTTGAAATTATTTGTTAATGATGGAAGTTCAATTTTATTATTATGCATTTTTCGGACATTTGCATCATTTGTGTGTTAAAAGTGCATAATTATAAAGCTATCTTTACATTTACTTTACTTTAGCTGTAACCCCTTCATGATTATCACTACGTCATCGAAATATACATTAGGGTAGTATAAATAAAACAGTTTACTATTTGTTTTCTGTTTGTATGGATTGGGATTTCTTTATTATTGTTTTATTGTCAATATCGCTACATAGCTCTGTTTACATTCGGTCAACTGAATATTGTTATATATTAAGCTACAAGATTAGTATTTAGATATTATTTTAGTACACCAGAATCTAATTAAGTATATACAAATATTTAAATGTAGTAAACTATAATATAGTGATATAATAATATAACTGTACACATGTCTAGAACATTATAACACATTTATAATATAAAAATAATTTTATGTTATTTTAAGAATTTTTCAACTATTTTAAGGGAATTTTCTTCTACCTTTCATCATCAGGGACCGATGGTTTACTCAATAGACCGGGACATTAGTTACATGAATCTACTTGACCAATCAAAAAAACCCGGATAGGCCTACTATCAAAGATTCTACTTATTGTGATGAAGAAAATAATATAAATGTTGAGTTGTTCGTCGATACATACGTGTGTCGTGAATGTGTTCTTAGTTGCAAGAGGGAAAATGTGTGCCATTTGTATCACTTAATTTATCAATACAATTATTATTACTACAAGGTATTGTTCGAGCCAAAATCAGGCTTAAAATATAATATCTTATTTCTAACCGTAAATGTGACCCCAATAAAAATAAGTGTTGTATATCAAACTTGAGTAATTAATGTTGGTAACACATTGGGCTACACAATTAATATATTTAACTAATGCAAGGATTAATTTCGTCTCATATATATCACCAATTTTAATTTTTATGTAAAATTTTGTATACTTTTATGTATAATTTATTTTATAAAAAAATAAATACTCTCAGATATTAATTTCCAATATACTCATAACAAATCACAGAATTTTCGGTTTATAATAGGATAACCAGTTTTGGTCATTATTAACTGTATTACACCAAATAATAGTTACTAATCTATAAATTCCACTTACATATTTCTCCTCGATAGATCAGTGAAAATGTAAGAAATCTGTTATTTGGAACATTTTATATAACACTTAATCATCATGCTACATATAAGATATTTAAGCATATTATAAATAAGCTAAGAGCAGGATGGATAAGAGGGTTCTTTAACTCAAAGCACTCTCTCACTCTCCACTGGTTAAAAATATCCCCACTAAGGGACACTAACATTAAACTTATTCTCCATTCGTTCTGTACAAAAAAAGCTTGGTGTTTATTTTTAGATACCAAGTTTACAGTTTTATTCTGTTCACTTGACAAACTGTGGAAACATAGAACAAATAGGGTGCTGCAGTGCTAAAGAGAAGCGTTGAGCAGCCTTCAAAGCGTAAAAAGAAGAAGAAAAGTATGGTTATAAGTGAGAGAGAATTAGGGTTGGTTGGAGGAATAGACAGACAGAGAGAGATAGAGCGCGAAGAGATAGAAAGGGAAGGACATTGCCTTACATTGGTACCAGGGAATGCCCTTCCGTTGGCCGGTTGCTGTCTTACCATGCCGGTGCCCAGTTGTTGAAGAAGGCCTGAACCTTGAGAACTAGAAAGGCAAGCTGAAGGACGACGTGAACGAATACTTTGCATGCTTGAACTCAGCAAAAATGGAACACTGCTACTCGTGTTAGGCATACTCCCTCCCTGAAAAACCAAAAGATAGCATCAGCTTACCTTAATGATTTAGGTTAATTATAATTATTAAATAAACATTATTGTTTATGTGTTTTTATTTATTTTAAATATCATATATTATTTTAAAATTAAATTGTCTTCTGTTCTTGCTATACACTTTCAAAATAAATTACTGTTGTTTTCTTTGACAGATAATTATGACATGATTGTGTTAGGTTTCAACGTGTAAAAATAACATTCAATTTCCTTTCACATGTCACATATCTGCATTTGAGTCATATCGCTCATTAGAATAAGGTTTCACCCTTTACAAATTGTCAAGAAATCTCTTAAATAATTCCAAAGTGCCGTTTTTATATTTTAAAATATCACGTTTTTCATTGGAAATAAGGCACATTATAATAAATTAACTTTTTAATCAATTATTCGTATTATTATTATAACTACTACACTGTGAGTACACAGTGTAGTAGTTAAAATAATACAAAAATAATATTGTTTTATTGAAGTGTTTGTTTAATAGGCCCTACTCAACCTCCGAAGAAGGTAACTATGTTACTGAAATGCACATAAGGATATAATGTTGTTTTATTGAAGTGTTTGTTTAATACTCAACCTCTGAAGATGCTAACTATGTTACGAAAATGTACATAAGAAAATAAATTTTGTTTTATTTAAGTGTTTGTTTAATACTTAACCTCTGAAGATGGTAAATATGTTACTGAAAAAGGAGAAAGAAATGTTGTTTTATTGAAGTTTTTGATTATTACTCAACCTCTGAAGATGGTAACTTTGTTACTGAAAGGTACATAAGGAAATAATATTGTTTTATTGAAGTGTTTGTTTAGTACTCAACCAATGAAGATGGTATCTGTATTACTAAAATGTACATAAGGAGAAATAAATGTTGTTTTATTGAACTGTTTGTTTAATATTTAACCTCTGAAGATGGTAACTATGTTACTGAAATGTACATAAGAAAATAAATGTTGTTTTATTGAACTGTTTGTTTAATACTTAACCTCTGCAGATGGTAACTATGTTACTGAAATGTATATAAGGAAATAATATTGTTTTATTGAAGTGTTTGTTTAATACTCAACCTCTGAAGATGGTAAATATGTTACTGAAATGTATATAAGGAAAAAATATTGTGATATTGATGTTTTTGTTTAATACTTTACCTCTGAAGACAGTAACTATGTTACTGATATGTACATAAGGAAATAATATTGTTTTATTGAAGTGTTTGTTTAATACTGAACCTCTGAAGATGGTAACTTTGCTACTGAAATGTACATAAGAAAATAAATGTTGTTTTATTGAACTGTTTGTTTAATACTTAACCTCTGAAGATGGTAACTATGTTACTGAAATGTACATAAGGAAATTAAAATGTTTTATTGAAGTGTTTGTTTATTACTCAACCTCTGTAGATGGTAAATATGTTACTGAAATGTACATAAGGACATAATATTGTGAAATTGATGTGTTTGTTTAATACTCAACCTCTGAAGACGGTAACTATGTTACTGATATGTACATAAGGAAATAATATTGTTTTATTGAAGTGTTTGTTTAATATTCAACCTCTGAAAATGGTAACTTTATTACTGAAATGTACGTAAGGAAATAATATTGTTTTATTGAAGTGTTTGTTTAATACTCAAACTCTGAAGATGGTAACTATGTTACTAAAATGTACATAAGGAGAAATAAATGTTGTTTTATTGAACTGTTTGTTTAATACTTAACTTCTGAAAATTTTAACTTTATTACTGAAATGTACTGAAACGGTTAAATCCGTTTCAAAGGTTCAGTCTAGTTTTGCTGGAGAAAGAAATTAAATTTTCTTGTTACCAAGCCAACTTGTACTTTAGTCTAGTGAAAGTGGAACATAACTGTCGTCAGATCTTTTGTAAATTGAATACAAAGACCAAGAACCCGTTAAATAAGGGATTGGTTTGTTGAAAGAATTTACATCACCTCAAAATTATTCTTTTAGTTTGAATTTATTCTAAAACTAATTAAAAATTTGAAAATATGAATTTGAGGCTGAAATTGGTACAGAGTGTAGTCCTAAAAGCGTGCATTCTTATAAATATCGAATCAGATCGTATTTTGGATTTCTCACGTAGTTATTTAAGATTAAAAGAAATAAAAAATTCCAAAATTGATCAAAAATGGAAATTGTTAACATTTATAGAAATAAGAATGAAAAATAAATCGAATATCAAGAGGGAAAACTTACGATAAAATCCATAACTAAAAAGTTAGCGGCAAGTGTTATGTTCGATGCCTGGAAGGTGACAAAAATGCACCGACTTAACAAAATCAAACTGTACACTTCGAACAACTTGTTTAGAATAATCAGGAAAAATAATTACAATTTAAAATAAAATAAAATTCTGAAAACAAAAGAGGTTTTCAAAAGTAAAGTCAAAGATATGCAGTTAAATAATAAATATAAAGAGATAGGTGGTAAATCAGAATAAAATTTAAAATTGTAAAAAGCTCAATTCAAAGAATTTTAAATTGTAAAGCTAAAGGAATGACATTTCGAGACTAGAATCTTTCAAGGTGGGAAAAAACGCGGAAGAAATGACGGAACGATTTTGTGCTGTGGATATGAAACTTATGGATAATGAGCAACATTTTCAAAAAGTATCAATATGGCGGCTCAGAAACTTCCGGAAGTTTTTAGGCGTACCTTCGCGATTTTTCGAATGCCGTTTATATGAGAACCAAAGCTTGTATGGATTTCATTCGAAGTCGTGGAGATAGAAGGCATCACGGGCTTCAAAATAACACCTTGGAAAATTCAATAACAGATCTGAAAGTGGAATTACGGCGGTTTGGAATAAAACAATAGCTAATAAGTATTCAAAAAGGGTGAAAGGAAGGGGCCAGCCGGCCGGAGATTATAAAAGAGAAACGTCGGGGAAGCCTCGACACTGGTGTTTTCCGATTCGTCCAGAGAAGGTCTCTCTACATATCATCATAAATAGCCTACTGGAGGAAATACAGGGTATCCCGATACGACTACACTACAAGCAAGACACCTTCTTTGGCCAAAAAGGACTCTAAGTCAACATACACATCAGGGAATTCCAGCCATCAAGTTGAAACTGATTCAAGATCATCTGAAGACTTCCCCATAATAGAGGAAGGTCAGGTTTTCACCCTTTTGAATTTTGGTTTAGTAAAACAAAGTTTTTTTTATATTTTACTAATTTTTTTTTTTTATATATTTAAAATATTTGGATTGGGCTCTAGAATTAAATATATTCCAACTTCGTACAACTTGTAAATCATTTCATAAGTGGATATACAACTAATTTAAATAAATATTATCAACTAGATTATTAAATTCTTTAAAATTTGTGCTTTTGTAAAAGAATACTATTTCTGCTTTAGAGTTAAGAATATATATTGTTGGTTAGATTAAGATGTTTTAGGATAGACATATATATGAGTACCTGAATTTTCTCTTGAAAAAAAAAAAAAAAAAACTAAATTAAATCAACAGAAAATAAACTTGTTATAATTTATCTACCTATAGCCACTTGTAAATAAAAATCACCTTAATATCAGGGTGTGTAAAAAATTTTTTATGGTGAATAGTTGGTGAAAGAACCTGCTACTTGCAGACATAAGAGTTTCGTAAAATTAAAAATAATTCATACAAAGTTAAAAGTGGAACTTTGTTTTTGTTTGCTGAAAAAGCGTAACTAGAAAAAATTAAAAATTAAAAACCTAGTTTAAACTTCATTGCAGTACATAACGAAATAATATTGTTTTATTGAAGTGTTTGTTTAATACTCAAACTCTGAAGATGGTAACTATGTTACTGAAATGTACATAAGGAAATAATATTGTCTTAGTGAAGTGTTTGTTTAATACTCAACCTATGAAGATGGTAACTATGTTATTAAAATGTACATAAGGAAATAATATTGTCTTAGTGAAGTGTTTGTTTAATACTCAACCTATGAAGATGGTAACTATGTTACTGAAATGTACATAAGGATAAATAAATGTTGGTTTATTGAACTGTTTGTTTAATACTTAACCTCTGAAGATTGTAACTATGTTACTGAAATGTACATAAAGTAATGGTATTGTATTATTGAAGTGTTTGTTTAATACTCAACCTCTGAAGAGATAACTATGTTACTAAAATGTACATAAGGAAATAATATTGTCTTAGTGAAGTGTTTGTTTAATACTCAACCTATGAAGATGGTAACTATGTTACTGAAATGTACATAAGGATAAATAAATGTTGGTTTATTGAACTGTTTGTTTAATACTTAACCTCTGAAGATTGTAACTATGTTACTGAAATGTACATAAAGTAATGGTATTGTATTATTGAAGTGTTTGTTTAATACTCAACCTCTGAAGAGATAACTATGTTACTAAAATGTACATAAGGAAATAATATTGTCTTAGTGAAGTGTTTGTTTTATACTCAACCTATGAAGATGGTAACTATGTTACTGAAATGTACATAAGGAAATAATATTGTCTTAGTGAAGTGTTTGTTTAATACTCAACCTATGAAGATGGTAACTATGTTATTAAAATGTACATAAGGAAATAATATTGTCTTAGTGAAGTGTTTGTTTAATACTCAACCTATGAAGATGGTAACTATGTTATTAAAATGTACATAAGGATAAATAAATGTTGGTTTATTGAACTGTTTGTTTAATACTTAACCTCTGAAGATGGTAACTATGTTACTGAAATGTACATAAGGTAATGGTATTGTATTATTGAAGTGTTTAATACTCAACCTCTGAAGAGATAACTATGTTACTAAAATGTACATAAGAAAATAAATGTTGTTTTATTTAAGTGTTTGTTTAATACTCAACCTCTGAAGATGGTAAATATGATAGTGAAATGTACATAAGAAAATAAATCTTGTTTTATTGAATTGTGGTATCGGGTGTTTGATTTTAATCATTACTGTCACTAGTAACAACAAACACAGATACGTGTGTATAAATAATAGAAAGAGATATAGGAATACGACTGGTATCCAAATATTTTCCAAGGATTTAAACAGTGTCGATAAAACTTTTTGCATGAATATCAATAACATAAACGAATATGGAAATTATCAAATATCTTTAACCAGCCTAATGGACTATTAGTTACCATCTCTCAAATATGTAATTCGGTAGGTATTGATCTAATTTTTTTTTAACTTATGTCATAAGCCCATTTTTCACCAAATCGGCTGAATTGGAACAATTTTTTCTTTAAATTACACAGAAGTAGTTACTTGAAAGACGACCTTTGTTAAATAACCAATTTAAATAAATAATCAGATATTCTACCCCCAATTTTGGACACGTGCGAAAAAAAGTGGAACTTATATTTGAACATGAAAGACTGTGAAGTTTACGATGGCCGGGTTGCTGACACACGTTGGTATCTCTATTTATTTATGAACGTTAAAGCGTCGCGTAAACAATATATTTTACGGTACGTAACCCTTTACGATTAACCCTTTACGTTACGAGTACAGAGAAGAAACTTATTACAAAACGTAAACTAATTCAATGAGGAAAACAATTCTTCATTTGATTTTCAATGATTTATAAGTTTATACTTTTTTAAGTCGTGCTTTAGTGCACACAATTTTGAAAATATTTTCCATAGTAGTTTTTTATGAAACGTCTTTTTACTGGTCACATCAGTTCAGTTTTCGTAGTATGGGGAGTGTTTAGCTAGCGTTTGTTTACTAACATGTCATGTGTAAAAGGACACATTAATACCAAAATGCGACTGTAAAATGCTTGTCAACTATTGAAAGAGATTTGTTTGTCAAAAAATAATCTATTAAATGAATTTTAAATTGTTGATGTAGATAGTTTGGATATAGCATTATTATATAATTGTCTAATTTACCAGGTGAAATGTCAATGAAAATAATAAGCGTATGGAAAATGATTAATTACACTTATTAAAAAACCAACTTTTTAGATCTTCAACCTTAGTAATTAAATTTCGAATTAAGCTTAAAGTGATTTTAAACAAATATTGATGTTGAATTGTGGATTTATTTAAAATAAAAACTAAACTTGAACTCAATTTCTTACAAATAATACTTTTATTAAATCAAACGCATATCAACGACAATATCTTCTAGGAAGTATGAGTTACAATAATCAAACTATATGTCATTGAAACACGTTCATTTAAATAAATGTATTTTTTTAAAGAAATTGTGTTCAAGTTTTATTTCAATTTTAGACTTTTAATTTTTTTTTTTATATTGGAGTACTTGTGACACATCTTTCCTCAAGAATGGTTGTAAAATTTCTTATTTTGTACATTAACCAGGACTTGTCAAAATCATTTAAATGGTCATTTAATCACGGAAAGTGAGTAGACCGAAAATAGTAGGAAAAGAGCTTGAAGTAATTCAAAATCATTACAGCTGACCAAAACAACTATTTGATTCCTAAAAATAGTCAGTATTTTTTTTAGTTTTTTCTTTGGTTTCCAAATCACTTTAGTTGTTTTTATAAAAATTTTCCAGATCGTAATTATTAACTTGAAAATATATAATGACAACAATGTATTCACAACTAAATTGGTAAGTACAATTGCCGGGATATAGACACATGGGCCAGATATTTATATAAATTACAATCAAAAACATTCCATACTTTAGTTATCATAAACCAATTGTCTCTTTTCTGGAATATAATACTGTTAAAACTTCGTAATTGTGTGTACTTATTAGGATTATCTCACAAATGTTACCTGTTTCCTTGAGTGTATATTGCCTTATGTAATTTTCACTTATGTATTGTACAGTATAAAATACAGTTGGTTTTATGTAGTGTGTATAACGATTTGTTTTTCTTTTCTTAATTAAAAATACATTTGTTAATAATAAATCGATGAAAATTAAACAAATTATTGAAATAATATTAAAGTAATAGCCTACAGACCATAAATTTCAGTGAAAATATGAAACGATTATGATGTCAAAGAAAATGATTGGCAGAACTAATGATATGATAAACACTTGTCAAAATATACAATTTCACATTAATCACAAGTTAAATTTAATGTTACAATAATTCATCTACAGCTGAATAATGGTTTATATCATTTACTTAACTACTCTAAAACTGGATATGCCCAATATCAATATAACATATGGGACTACATAAGCTTATGGTGGTTGCAAATGAATTTACTGCGATTACTACTGTTATTGAGATATTCAAGCAAAATTAAAATACATTATTGATAAAGAAGCTATAAATATTTTTTTCTTTTTTATGTAATAAATAATTTTATCTATTACTCCTATATGACATTTATATAAGAAGTGACCAACGATGAGATCGCTCAATTAATATGCCAGACACATAGAACGGTTTACATATTTGACACTTTACAGTTATGTTACATAAGTACGTAAAAAAATAACTTCAAGTTTAATTTTTCTTTAGTCAAACAAAAGAAAACGGAAGAATAACAATCATAATAACGGTACTTTTCCACCAAAAAGATTTTATATGCTTAACCAAATTGTTGATTTGGAGATAATGTGAATATGTTTAAAATTCAATAAAACAAAGTAAGAAAAACAAGAGTAATAAATTATTAATAATCCAAATTCAACCTTTAATCCAATTTATGTACATCAATTGCTATGTACTGATAGCAACGGAACAAAAAAAAGTGTCATAAGGGCTTTTAAAAATAGCCGAGGTATCAAAAGTAATTCCTCTTCAATCAGCCTCATTATCTGTTGCTATATAGTGAACATAAACGTTTTCTTTCAAATAGCTCTATAGTTGTTTTATCGAATGACATATCCCACCAGATTGTCTCTAATGACTGGAGACAGATACGCATCAATATTAACAGATCTCATAGTTTCCATATTACTCAGTCGGAGATGAGGATATAGCTCCTCGGCATTATGCTTATGTGGCCAAAGCACTTTTAAATAGAGATCTTCTCAACTGTTGGATAGGTCATAAGGATATGACTGGCCTCATGATCTTGACTATTTGCGATTTTTCCTATGAGAATTTTTGAAAGAAAAAGTTTATTCTCACCCTATAAAAAGAGATATTGAATTATTGAGGCTGTCTGAAGAGGAAATAATGTTGACACCTCGGCAATTTTTTAAAAGCAATTGTGATTCTTTTTTGTTTCGTTGGTATCAGTGGATAGCATTGGTGGACATCAATTCGAATAAAGGTCAAATTTGGATCAATTATAATTAATATTTATTACTATTATTTTCTTTACTTTGGTTTATTAAGTTTTACACATTTTGAAGTTATCTGCAACTCAAAAGTTTGTAATTGTTATACAAATAAAATCATTTTAATCAAAACGTATCATAATTTCGTTATTCTGCCATTTTATTTTGATTGACTATAATAAAATTAAACTCGAAGGTACTGTTATATCTATGTAACATAACTGTAAAGTGTCAAGTTTGTAGAGTGTTCCATGTATCCGGCATATTAGTTCAAAAATAAAGACCTCTTCGTTGTACACCCGGTACGTATATTAAATATCCTAAAAATAATAATATTTTCGTACAATAATTTCGAAGTGAAAAATTATATTATGATATTTATAAAGTGTATGATTTGTACTCCTTTATTCTGCGCTTTTGAGTATTTTTCGTATCTAGAGCGTAGATATATAAAAGATTTCGTTGGTATTTACGTTAAAAACGTCGATGCAAAGTAATAGAAAAGGTAAAATCCATAAAGGGTTCATCTAATTATTTATTAACACTTTATGTTGTATTTTTGACATTGTTCAGTTCATAATTTAACTAACTGTAATAAGATTGTTTGAATTGCTTTATTTATACTCAGAATTTATTATTTCAGTTGAGAACGAACGAGTTTCTTCTAGAGTATAAGTTATGTCAGCTAACATTTATAGAGGTACGATGTCCAGTTTTTCGTCTATGTCCGTCAAAAACGGAAATAATTTGTTTATTTTTTTTTATATATGACACTCCTTAAGAAATTAACAACTATATGTGTTCATATTTTTTTTTTTATATATATTAAAACAATAATGACATTTTTTAAATAATGTTTGTTATTGATTTTTCTTGTTATATCTTTTCATCTCTTGAAAGAATAACAATAACAGTCATTAATGTTAAGTTCACTTTTTTTTCATTGCTATAAATGCTGATCATATTATTCGTTTGTTATCAAGTAAAACAAATATTATTTCTTTCAATGATAAAAAACAAAAGTCTACTCATAAGCTTTTCTGTAAGCATTGTAACTACAAGAGATAGAGATAGCTAAGAGCTAAGCTGTACTCACGATCATGCTCCGTGCAAGCTGAACAGAAGAAACATACAAGTCAGGTAAAGCACAATCTATGTTCATATATCTTGCAGTACCAAACAAATTAAAATTTTATTTTATATAGCTTTGAAAAATGTAGTATTTTTACATTTCTCAAATAATGTTAATAATAATTTAACATTTTATTGAGCTATTGATTTGAATAAAATTTGATATGATCTAAATTGTTTGATGAAATGATATTGTTACTCGCACCAAAAATAGTATAGTCATTTATTGATCAACTCAATTCGGATGACTTCAAAAATAGACACAATTATATTTTTAAGAGTTCAATCGTACGTACTAATTACTGGGTTTTATTTACTTGTTGTTTTTGTTTGGTACATTAGCAAGATATATGATTAGACTAAACTATTCTAGATAGTTCTAACTAGCAGAGAAAGATCTTAGTACAAATAGTTTCACTACAAAGATAGTAAGCCCTCACACATGCTTCTGAGATTTATTCTTACTAAAATTAGACTAGAAGCCATTTCAAAGATTTGTAAAACATAGTGACTTTTAAGGTTTACGTCATTTTTATCGTGATTATTTAATTTCGGTTATAGATTCTTAAACAGATTGTGTATTTAATTATACATATTTAACCGTTACGAAAATTATAAATAATCAGTTTTAAATTAAATGTGGTATTCCACACTTAAAAGGACGATCTTCACAGTTTTAGATTCACTTATTTTGCATCTAAAATATTATAAATAAAATTCAATTTGATAATTAGTTTTACATAACTAATATTAATTTGAATATGTCTATTGACATATTTTACTTATGAAATATATGGAGCTATGTTTTAAAACCGTAAAGAAATAAAGTGTCTTCAGGAAATACAAACTCTTTCAAAGAATAATAATTCTATTTATTTTAAATATTAAATGATCGGAACTTAAGTTACCGATTGATAATTTATTTATTTCTAAAACATAAAATAATGACATAAAAATAAAACTCTAATAATTTTAATTATTTGGGGATTTTACCACGTGGAAGTTAAACATTATATTTTGAGAAAAAAGAAAACGCTCTTATAAACTACGTCAAATATTGTGAAATAAAACAATGTTTTCTTTTTCCACATAATAAAATTAAAGCCTAATTAAAAATTGCAAATGATAGCAGCAAACTATGTCACAAATTTGGTTTTGATAAAACAGAAAAAATGTTTAAGCCACCATACCTGTAAGATATATTTTCGGTGTTGGGAAATTGAATGGATAATAGAAGAAATTATTACAATTAAAATTCCTATAAACTATGGTTCAATTTCAACTTCGCACCAATTACTTATTATTTGTTATTTTAAAATATTATTGTTATGTCCTATACTATGGTTTATAATTAAAAAAGATCAATGAAAATCAACCTACAACAACTAAAAATGTGAAAACAATTCTCCCGTATTTATTTAAATTGATGGTTGCATTAGATATATCTTCTAAATACTTATTGAACGCCCTGCAAAATTTGGAGTAAACAAATCGTTTCATTGTACAATCTACACGTATATGGAAAAATATCAATAAGGGAATATGTTGTTAATAGACCTTTACGAAGATAAAGAAATGACTAAAAGTATATATTTGAAAAGAAAATATATTCTAGAATTTAATCGTTCTTTTCATAATAGTAAATAAATCCTGTTTTCATAATTTTATCTCTTCAAAATGTGATACAGAGTTAGCTTTCAACGAACCTGTTAGCTCCTATGAAAACATCAATACCAACACTACAATAGTTTTGACTTACGAACATAAACATTAACCACGCTTCTGATATCGTTAAGTCAAAATAGGTCGTTTATTTTTCACTTGATATATTATTTAATATATATTTTCCCCTTCTATATGCTACAGGTAGGTAAATGGCTTCGAGCCTTTTTAAATTCATAGTTTTTCATAAAATTCGAGCAATTAATCGTTTTAAAGACAGTTAAACTAGAAACAATTTCAAAAACAAAAACATTGTTTTGTTCATAATTGAGCTTAATCAAATCTGCTCTAAATATTTAGTGATTTTAATGAAATAACTTATTAGAACTTATGGAAGGGGTTCTTTTTATAGTGAAAGCAGAATTGTCTAATTTACATACATTATATCAAATGGATAGTAGTTCTTTATATTATCTTCAAGACCTTTATATTACAGCAGAATTATCTTTCAAACCCTTCTAGTAATTTTGTTGGAAATAGTTGAGAATTTTACTTTACCTTTGAAGGAACTTTTCATTTGAAATTTAAATATAGTTTATTATCACTCCTTAAATTTTCCAACAGCACTACGAAGTTACATTGTATTTTTTATTAAAAGTTAGCTGATGACATGAAAGGACAAACAGGTGTTCATTAGACTGGAAATATTTATAATTAAAAACATTCTGTTGCAATAATTTTCGAGGCAAAACTACTCCTTAATCTTACAATTTGTATTCAGCGACCCTCTGTGCGGGAAAAATTAAGAATCCGTGTTTTATCAGAATAGTAATATATATACAGTATATATATATATATATATACACACTTTTTATTATCTACGTTCTTTACCAAGACAAAGCTGTATTAAATAAATAGTGAAAATCGCTCCATTATATTACTGAGATTTGTATAAAGCCTCTCAAAAAAAGTTTAAAAGATTTTGCTTGGCCCGATTTAAAAGAAAATGACTAATTGTTTTATGTAATAGTAAAAGAGAGAATAATAACGATTCCGCCTCTACGCAACGGTGACGTATCTAACGAGAAGACAGATAAGTACCAAATTAAAAATATATTGGTGTCTTAAAAAGGTATAATATATCATCAAAGGTAAAAGTCAATTTAAAACTAATTTATCTAAAGTTAGTTTTCAGTAATACTTCAGTTCATTTACAATGTGGATTGTTTAATACCTTGTAAATAAAATAATCATTAAATATGTAGACTAGAGATTGGTTTACGGTTTCAAATAATGACGGGTAAAACGCCTGAATAAATAACGAAGCAAGTTGTGTGATATCATTCAGAAATCACCCTAAATGTTTTAAAATGATTTTTAAAGAGTTACGTTATAGATCGCCATTATTGACATTATTTATTGATACAAAAGTATACGTCAGATAATTCATATTAAAAATTAACCCACCAACTAAGAAAATCACAAAGTCATAACCACTCAATTAGATTTGTACCCTATAGATATTTGGAAAGACTTAAAATTTAATTCACTATTTTATATTATGCACTATGGTTATGCGAATACTTTTTTTAATGAGCAAAATGTGTGAACCATTTTATGTATTGCGTTTTAATGGAAGTCCCATTAAAACATATTAGGTATCTTGATTTTTGTTTTATTTTTTGGTTTATTTATTGTTATGTGTGTGTGTTTTTACACTCAAAATGAGAACTTTAAAAACAAACATTTGCCTTATGTAAATTTTAGTTTTCCACTCTAGAAAAAATGAAATATTATTTTAAAATAAGCATTATAAAAACAAATCACAAAAGTTGACCCAACTAAAGTTACATGGTTGTGGCTCCTTACATTCTCGATATGTGACATTGTTGCAAGATTATGTCTTTGTATGTGGTTTCGCAGATATGTGGGTTATTTATTAATTTATGAATTTAACCGCTCCTTCAGTTGATACAGCTGTTATTTCAAAAATTATATTATTACAGCTCATATAAAATAATTGTATAATAGTAGAGGCTGGGCATTAAAGAGTTCTCCCGGGAGAGAGAACGCGGGGGGGGGGAGAAGAGTTAAATTGTTTACAGAAATATACCCCAAATAACTTCTAATACATTCGTTTACACTGTGAATAAATATCAAGTTTAATAAATGTTGTGCAGTGTTAACATTTGTGTTAATCTAATAAATATTCTAATGTTGAGTGCACTACACAAATTTTGTTAGATTCTTGACGTAAAACTTGCTACCTGTTTATTAATTTTAATATATGCTAATTTCCTATTTATCTTTGCTCCAAAGGATAACAAAGTATTAAAAAATATATATTTTTATTGAGCTTTAAAATTTCTTGTTTGGTTTTAATTAGTTATACATACAGTTGTTATATTATTTGTTTTATATACCTTATATGTTTTTATACGTTATTTTAAATATTAATATTCTGTTTACTTTGTGTTAGTGTTGTTTACGTAATATGAAACAAAGTAATTAATATATATATATATATATATATATGTTTATCATTTGAAATCGGGAGTTAATTTATACTCACGAAACGTCGATTATTAGTTTTTATTTACAAAACGAAGGCAAATGTCCATTAAACCATATAAATAATATATGGCTGTTATATTACATTTATTTTCTTAATGTTGGATAGTTTTATTTCTTAAAAAATGTATAACAACAAAACAGATAACACTAAAATATAAATAACAAATAAACACAAACTCACAACATTAATTATTGAAGTAGCCTCAAGTAAATTGTGTTGTTAATAGAATTTAAACAACTTTTAAAACTTGTGACTAATCCATTCTGACCTCAACACATAGACGACGATATAATATGACGGACACAACGGCACATTGTCGAAAAGACGAGAACAATAGCTGTGCAAAGGAAATGGATTAATGCAGGAATAGGATAAATAGGAGAATTTTATTACAAAAAATATATGTTTAATTTGAATGTAATATTTCAGTCATTTATTTATCACCTGTCTAGTTATTAACCAAAAGCTGTTTTCCGTCTTTATGCAATATACTGTCAATTATAAATCATGAAAGTCTTCAAAATCAAAATAATAAAATACTTCAGGTAAATAACAGTTACAGTTTTTTTTTACAATGTATCAAACTTATACTTTGACTGTTAAATCTCCTTTCTTTCTCACCCTCAAAATGTATTTATTTATTATGTTTTTGATTCAATGAATTTTAATTATATATTTTAAGGTAACAATAAAATATAGGTTATTACAAAAAAAATGATTTAACCAAACTGTAAGTTATAGCTTAGGTCACCACTTTAGGTTAACTTATTAACGAAAAGTTGTGTACATTCAATTTTGTATTGTTTACTTACAAAAAAAATAAATGTATGACAAATATTGCATTGATTTACTGTTTTTATTTTAATTATTAATTACAATTAATTGCCATAGTTGTTATGTCTATTATATTGGAACTTGGTGGATAAAAATGTAAATAGTACCTCGATAAAGTAAAGGCTATTTATACAAATGATGGTTTTGACTTTATTTGTCTTAGTTGTCGAAATTGACGAAATTTAGATTATTTATGATTATCTGTGATTTATAATTGTTGATCAATATAGTGAATATCAATCATTTATTTGTTACTTGTAATATTTGTTTTATGGGGAAATAGGTACATATGCTTCTAATTATGATTATTCAAGTATTTCTATAGATTATGTAAAATGTAAGTGATTGAAGGATTAAAAGTTTCGAGTAAAACTACCTTTAATTTATAATTTATGAAACGTCATTGTTATATTGTTTAGAGTAATACCAATACATTTATAAACTTTTGTGTGGTATAATACTAATTCCAAGTTTAATTGAGTCTATTTAAGGAAGAGTAGTGTATAGGAAGTAAAGGAAGTAAAGAGTAATTGTGATGTAAGATGTTTACAACGTGCATGTGTGAAGTACAAGTGATGTATGATGTACGATGAAATGATGAACACATGTAATGGGAACAATGAAAGAAAGCACAAAGTGCACAACGGCAAACAGAAGAGAAATATTTCACGTTAGGAGACTTAGACTTACATACGTCGAAGGCACGGAGAGGGTAGAGCCCTCACGAGAAACAGAGCTGTAGTGGAACGCGCCCTGTGTGGAAACATATGGAAGTGATGTTTTGTTTTGTATTGGTAGGCTAAGTACCCTCAACAATTCAATACTTATTTCAAATATACATTAGTGTTTTAACTTGTGGTATTATTAAATGTTTTCATTGTGTAATATCAACTATAGTTGTTATTTTAAGTTTAATATGTGTAATAAATATGCTATGTAATGATGCTTATTTGAAATAAGTACATTAAATTAAATGAGGGTTAAAAATTGTTATTTGTTCATAGTAAATAACTTGTAATCTTTTCTTAATCTTAAATATATGGAATAAATTTAAATTATGTGTTACAATTGTTAAATGAAAGACATGATGGAATATAAAATATTCTAAAGAGATATATTCTACTTACTGATATCCAAGAATATTGCTCTAAAATGTAAATTTTTCTTCGAAACTTTATAGATCGAAGTCATTCACAGGTAAATGTAAATAACAAGGCATAAAAATAATACACTTAACTAGAAAAATCTAGGTAGGGAATAGTTTATTATGGAAAACAAACATAAATAATCAAAATAACTATTTTATTTATAGATAATTTTAATGTAACTGTGAGTATACGAGAAATATCTATCATCCAAATCTTCGTTACTACCCAAAACAAGTCAAGCAGCAGTTCTACAACGAAGCAGGAGTATTTTATATTCATAATTATAAATAATTTTATTAATAAGTTCAGTTTTAGGGTTAATCACTTTCAGTAGAAACCTTAGTTACAATTTTTTTAATGTAATCTAACTGTGGTTGTAGTATAATTGCCAGATTTATAAAATAGCATTTAATAATAATTGATAAGTGCATTTTATTTATTCTTTTGTTGTTCTTCATATGGATCTATAATATCCCAGGGACAAGTTCTTTGCAAAATATTCCTTGTGCAAACCAAATCCGGGGTTTGTAAATATGTATCGGTACTGACTACCACCATCTGAATTTCGTTTATTATTTTCTTTAAACAACTAAAGAATGTATAGTACAAACGTAGTTCATATTCATTTTTGTATGACTACTTTTGTTAACTGATTTTGATGACATGTGATTTAAATATGTTTCATTTTAATTATAACCTGAGATTGTTAATCAAATATAGAGAAACGCAAGTGAGATTATTTAAAAAGAAAAATCAAAGTAAGTGTATTTTGTTACAGAAAGTTTATAATTTTGTATAAGTTGATACCACTATATAAATAGCAAAAAAATAAACCGGAAAAGGATTAAAGTAACTCCTACTATTTTAGGTAAGCAAATCAATATGAAAAACTAAATTCCAAGGCACATCAGTCCATGAAGAGTCTAGTCCTTCGTCATTTGTTTTCTAGGCCTCAGTCGGGCAGGGGGTTAGCACCATCGTCGCCGTTATTCAGTCTTCGCAACAAGAGTTAGCTACTAATTGCAGTTTTCCAAGAAGCTGGTTAGTACTTAAATTGTCTGTAACTTTATATTATAAAGTCAGATATAAAAATTTGGGACAAAAGTTGTTTAGTTTTAGTAGAAAAACAACTTTTACAATAAGTTAAACGAAATTTTAAACCATTTCTTTTTGATTTTTGTCTATATAAAAGTTAGTATTAATTAAATTGTTGTAATTTGTAGTAAAATATGAGTTACTCTTTTTCTTGGCAAATCTGTGATTCTTCCCTACATCTGAAGAAAGAAGTTGAAGTTTGTAGCCTCCATTCTAGGTAACTTTCAATTGATATTTTCGGGGAGGTGAGGTATTTGGATCATACAGTAGGACCAAATCACCTTTGGAATGCTCAGCTGTACTGGATTATAAATAAAGCAATTTTGTGGCAAGTATGCACCATGGGCAAATGTAGGGCAATCAGTTCTGTTGCAAAACATGTGGTATTACACCTAATATGGCTGCCTGGTCTTATGATGTCGTTGTGAGGCTAAAAGTTACTTATGGTACTTTTATTTGGTGGAAGAGGACGGGTTAGGTTTTACCAATAAAAAGCTATCGGATAGTGAGTCTCGGTATTGGCAGTGTTATACGCATCTATACCACAGCAGACATAGGCGTGATACTCTATATGACTCTTTACATATCTTTGTGAAAAGGAAAGCGTAGTCGACGGCCTTTATCTTGAAGGGATTTAATTAAAACCAAGATAGGCCTACCTAGTTAAGCATCTGGAAATTCTGGACTAAGTAAAGAAATTGAAGTTAGACATAACAGTGTTGGACGTAATGAGGAAGACAATGAAATTGATGGGTCATTCTAGATAATTGGAAGAGGCTGCCCATGTATGATATACAAATAGCCTCAATTTAAATAGTGCAGTTGGGCCACTTTGGAGTGGAGTTGGTGTTTTTGGACCAAGATTTAAATTATGTGTGGTTCTCGGATTCACCCCATCAGTTTTTCAAGCAGAGGTCACAGTTATAGACCTCTGAGTTAAATATATAATGAAAATACGTTTCCGAAATTCTAAAATTGACATTATTTCAGATAGCCAAGCCGCTCTAAGACTATTGAATCGTTCACCTGTAATTCAGCCTAGTGTTAGACTGTTGTCATGGGATGAATAATATGACCAGTGTGATCCTCTTCGACATGTTAGTAAAAAAGAATTTTGAACAGACTTTTAGAATAGACTGGATTTATAAATAGTAAACAATATTAAAATCCTAGAGGGATAAAATATATTACACTAATAAAAAAATAAAAAATCGGTTATATCATTAAAACAGATGGATCTCTAAACCCTCAGTAGTTTTGAAAAAATGCTTTACATTTTATATTTATATTAATGTTACTTATAATATGTTTCTTATTGATTTAGGTTTATAACGAAATTAGTAAAATTACTTGAATGTATATAATTAACTGTGCTATTTTCACATGACAATCTCCAGACAAATAAATGTAAAAAACCAATTTTTTTTAAAGATCTATCATTCATTCAACATTTATTTCATAAGAAAAAAAGAGATTGAAATATACTCCATAATACACAAATATAAAAACTTAAATTTTAAAAATAAATATTATATGAACTTTGTAGTTTATGTATATAATAAGTAAATATTGAAATAATATATATGCGAATCTGTTATATAAGAGATAAATAAAAAAAAATTAATTTAAAGACCGACTGACAAATAGTACTACTTGTTGTAAATCGTACAGATAACCTAAGACTAATTAATAATTTTACATTTACATGCTTAACAACTAAGTAGAGTTGTTATGTATAATTCAAAATACTTGTTCTTTACAATTTGGGTTCTAAAATGTAATAATTCTGATAATAATAAAATATTAATCTAAGTTATTATATACTTTTATTTAGTATTAAATCAATGCATACATCAAATTTATTGTGATTAAACTGCCAATGCACATTACATATATCATGTAAAATTAAAATACCACAAACAAAGTATAGTTATCTATGTTTAAAATAAAAGTGTATATAAATAATTTTAGAATGAAAAAAATAAAATAAAAATACATCGATATTTAAACATTCATCTCCAAAAAATCAGTCTAAATGAATATTGCAATATTATTAATTTAATTGTAGTACATGACTTAATTTATAAATTATATAACCACTTTTGAACAATTTATTTTACAAATTATATTTATATAAACTGTTCAATATGATAATGAATTGAATATAAATATTCTTTCAGTAATAAGAGAAGAGTTTTACTTACAGTTGGTGGCGACAAGTTTATTGTAGAACCACGTCTTTCTTGTGGGCCGATACTAGAATGTCGCCTTATTGGAAGGCCACCTCCTGGAGTACCTCCTGGAGATGACGCACAAGAAGGTGCAATACGAATTTTAGGAGTCATCAGAGTGTTATCTGAGAGACGTCGATTAGGAAATGCATTATGTACTCGAAGAAAGTTACTGTCCGGTGACGACGGTGATGCTCCAAACCACCAGCCGCCCAACATTCCTGAATCTATGACGAATTCAAAATTTTATTAATTTTAATTTATTAAAATATAATTAGTATATTTAATTTCTTTTTACTAAAAGCATCATTCGTGCATATAAAAGGAAAATATATAGATACTTATGCGATAAATAGCTAGACACAGATGTAAGACAATCCAAGTACATATATAGTAAAAGATTGAAAGAAGAGTAAAGAATGCGTACTTTTGCAACTAGAACTGCTTAAGCGTCTGGTATCGAATAGGCTAAGCTCTTCACTACCTGCCGAATTCTTCCTCGCCATATCTTCAGCACTAGATGTTTTTCTTTGTTCTATACGGAGATTAGGTATGTTAAATGGTGGCACATGCATGTTATCAGAGCTGTATAAATGTCTTAACGGTCGGTGACGCTCGGGACTTGGTAAAGATATGTTGTCAAGTTTCAGTCGATTTCGTTGGTTTCTGAAATTAAAATACTTAAATTGTGTTTTCATTAGCTAACCTTATTCATATATGATACTATAGAACAGTATGTGAAAGCACATAAATATCAAATATCCACAAACAGCTATATTATTACATGCAATACAAGTAATTATATGTTATATATATATATATATATATATATATATATATATATATATATATATATATATATAGGCAATATTATTCAAATCTGGAATACGGTATTTATTTATATAATTTAAAGTTTGTAAACGTGGAAAAGCTATTTAATTTTTTTTAATATATGTATCACAAAGTAATAAATAATGTTATTATTGAATACAAACTCCTGATCAGCTAGAAGATGAAGTTGATCTGTTCATCAAGAGTTTACAAAAAGCTCCATGGGGGAAAATACATCACAATATGATATTAGAAGTAACAATATTACGTATGAACCTGTCAATGGGCATATGACAGATGGTCAATAAAAAGTGAAAGGCTTAATAGGAGTGGCAACAAAATCTCTTTCCTGATATTAAAATTTCATTAAACCGATTCAATAATAACATCAAAGAAAAGATTCGCCATGCTAAAAATTTCCCTATTAAAAAATAAATCACCACGGATAATTGGAGAGAGGGATACTAATTATTTCCTGTGGAAAGCTGCAAAACACGTCAAAAACCCGTACGAAAAACCATCTCCTAATTAGATAATGCAACAATAAATGAGCAAGAAGTGACAGGACAAATGTGATGTATTTGCAAAATATTCGGAAGAAACTTTCATGCCGTCCCTAAAAAAGTAGATCATGTAAATGATTTACTCAATCGTAGAGAAATAACTATTAAACCTTGGACCTTAAAATAATTAAATGAAATAATCACTAACTTGAACATAAAAAAAAAAACTCCTGAATACGATCTCACCACGGGACATGTTTTGAATGAATTACCAAAAACAGCAACTTCAAACCTCCTGCAACATGTAAATGCTACTTTCAAGTTGCAATATATACCAAGTGAAGGAAAGGTAACGGAAGTTATAATGATCAAAAAGGCCTGTAAAGAGCCAACCAACAAAAACTATTTAAGAACTACTTCGCTTTTGCCAATAATATCCAAATTGTTTGAAAAGTGCGGTTTAAACGAACAAAGCCGATAATAGAACAGATGTAATTAATTCCTTATCGTCAGTTCGGATTCAGGATTAAACACTTAACAATAGACTAGGTACATGAGATAAATGCTTGAGGAAACATTGTAAAAAATAAAATATCTTCAAATTAATGTGTTCTTTGACGTATCACAAGCACTTGATAGGGTGTGGCACGAGTGGTGTACAAAAGGAATTATCAACTCAATTCTGCAAGATTTTGAAATATTAACTGACAGACAGAGAGTTCCTTTTGAAATATGGAAAATGAGTACTTTAAATTCAAGGAAATCCCTTCTAGGTATCGTGTCTTTAGATCGACTATGTAGTTGATTTTCAAAAGAGACAAATCTCAAAGTTAAGTTACGATACCTACTTTTTCAGATGATACTGCTATTATGGCAACACCAAACAAGGTCGAAGAACCAACAAAGAAACTTTTGGAAACTCTAGATATGGTCACTAATTGGACTAAGAAATATCCTATAGAATTAAATGACTCTAAATCGACTCGTGTTATTTTTAGAATTAGATAAGTATATGCAGTTATAGTGTTTCTAAATTCTCAAATAACCCCTCTTAGAAATGAAATCGGTATGACTTTGGATATTTTTTACGTCGAACATTTAAGAAAAAAAGAAATATCAGTTTGATATTAAATACAGAAAAATGTATTGGTTGTTCGGACGAAGATCAGAACTAGACACGTGTAACAAACTAATTTGGTGCAAAAATATATTACAACGAGTGTAAATGTACGAATTACAGCTGTGGGGCTGCACGAAAAAGTCCAACACTAATACAATACAGTACAAACTTTTCAGATCAAATTACTGAGGGATTTTATAGACGCACAGTCGTGGATATGCGACAAAACTATTCACAAAGACCTTGGTTTGTAAACTGTTGGGGAAGTAATAAAGTGTACTGCAATGAGGCACAAAATGAGATTACAAAATCATATCAACATACAGGTGCCGGGTATGCTCAATGGTAATGATACAGTGAGATCAACAAACACAGGTGCTGGAGATACTCTACGGTAAAGATGCGGTGAGGAGACGTAAAAGAACAAAGCCGTTACAAGTTGTAGTCTCGAGGGGTAGTTCAAGTAGTCATTCACTGGTATGGTTTTTTAATTTTTTTAAATGTTATTTTATATAAATGAATTATATTAGATAAGTTTATTCTTAGTTGTAGTTAAATAAATAATAATACTTGAATTTTCAGACGCTGAAAAAAGAGTTAAAATACCTGTCTATGTGATCCAACATCTCTTGAAGTACATCGAAGAGTGTGCTGAATTGTTCAAGGTTTAATGAAGGGTTGACAGTTTGTGGAAGAAGAGACGGCATCACTCGTGTTGCCATCAGATTAACGGAGAGCCCATACTTTTTATCACTCAACATTAGACGATAAATATCTGTTGAACAGTTAGTAAGATATAATTACGTGAAAACCCTATACATATACAAGAACTCCGTATATGCTTCTGTGCATGTAATTGTATAACAATCATAAAGTAGCAAAATGTCACACCCTCACAAAAGTATTTACCATTGTTACGATACATGTTACAATTTGTTTATTTAGTCTCCCCGGATATTGTTTATTACACGTTTGTTAACTTTATTCATAATATTTTTGCATGGTTTTTATATGTGAACAAACAGTTTAGTAATTTATTATGATAAAATTAATCAAGCTAAAACATAATAATGTACATTGACTTAAGTAGTAGGAAATAGGGGTTCGTACAGAATGATTAAAGGATTGTCGTTTCATGGTACCGGTGGCTCCCCTCCTCTAAACAAACCATTAATCCTATTTTAACCCCATTTTCACTCCAATTTGATTTATTTTTTACCTCCATTTACCCCCCCCCCTCAAAACCCCTGTTTCTTTTAAGCATATGATTTAAATGAATTTGGGAGAGATAATATTGTATACTGAGTTTTACCAAGTTCTTAGTCAATTTAAAAGACTATACATTGAAGTGCGATTAGTTAGAATAATGAACTTAACTATTCGTTAATTTATGAACATAAATGAGTTATTTATGATGGAAAAACTATAAATTGTTGATTGTTTCTGATAGAGCTCCACATATTTTCAGAAAATTATATAATTCTATATTTTTTTATTCAAATTTGCAAATGAGACCATAACTGAATTTACTGAATTTGCAAGGGCTCTTATATTGCGTAGGGAGTAATTTATCCTCATTTTTAATAGCTCCTAGTAAATAACTATGCAATTTCGAGATTACCGAACTGGATCTTCACCTTTTTTTTTTAACTCTAGGACCCCAGCTAGATTTGTACTTCTCAAATTATAACATTTGGGGAGGAGTTACACATCCCCATGTAAAATTCCTCCTGACGGACTCCTATGCAACCCCGAAGATACTTAGCTCAATCTACACACATACAATCCTTTGAGCCCTAGATGTATCTACAAGGGTTGACATTTTAAGAGAAAGACAATGGTCAACTAAAGGGTATCATTTTTTTGTTCATAGGAGCCATCCCTATGTTCAATGGCTTCCAACGGATGCCTATGCAATAACTAGGATTCCTAGTTAGATGTACACATTTTGGCAATCCCAAGGCGTCCAGCTTGATTTTTACCTTCTCCACAGTCTTGTCAACACCGAGAGTACATATCTGGATCACCAACTTTTTCATCTTGAGGGATCTCAGCTGGATAAACACATTTTTAGTGTTTACATTTGGGGAGGGGTGGCTCATCTCCATTTACAATGGTTTCAACCCCTGGCGGATGAGTATCCAACTCCGAGGATACCTAGCGGACTCTACACATATACAATCCCAAGGGCCCCTAGCTGAGTATACTAGGGTTGAGATTTTAAGGAAGCGTCCTTAGATTTCTATAGTATTATTTTGAAAGAGGGTGTGAGCCATCCCTATGATCAATGGATTCCAACGGATCCCTAGTGTCTCAGCTGTACATACACCTTTTTTCAATCTTGGCATCCCCGAGAATTTGTAGCTGGATCTACATCTTATGGCATTCTCAAGGGACACTAGAACCCTCTTTGACAATCCCGATTGTCCAAGCTGGATATAGACTTTTCTATTTAGTCTTGGCAACCTTGAGGGTACCTAACTGGTTCTGCAGAGCATTTCCGAGAGTCTTAGCTGGATCTCCACTTGGGTGTGGTGGGTGTGGGGTGATGGGAGGATTTACTGAGTTATTGTGTTGGAAGAAGGTGTGGTGGGATGGTTTTTTCTGCCGTGGGTGAAAAAATAAAAAAATAGGTAGATAGAGAGTAGACAAGTGGTCGAAATGGGATAAGCGGGCTTCGGTACCACGGAACCACAATCCTTTGAACCTACTGTAAAACTCAGTATTTCCTACTGCTTTTATACGTAATTTACTATTAAATCTAGCTCGAATATAAACGTATTGTTTGACAATAATGACAACTGTGTAGCCACCATTGCATATTTATAGTTGTACTTATTTCATTGACAACTAAATTATTATTAATGACTGCTGGAGTAAGCTCTAGATTGATAAGATTCACATGTTTAGACACAAACCTCTCACTGTACAGTTTACTTGTGCTGATAATCTTTATTTAATTGTATTATTACCATATGCAGCAGTATAGAAATGGATGTTCTAAATACATGATGTAAAGTCAAATCACGTTGGTTCCCAAATATTTTGATTTAAAAAAAAAAAAAAGAAAAAAAAAGTTATTTAACATCACATCCGTTTCTATACATCACGTATTACCTATATAATTATAATATTAGACAACTTTGTAATGCTGTTGCGGCCAAATATTTGAAATAAATAATTAGTATTAATAATTTTGTCATAATTTTAAAACACTTCAAGATTTTATTATTCGTTTGTTGTGGAAATTATTACAACTTTGGCCAAGATTTAAGTATTAGACCATCATTCCCGACGTGGTTTTGTTTCAATTAACGTTTATGTTTGTAGTTGTGTTACAAATTTGGTTAATCTTGGGCCAATTGTTAATTTTGAATAAAGGATTCAGGAATAAATTTGTTTTAAAAATCTAACAGGTTATGGCATCCGTACGCATAGCTATTTTGTTGGGATGTACGTAAAATAATATTTAATGTATATCGGATATGTAAACTTCCGTTCTTTCAAATACTTTCATGTTTATTTAATAAATGGTAAATGTTAACATTTAAGTTAAATTTTTCGAAAGATTGTCGAAAGAGTAAAACTATTAAATAAGCCTTAAATAGTTGGAATACCAAATTATAAAGAGTTAAAAATGAAGGAAATACCTATATTTTATTGATATTATTAGTTTGAATAAATTAATTAAGATTTTAACATATTAATTCAACATTTCGCCCACTTACAATCGTCCTATCGCAATAAATACAATACATTTCGAAAGCTAATACACCCTAACCTTTTTAGCAAATTTTCATTTGTTTACATATAAAAATAATTTTTTTCTAATTAAAATTTAATAAATTGATTATGTTTTTACCAAAATGTATTCAAAATGTTTATAAATTTAAATAGGTCTATCTATAAATATTTTTTTATTGGTTTATATACCAATTTCTGTGGAATATTACCTCGGTTACAGGGTAATTTTGTTGATTCCGTACATAAAAACTCCAAAATGTTTCCATCTAAAAGTGTTTGCATTACACACATAAAATCTATGTATCTTTGGGAGAACATAGGTATTAAAAGCTTGGGTTTTGAATAATAATTATACTTTTGGTGAATTTTTGAAAATAGTCATCACTTTGTAGCAAATTTTCACTTTTTTCGTAAAAATTAACCATGTCTAATAAAAGTTTTATAAATTAATTTTTCTTTTTAGCAACTTTTATCCACAAATATATTACAAATCTCTAGTAATACTAGAAAAAATTCAAAAACATTTTTTTGCATTGTGTACATTACCATTTCTCTTTTGTCCTCGGAAACGGGACGATTTTTTTATTCCTGACCTAATAACTCAAGATTTTTTAGATCTAAATTTATTTCCACTACAATACTAAATTCTATGCACCTTTCTGAAGGAAATGATAATTTGAAGTTGTGTTTTGCATAATATTACTATTTTTTATTTATTTATTTTTTCAAATTAAGCCTGACGATTTTCCTTTTCCCCTAATTATTTTTTAAATGTAACAAATTTTTTTTTTTTTTTTATCAACTCTTATTCAAAATTATATTACAAAACTTTTGTATATCTTGAAAAACAGTGATAAAAACTTATTTTGGATGATTCAGGTTTTTCTAAAAAATGATACATTAATTTTTTGATACCTAACATACTTACTCCAAAACGTTTTCAAAATTTTTCTTTTAATATATAGATAAGTTCTACCCATATTTCTGAGAAAAATGATATATTATAATTAGGTTTTGTATAAAAATAATAAAGAGAATTCATCCGCCAGTCCCAGGTCGAATAAATGAATTATGATTTTAACATATTAAATTTTGATTTTTGTGTTATTCAAGTTGTAAGCCACGGTTAAAACCAATACAGTATATTGGTTTTCATCAATATACTGTATATGGTTTAGTATCATTTGTTGAATTAAAATAATTATAAAAATAAATCTTATGTATATAGGTAATAAAGTTATTTAATTTGTTTCACTCAAACATGAAACCCAGATTCAATTAAATAGAAAAACTGACGAATGTTATTTATGTGCCTATAAATATAAAAATATTATTATTACAAATTGGAAGATCAATACGATAACTTTAGAAACATAAAAAAGATATCCTCATTATCGAAAGACATGGAATTTTCATTAACATAAAATGGAAATGCAAATGGAATTTGGATTTTGGTACATAGGTACCAAAATCATTGGCGCAGTATACATTTTAAAAATTGAAGGAACATTATTCATCGGGGAAAACTTAAAGCATTAAAACTGAATATTTAACATATTTCCTCAGTATAAAGTAAACACAGACAAATTAAAATCAGATGTTGATTATTGTGTCAAAAATGTAGTATTGAATATTATTACAGACTTTAAATGTCGATCCCAAAAATGTAACTACACATACTCATATGGGAAACAATGGAGAAATCTAAATTTCATTGTTTTTATATCCCTAAGAAATTGACTAATTTATAATTAATTGTTGAATCTACGTTATGCCATAGTTCGTCAACTATTTACAATATTTCAGTACAAATCAATATCAGAGAAGTGATAATCTGTGGTGAACAGAATTCAGCTTGGACCATATCGTTATTATTGGATACCATTCATTATTTACAACTTCCTTACAAATAAAGAAAACAAATGGGTTTGTTATTCTATATACCGCGTGTTAATTAAATCCCAAGCCTGCTTAATATTTTTCTTACCATTACAGATAGAGCTAAAAGCTTTGCACATTGTTAATAGACACCATAACCTATTTTAGTACGTAATCCAGGAGAACGGCCCATGAGGAGTAAGTAAGATATCTTAAATGTGAACATAGGTCAAGTTGTACATATATTAAAGGTCATTAAAAGTGGAACACGATGTCGCGAACCCGACCTCAAATGTTCACATTAGCTAAAATAGCTTGGGTTTAAAGTTCATATTAAATCAAACAAGGAAAATGGATTAACCATGATGGGCCTAAAAGAAAAAGTTATTTGTGAATGATAGTGGGTAACCCGCAAACAGGAAACATACTTGCTTTAGATGCAGCAATCATATATTGCTCTAGTTTTGCCTGTGAATAAATAATAAAAATGCAAGAGACTTCATTATATTTACCTAATAATTGCAAATTTAAGAAATCTTTGAACAGATGCCATTTACGGCTCGGTTGTCCGTTTGAGATCGGATTTAAGGCATTGTACTTTACTAATAAAGACCTGATAAAGTTTATGTACATATCAACCAATGCTACATTTAAGATGTCCTTTTGACTCTTTAAGGGTCGTCCCTCATTAGTGGTAAAGAGCCAGTGAGTAGTCTAAGAAATAGTTTTTAAATACAGATATTGATTTACAAAGTTTCATAACCTCTACCTAGTATACATTATTAGGCTGTTTTCATCCTGCCTGATATTGTATCTAATATGAACTTCAAACTCATGCTATTTTAGTTAGGTTGAACCTTTTGATGTCGGGTTTTCTGCATTGTGTTCTACTTATAAAGGCCTTCAATCTGATGTACAACTCGACTTATATGCTCTCATTTAATATCTCCTACTTACTCCTTGTCGGCCGTCCCCCTGTTAAGGTAGCGGTCCAAGGAATACGTACTAGGATGGGGTAATGGATAGATATTGGTGTCCATTAGTAATGTGCAATGCTTTGTATCTCTACTGATAAAGCACAAATGTCAATAGTTGTTCACAACTCTATCAAATGAACCAAAGTTATTCTATAGACATTTCTAAATCACCATCAACCATTATTCGAAATGGGTTTTTAAAAACAACTCCTGTTTATTTTCAGATTGCAGAATATTTCTAAATAAATTAAGATGATTTTCAAATTAAACTAAAATTTATTTGGTTCACTGATTTTAATTATAATTATAACATGTAACTGAGACAGTAATCATTAGATGAAATACCAGTGCATTATTAAAAATAGCGCATTTGCAGCTGGAAGGCACTTACTTACAACCCTGAGTATGATGTCTGGGTCCTGCAGTCTAACATCCCACAGTAGTGGTAGAACCTCATCAATTATCTGAGGTCTATCTAACCTGTCAAGGGTCTTTTCCACACAAGCCAATATATTTAATACTATTTTAATGTCCCCAGCATTTTTTTCATACACAGTCTTCATTTTTGGCAATACCATTCTACGTATTGCTGTTTCATCAAGATACTCAGAGACGTTAGTTACGGCCACTAATGCTGCGCTCTGGAAAAAAACAAATAAATTACTCCTCCTAAAATAACTTTACAAACACATAATAATTAAAACAAGGCCATAAATTATATTAGATATATTATAAGACTTACCGTCACAATAGTCTATGTTTGTCTGTAGTTATATCACTACGGCCGTTTCGGCTATTCAGCCATTTTCAAGTGTTATGCGGGTATTACCGTTGTCTTAGTTTAAAATCACAAATTACGAACACACGACACATAACAAACACACAAGTTCTTTAACCCTTTGAGTGCCACAAGAAAATTTTCATAACTCACCCAAAAATGCCACAGGTATAAATGGTTTTTTGGAGAACTTTGTTATAATTGACACAGATTAAATTGTATACAAGATATCTTAACAAATTTAGTGTCAAAATGTTCAGTGTTACCTAGGCTACAATTATATTTGTAAATAAGTTGGATTCTATATGTAAAAAAAAAATATTTATTTAAAAACCAAACTTTAGATAATTTAGAAAAAAAAATTTTACATTTTTTTTTTTTTTACCTCACAAACCAAAAATATTTTATATATGGGAAGTGTGCTATTTTCTATCTATATACTGTTTTCTATAAGTGACCAAATTTTTAAATTATTTGGTTGAAAACCAAACTCAAACAAAAAACTTTTATCTCAGAACTAACCTATCCCAACCTATCCTAGGCCTATTTTGTTTACCTGATGTACTAGGTTAATCTAAGTTTAAATCAATATCACTATCACTAAACTGATTGTCACTATCACTTTCTGGTTGATATAACGGGTCTAGATCACTGTCATTCCCAAATAAATGTAACAAATCATCTTCAGAGGCTAAAGAGTCATCGTCTGAATAACCTAAAAGTAATCTGTCTACTTCGCTACCTCTTAGATTTTCTTCCGCCATTTCAAAGCAATATATTATCCAAAATACTACTTTAAACTTGTAATAACTAAAATAATAACCTTCAACAAACAAATAATAAAATATCACGAACAACAAACTTCAAAAAAACTGATGACTGTAGCGAGAAAATAATATCAACACACAATAATATCAGTACACTTCTAACCTGCAAGTGAAAATGACAACAGCTGATTTTGTGAATCAGTAATTATTGTTGTCATCTGTTTAGTTAGCTAAAACAAAATTTTTTCCACCACTGAATATCACTGGATATACCACAAAGTATTTTAAAACACCGAAATACTATATAGCAGATTACAAATAAATTAATTAAACTACGAAATACGCAGTGGCGATGGATCGTCACCGTGGCATTTCTCGCACGAAAAAATGGTGACGATAGATCGTCACCGTGGCACCCAAAGGGTTAAACATTTAAAACATGATGCAGTAGGCCCACTGTCACAACGCGTACTCTACAGTAGGGTACGTTGTGTACGCGTTGTGACAGTGGGCCTACTGCATCATGTTTTAAATGTTTAAAGAACTTGTGTGTTTGTTATGTGTCGTGTGTTCGTAATTTGTGATTTTAAACTAAGACAACGGTAATACCCGCATAACACTTGAAAATGGCTGAATAGCCGAAACGGCCGTAGTGATATAACTACAGACAAACATAGACTATTGTGACGGTAAGTCTTATAATATATCTAATTATTAATCAGTAGTCAGAATGGCGAAAACAAATATGTATAAATTATATTTCTTTAGTTCCAAAAATAAAGAACACATTCATTATATAAGAGCTTCAAAAAAGATAAAAAATAGATTTTTTTAAACGTTCAAGACTAATAATATAGAGTTAAAACTTTTTTTTGGGGTGAGTGTGGGTTTAAGTAGTTTTAAGTGGGCGGTGTTAGGTCAAAAAAGTTATTATTTCGTTTCAATTTTATAAAATTTTGATAAGTTAAAATAAGTGACTGCGTGTGTAGTTTGATGCATTTAAAGAAAAATAAATTTGACATACATTGGTGTTTTGTAGATAATATTAATAGTGAGGTTAAAAACTAAAAGAAATAAATAACTTATACTTACGCATTAAAAATTTAGCACGAACGCATGAAGTGCAAAGAAGGTTGGTTAAGGCCAAACATTAAGAATTTATTAGTGGTATTAATACAAACAATGGGAGATGGTTAGGAGGGAATCGAAATCCGGAGGAGGTTTCGAGTTATTGTAAATGTAGTGTATTAAAAAATCGGGATAAAACATAAAAAATTACTTCAATAGAAATAACAATTTTCAACTCTGGATTATGTTACTATGATTAATAATATTCATCTTAATTAGGTTTTTTTTTTTTTTTTTTTTTTTTTTTTTTTTTTTTTTTTTTTTTTTATTAATAAAAAATATTTTTCGTAAAGTGAGTAAGGGGAAATATACAGTTATTAGGCGTGATTTAATGAAATTGTAATAAATTGTAATGCCAGGCCTGTCTGTGATTAGTAAGCTTGTAGTATTAGTAAAAAAGTAATGATAGTGGTGGACAAAAATATTTGATGTAATAATTAATATCAAATATAACGCATAAATCGAGTTATTGGTTGTTGTGGACATAATGTGGTAGGCTTCCTCTTGGTCTTAAATATTTACAAACAGGAATTAGTATTAAGTTTGTAATTTTATTTTATTGTATTTTATTTTTATTCTAACGATAATTTATTCATTAATGGGTGTTCTGTAAATAATCCGTTTTTATTATAAGTGAAATGAGACACTAATTAAAATAAAAACTATAGATAAAAGTTAAAACGTGTCATGGGAGGGGGGGTTGAAAACATTAGATTATGAAACTTTAAAGCAAGGATAAGGCGGATAGGCAATCCACAATACAGTATTGAAACTGAAAAACTCTAGGAAGGCGCACTGAACCCACGCTGAATTAAGGAGTGCAGAATTGAAGGAAAGTGGTGGAGGTAATTAATTAATCATCACAGATTTGTATCCTATATTATAATAATTAAGAGAAATAAAAATATAATATATCTTATTTTTAAAATGTATCAAAGTATACCTGAACTTGAATAGTAGTGCTCTCAAAGGCGTTGTAAAGCATAGGTAAGACTTCGGTACGAATATCATCCCTAGGAGTCTTCTCTAGGATTACATGTAGATTTTCTAGCAGAGTTACTGTTGCCTGGATTGACTTTGGTATTGAGAACACACTCCTGTAAGACATTAGCCAGGAGATAAAAGCAGATTTATAAATTCAAAAAATACATATTATTATTATTATAGAAATAAAAGTTGCAAAAAAAATTGCACACAATTTATAACTTTCCAAATCTTAATAAAACTAATCAACACTAATTGTCACAAAAAAATGTTAGTTAGAGAATTACCAATACAGAAGTGAATATGAACCAAATATTTGAAAAATATTGTTATATTTTGAAAGAAAAGTCTAAATTAGCTTCATTTTTGCCATAAATCTAACCTAAGTTCTATGTATTAAAATCGAGCTGGAAATGAATTTGGTCAAGATTTCTTTGTTTTGGCAACTATTCCTGAACTGTAATATTATTTTACTTGCATTTTCCATATGGGTTTGAATCATTATTATTTACATTTCATTAAAAATTGAATGAAACCGGTAAATTCGATTTGGAGATCTTACTTATTTTAAAACAAGCCGCTATCCCATTATTGTTTTATCAAAAAATGTCTCTTTCGGTAAATATTTAATTTGGTTTGTTTATATTTAGTTTTGGTATGGGCAAGTGAGAAAATGGATCCAGTTTTTCAGACCATTTAATTCCTTTAGATTTAAAGGAAATTGATTGAAAGATTGGTAGCTTATTTAAATAATAATATTTAACAATGTATACACTCAAAATTAATATTACTCAAATGCGCCGTGCGTTAAGTTGACCTTATTAATGTGAAACGTAAAATCGTGTAATGTGAAATTGGCACCACTTCCTCATCACTCAATAGCATGGTTGGCAGCACTGTTTTTCACTTTAAATGAACTTTCATAGAGTACAACTGGAAATATTCAACTAAAATTCTATTTCAGCCTTATTCACATCTAAAAGTTCTTCTTTTTCATTTCGGGCATTGAACTACAAAAGGGTTTTGATGGAAAAGGGTATGTTGTTGATAACTGTTCTTCTGTGTAACTAAACTAATTTAAAGTCGAAGTATCGTAAGGCTAGCAACATATAAAATTACTATAAGCAGCAATTTTAGATTAGAATAACTGTCGTTTTGCGTAGGTTTTGTTAACTTTATAATCTTTCAAAAATAACATATCTTTTATCATTTTAAAAAATACCATACAACATTTTGTACTTGTCCCTCCGTTTTTATACCCATGTTATACATCAGTTTCTTAGAAAATGAAATATCTTTACCAAAAAACAAAAACAAAACTGTCAAGTTAAAAATGTTCAAATATTTTACAATAAATGGTATAAAAATATTCGAATAAATTTCTCAATACCAAACCAATTAAAAAGGAACCAAAACTAATCGATAATAAAATTCTCATGGATGTCTTCTTTGAACAAATCATTTTATATATTTCAACCAGGGCCACATTTAAATTCGAGCCGTAAGATAACAATTATTCTTGAACAGTTATATTTTTTTACTTGAGTTTTTTCACACAGATTTGTATCTTTAATCTTCCACTTGACTAAATTTGAAATGAAATCGGTAGAGTCGATTTTGAGAAATTACGAATTTTATAAAAGCACCAAGATTTTGAGTTTTTATTTCTTCTTTCAGTTAACCTCAACCTTTTTTTATCAAAAAATTGATATTTCTTCCAAAGATAATAATAAATTTGATTAAAATCATCCGTTTTGTGTTTGGGTTGAACACCTGACAGACGATAAACGCTAGACAGACAGACGTTTTTAGACTCAGGATATATAGAAACGTGTTTCCCACGAAAACACGACACCACTTTTTGATCTCACAAAAATATTCTCCATATTATAAATATGTGAGAAAGTAAAATATAAAATCTTACTTTTGTTTAAAGTACTTTTCTAAGTCTTTATACTTCAAATTAAAACACTAATAAATTTATATCTCTTGCTATTTCAGAGAGCTCTAATATCTTTGACATATCATAATTTTTAAACTGAAATGATAAAAAAAATAATTTTCCATCTTGGAACCACGATTATAACTTTTTGTAAATGCATTATGAGTACTTTTCAAACTCTAGTCTGATGATTCAATTTTAATAATGAAAATAATAAATTTCCAGTTGGTTAAAGTGTAATTGTTATATAGTAGTAAATAATTACCTAAATTTCATTCTGAAGTATTTTCATCCTTATGAGTGTAGAGTCTGAAATAACGTAATACGCGGTAAATATATAGCCTTGTTATGAATATATTTTACACCAACATTGTCTTCATTTTAATACCTGAAAATTGTATTTCAATTTGTTCTTAATTTTCAAAATTTGAATATTGTCTCATTTTGAGCAGACAATCTAAGTGGTCTTCACGCCAAGTACTCTCCAATAAAAGGCTCTTATCACAACCATTGTCAGGCAGTTTCTCACCGAACTTGTAGACGCTTATCGAAAACCCCTTAATATGGAAGACGCTTTCATTGCAATATATTCCATCTTGTTACTCCATCCTCCACCCCACCTAATCGAATTCTTAATAAATACTCTTCTCAATAACCTGTACTTGGAAAGTTGGAACTATGTCTGTGTATGTAGCAAACAACATAAAATGATTTGATATAACTGTTTAGACTATAAAAGAATTATATCAAACAGATTGTTCTGGGTATTAATGTAATAGCAAGAGTTTCTTGTTGAAACTCCATATTCAACGATAAAATAAAGCAACAGCTTAAAGTTTCAAAATATTTTAATAATATAAATGCCCGATGATGTCGCAAGGCGAAACAATTGTAGCTCATTTATATTATTAAAATATTTTGAAACTTTAAGCTTTTGCTTTATTTTATCCTTGAGGTTCTTCTGGTTTTAAAATTCTGGTCTAATGGATTGTTAATCGGACATTTGCCATCAATTTTGTACATTAAAACTAATATACGATTTTTCGAGAGTATAAATGTGAATCTAGAACATAAAAGAGAAAACACCAACATAGCCTAGTAGCCTAGTGCCATGTTGGAAACTAAAACTAAATCCATATTTTAAGAAAAGAACTCAAATCTAAAACTAGCCCTAAGCTATATTGGTGTTTTTTTTTTCTTTTATGCTCTTGTGTCGCACTTGATCACGAGAGTTAACTTATTTTCTCGAAACGTCGTGTATTGTTTTTATATATACAAATGATGGCAAAAGTCCGATTAGACCATGTGTTGTACATGAAAAAGTTACATCAGTTTTTATAACTAATTTCTCAATCATGAAGTGGAATTATTGCGATCTCTCTTATGAAACGTCTGAAATAATAAAATGTCCACACGTTCCACCCGAAAGCGTAATTTTTCAACATATTTGTTTTACTATAAATCTACAAATTTATAAAGTAGAAAAATTCTCCACAACTACAGCTGAAGATAAAATGCAACTTATCTATACTTACAACGATCTCGATATTTTATTAATAAATTAATCTACCTTTTGACGAAGATGGAACTTCAAACCACAATTCATTGGCCTAAAAGGGAGAAACTCTAAAACCATTCACAGAAATACCGTTTAAAGATCGAATTAGGATGAGGAAAAGAAATAAGGGAAATATCGCTATGGACCTACCCCCCCACCCCCCCTTCATTCAAACACGAATATCAGTCGATGTTTTCAATTTAAAATAAAAAAGTGTTTTCAATAATAAAAATTAGGAACATTATTACGAACAATTTTTTTTATCGTAGTCTCAAAAATTATTTAGTCTTCAGTATTTTAGTTGAATTTACTCTAATATAAGATGTAAGCTAAATTTTACTTTTCGTTGAATAATTGAAAAAGAAAACACAAAACTCTTATATAAATGGATTTTCTAAAATTCAGATTTATGGAAGACCTTCATAAGTCTGTAGCAGCTCATTTTATGGAGCCTGGCTATCTCCATAACAACGTCAAAGTCTGGAAAAGATAGGATAGACATAAACACAAAAGACTAAAGCTCTTGTCAGCCTCATGTTAAGGTATTTAAAATGTAATTGGCCACAAAATCTGCATATAATTTTGAAAAATAGTTAGACGTAATGTAATAATTTACTGATTATGCCATTAAACTGAGGTGTATTATTAGGATATGTCCAAACATCGGTACTGGTAATACTAAAATAACAATCAAAGTTTATATTTACTCCAAGACTTTTCTAATAACGCGCGATATTACAAACAGAAAATTTAATAGAAGCAAAATATTAATAATGCTTGAGGAAGATACCATTTCTGAAATCAAAACTTTTGTCACCAACTTTCGTAAGTCTGAATATAAGAACATCCTCATTATGGCTGTCAAGTGATTAAATTTTTAAATATTAATCTCCTGGAAGATGGGATTTGTAGACGCAGCAAGGTAGAATGACAGAAAAAAATCCCAAGACTTGCCTTATTTAATTATTGCTTTTAAAGGTGTGTGAAAATTATGGTTTACTGAAAACAATTTTAAGATTTAATTTTTAAAAACGGAAATACAAGAACGTCTATTACTGAAGGAATCACTGAATAACACAGTGACACCTATTTTACAAATCACTGACAAACAACAGAAGTTACAGAGTTACATTAAATACCTAATCAACATCAACCACACCCGTTAAACACTCCTAACCTATGCTACTTGTTTAATTTTATTAATATTATTTAAGAACAAAATTTTTAAAAATAGCGAAAAGACCCCACCATAGGTTTATTCAAATTCCTAAAATAATTATCGACCACAGTGTGTTGCGTTGGGTCAGAATAACGATTTTTACTTTAAGCCACTTTTCTCGTTACCTTAAATATGAGGTACTGATATTTCATGTTTCCTATTACTCCCCCCCCCCTTCCGGTGAGACTACGAATATAGCGGTTGAAATTAGATCCCTATGTCAAAAGATAGGGTAAAACGTTTTACCATTTCTTAATATGATTATTAGTTAAATAAAGGTGCACAAATTAATTTAAGTGGTCGCCGTTTGATTTATATATATATATATATATATATATATATAGGCCTATATATATATTATAACTTTTAGCATATTTCCTTTTTGTAATACCAACCGTTAAAAGTTCAATTTATGTGAGTTAGCTATCTGCACTTATTTAGAACTAGGTATAACAGATCTACATAATTTTTTTTTGTGAATTGGCTAAGAAATGGAAATAGGTAAATCAGCTTTACGCAAGACGCTTATTTTGTTTTACTTCTAGAAGTGGATACAGAATAAATATTAAATGCAAAATACACTTTTTAGTTAGCTTATTGTTTAACATTTTTTTATTCAAACGTTCAAATGATAATTAATACACTATAATGGTTTTTATTCGAATTAAGTTCAATCACTTTTTAATAACAGGGAAAAAATCTCCACTCTAAAGATTGAGACAACTTTAAAGATGATTTCCTTTACTTAGTTAATTTAATAATCAAACAATTATTAGATAATTTATCTAAAAATAACTCTTTGTTTCTAGTATGTAGAAATTATAAGTTTCAGTTAAAAAATACTCGCCATGTGAACTATCTATGAACTGACAAAATTTAAATAAAGTTCCTATATCACGAAATGTTATTAAAAGTTATCTATTTATCCATGGAATTCATAATATTGATGGCTTATATTTTAAATACATAATAATTACTTATATCGACTAAAAAATAAGCCTCTAAACTTCATTAATTAATTATGGTTATTTAACAAATATCAACCCTACTTTAACAAAGTAGTTTTAATACAACTGAGCTGAATTATCTTTTAAGTGATTATATTTTGATGTATACAATTAATTATTCTATTTAATCAATTTGATCAATATTATAGTAGTTACCTAAATGGCGGTAGGATTATATTCTCATACTCTTCAACAGTACATTCCTGTACCAGATATATTATTGGCTGAAGGACTGCCGCCAACACTTCCTGAGTTTTCATCTCTATTTGTAAACAAGGCCATACATGCTGGAACCATAGTTTCTGCAAAAAAAAATCATAAATAGCTCGATAACATAGATCTAACAATTCAAATAATAAATCACAATGAAACAGTTGCTATTTTTAAGTTAGAGTACTGGTTTCTAGCTAAGTAAAGTGATAAATAAACATAATAAGTACTCACTCTTGGAATATAAGGTAACACTTCCTTGAGAGTGTTTCTATAGAAATGCGATTTCTGAGTAGGGTCCTTCATGTTGATGACGTCGAGGAACTGCAGCGCCTGCACTGCAGAATCACTGAAACAAGGTAAAGAAAAGTTGTATCCTTGCATTTTCTTTATTATTGTTTGAACAATAATTTGTGTAGCGTCATACTTGAATCTAAAAAAAATGGGACAAAGTAAGAGAGAGTGGTGATCGTCTCTCGATAAAAAAGTATTGAATTTTACGTCAGAAGGTAGATGTAAGAAATTAACTTTTATTCTTGAGCTTTGAGCCATTTTGTTCTAAGGGAAATCAAACGCATAACATGTAAACTTTTAAAAAAATATATTTTGTAATAATAAAATTGATATTTGGCATGTCAAAGTAAATGTATATCTATGTCTTATCTGGTTTTAAAACTTTAATTATAATTGCACGGGCTTTTATTTCGTAAGGAAGAAGGAAACTAAAAATAATTTCATAACTAACATTTTGCAAACAAGAATTAAAATTCCAGTGCCCCTTCTTATACTCACAACTACTCAATTAACCAAACAATTATATATATATATATATATATATATATATATATATATATATATATATATATATATATATATATATATATATATATATATTATATATATATATATTACCTCCTGTCAAATTTAACCCTATCTTTCTTGAAAATGGTATTTCATGTAGGTATTAGAAAGGTAATTAAGTGAATTATATTTTATTTATATTTAACGTTTATAAATTTATTATGTCACTAGGTACGAAACCTTCATACAACATCTACTACGAAGTTACACGGTTTTGAGTAAATTTGTGAGATTGGGTTTGACAGAAATAAAATATATTGTAAATAGATAAATAAATATTAGTTTTATCAATTGCTTGTTGTTTTGTTATGATCAACTTTTAAGAATATACTATAGGTTTTACCCTCAGAAGATCACTATCGTTAGTTCGGGGTTTCATTGCCGAGTGACCCAAAAAAGAATATTCACCTTTTTAATATAGTGTTGGGTTAGATCCCTTTATTTCATCTGTCCTACATGGTCTCACTCGACCAACTATTCTGACCCTGATGCTATTAGAGAGCTAGGAGTTTTTATTTTATCTTTTTTTTTCTACACTTTTTTATTAGGCGGTTTTGAGCGATAGATTTTTTAGCAATAATAAAATAATACTATATGTCTAATAATTAAAAAAAAACAATAATCTTTAAAAATGTCATTTAAAGAAGTGCGTTTCGCATACTGTAGTTTTATATGATCATAAAAAAATAAATCAACTGGTGATTTTGTTTTAAGTCAGTGACGAAAACAATCTTTATGTAGCAGAGAGCATAGATAAAATAATGTTTTGGTAATAACCAAAATGTTTCATGAGATTTTTACAGTAAGACGAAAAAAACCATCCTTTTAATTATTTACTTCTATTTTTATAATTTTATTATTTCGTCTTTATTATATGTATTAAATAACGTAAATAAGTTTTATTTCAAATAATATTTAGCCTAAACTAGCTCTGTGATTATTTATGGAATTTTCGAGCGAATAAGTTGTCTTACGTTTTTTTGTACAAAGTGCAATTGTATTATCTGATTACCTTACAGCGAAAGAAACAAGTACAACAAAAATCAACCTTGAAATTTTTAATGTTATAGTCATTTTGGTTCTACTTAATTAATAGAAATGTATGTTTTATAAGTGGATGTCTATTATAAATATATATTTCTATGTTTACTCTAAAAATACAGTCGCAACAATAATATTTCTCTTGAACTGTACTTTCGAGTTGTTGAAAATAATATATAATATATATTTTGTAACAACCGGTGGAATGTTATTCAAACGTAACAATAAATTAAGATTATGGAAATACGACCACATAATTGAAAATTTAGATAAAAATAATTACCTATACGAGTATAAGCTTATGTACCTCGAACAACAAGATGGAGGTTGTGATAAATACATTACAAAAAAGAGAAACATTTGAAAATCGGTTTATTCATATATTGGCATCATGAAACTGTATAACATAGTTGAAATCTTGACAACAGTCAAAACTTAAAAGCTTATAATGATTTTTTTTTATAGATAAGTTGGTTTTTAAGAATATATTATAATAGGTTTTTTCCTTAATAGCTTTATAACAACAACTTGCCTCCTTTATATTAGAGCATCCCGTAGTGCTTCAAAGACCATTTACTTTATATATATATATATATATATATATATATATATATATATATATATATATATATAATGAGATTAGATTATTTAAGAGTTTTCTCTTCCATAGGTTTTAAACTTTTAAACTAATCCTTGAATCCTTTATCCTTCATCAAAATAAGTTAGAACTCACTACCGAAATGAATTGTAAAGCTTTAATATAAACAAAAACCTAATTAAAACAACTTAATTCAATTGTTTCACTTGTTAAGAATTGACTTAATGGGAGTGCTCGAGGATTAAAGTTAAGCGTTTTGTTTTAAGAACATTTGTAACAGTTTTATTTCAAATTACAAATACTTATTGTATTTCTCCCTAATAACTTTCCTGAACCGGGAAAGTGCATACAATGATAAAATTCAATTGGTATCACAAAATAGGAATATTTAAATTGTGTTTTAATAGAACTAAACAATCCATAAAATAGTATTAGTGATTCAAACATTAATGTAAATGTTGACTTTTTAAATAGGTTTCTATTTTTTTAAATTAAACTACAAACATAATTAACAATATTTTGAACGTTCTTGTTATTTTAACTTGGTGTACATCTGCACTTTTCTTTTTTACAATAAATTACTAAGGCTATCACAGTATAGAATTACAAACTAACAACATATTTTTTGAACTGTAGAATACATTGTGTATATTTAAAGAACTCCGGGGTTTCAAAACAATTTTATTATAAAAAAACAACAACAGATCACTGAAATTAGTAAACATGAAAGAATTCTTATTATTCCTACACACTGGTATAAACAATAATCGATGGCTTTCTACGCTCTCAGCAGTACGTCTTGTCGTCGTAATAACTGTGATGCTTCCACCCTAGATGGAAAATGACTAGGATGTTGGGATGACATGTTCACTTAACCCGACAGAAAAACTAAGGGTATAAATGTCCGAACGTCACCGTGTCACATGATCTAACCTTCAAATCAATATGTAGGACAATGTAAACGAACAATGTAAAAGATTACTCTAATAAAGTGTAGCACGATCTTGTTGAAAAGAAACAATTCATGTGCGCTTCGTTATTTTTTTTTTACAAATCATAGATATGATCCATTCATTGTATTTATAACAAAAACGAAAGGAACCACAACCCCATTAACATCAAACGAAACCAAACCATAAAAATTAGACTCTGTCTTATATTAAACAACTTTAAATGATTGTGTCGACTAAGAATTCGACCATTATGTCAGTTAACCTGAATATTCGTCTTGAGTAAACATGCCGTAACTTCAAGAAATTTCCATTTACCTCAATTTTCCTTTATAAAAATTACAATTTTTTGTCTTGTTGTTTAACGACAAATAATCTCATGGGCGTCATTATCTTATTGAAAAAGGACTAAAACAGCATGAAATAAAGACCCTAGTCCTTGAATACTATCTAATACCTTTTAGGTCTGAAAAGAATAAGAGTTAGCAATGGGAGACCAGATAGGATTGGAGGAAGAGAAGGATCTAACCAAAGACTACATGAAAAAAATATGTAGATGCAGCTAGGTTTCCTTGAGATTGGCATGCTCATACGTACTACAGGGAGAGCCTGTATGTAAAATTATCATTAAAACAAATATCTTAGCCTACTTGTGAATAACATTGTCTGAACTCGCGTCAGCATCATTTTGACGTCGAATATTTCGTGGAACAGTAATACACATTTAGTTTCAATGAAATACACACTGTGTTTTTTGCTGCGATATCGCCATTACTGTATATTATCCAATTCACAGCCCAAACGTGATTATCACGTAAGGTCACGTAAAAGTGCCAAACGTTAACGCATACATTTCATAATTTAGTCATATATAACCACTCATAATAGCTATTCATTTAAGAGATATTTTTATTTGTCATTTATAAAACGTCTTTTGAAACCCCGGTGTTGTTTTATAAACATTATGTATAATAAAACCAATTCTCTATTAATTATGAAAGTAATCCTACCTAAAATATTTGATTAATGAAAGGAGTTGGGCGGTGGGTCTCTGTCTTGTCTCTCTGCTCAGAAGCCTCACAGCTGCTTCTTGTAGTGGAATAGGCACCCGCGGTAATAAGTTGTGTACTTGGTCTTCTAACTGAAAAATATATAATTTGCATATGTAAATGTGTTTCAACGACTTTCAATATCCCTTAAGACTGGTTTGAGACAACACATTTTGGGTTATTATTAACAATAAGACGTTATTTCAGCACAATATTTCACGTGTAACTGATTTGTATTTTAAATGACATGGATTAGGGTGTCCTTAACTTGTTTGTTTAGAGTAATTTAACATACTGAATTGACGATAACTATTTTCTCTTTCCAGGTTTACCAACCCAGATGAGGCCATAAATTGTAAACAGTTGTTATAAAATATATAATTTTTAGGTATATTTCACTCATATGAATATACAATAAATTATTTTTACTTCATAATATGAAGCAGTATTATATATATATATATATATATATATATATATATATATATATAGTATAATTCATTTAATTATACATCAAACATGAAAGCTATATCAACACCTTCAAATAAGCAAAAAATAAATTGTTCATAAGCCCTAGCTTTGATGTATATTTATAAACGCCAATAAATATATTTATATACTTTGTGTAAAACTGTAAAGAATACAATTTTTATCAAAGTTTTAAGTTGCATACAATTTTACCAGTGTTAAATTAACAATGAAAGCAAGTGGGAAATAAATTTCCGCTTTATATTTTTAATAAACGTTGAAGTATTATAATTATGTAGCTTTTCTATAATTAACTGTTCGAAACATACAATACATATTTTTTGAAATATTGTATGATTAATATATTAAAAGTATAAAACGTTTTGTGAGCATATTAAACAAAAAATTATTTCAACTGTACTAGCGTTTCCTTTATCCATACAGTACAGCAAAGTTAATAGTGGTATTATTCATTCAAAATTAACTACAGTAATATTTAATTAAGCCTTTAAAGTGAACACCGACATGCAACATGTTGGATTAGATTGTGATGATGAATAAATTATGTTCCAAAAATTCAGGTCATATAGCACATGATGACGTAATACAAGTATATATGCCTACTTTAACAACTCGACTCGGCATGTAGGTAATCATGGTTTTAAGCTCAGTTGTATTGTGCTAGATTTATATTTTCCCCTTACTATTATAATTAATTTAAAAAAAACATGCAGGTACGCACACGCATATGGAGACATAAACTCAACCTTAGACAGATACGTTGGGTCAGTAGACAATTGTGTATTTTATCAACGTTTCAGCGATTGCAATCAAACAAAAACACAGATAAATTAAAATAAACTTATATTTGTTAACTAAATTATAGGATTCTCTAACAGCTTAATAATAATAAAATTCCCCCCTCCCCGATTTATGTAGTAATATATTTTTTAATGTGCTTAGGGATAACAAAATATAAAAACAAACACAAAAAATTAAAAACTATAATCATCATGAATATCCTATCGATTGTACTTACCAACTCTAACTGCTTTAAGTACGACGAACTACTGTGGTTTGCTTGTATGAGTGGTCGACCAAGGTTGAAAATGGCACATATTACCATTCCAAGTGAAAACATATCACTAAGAACACTACAAACTGAAGAAGTCTGCACTTCGGGAGCTGGAAGTAACGAAACATAGAATAAGCAAAACCAATAGATTCATTATAAACAATATTGGTTTTCGATAGAGTAAGTTTTTTTTTTTTTGGTTTTGTCATAAAAACACTTAGTCATTTTTATTGATTGCACTCAGAATTATGAAGGGTACATGTACACCACCTTTTAAAAAGAAAATGTAATTGACACTATTAAAGTTACTCTAAAAGCGTAATTCTTTCAGCGTTTCGCTTTACTAAATTCTAACATTTATATACAACATAACTGTATGATTAATAACTGAGCAATTTCACTATTCTTTGAATTACTATTAATATTTTTATTTTTAAAATAAATTACGTAAATTATATTCAATAGTCGCGAACTGTATACTTTAGTGTGAAAATGGTGGATTAAAGGTGGTTAGTCTTTTAAAGTATAAATGATTATATTAATGTAAAAGTAAGAATATAAATTTTAATGTTTAAAAATCATACAAACAACTTTAAAACATGTCTAACGAGATGTGATATATGAAGGAGACCTGAAAACAATCATTTTAACATAAATATATGCTCGATTTTTTAAAAATCTTATCGTAGGGTATGATGAGTTGCAATAGTTTGATTTATTTATGTTGTTAGTTTTATAATTTGTCAATGTAAAATATTGTTGTGCATTAGCATAAAAATAAATTAGTAATATTATTTAATTAAATTGCTAATTAACTATGCAACATGATGTACGCTAAATCATTTGACCTTTAAGAGTAACAGGTGATCAATAAATGTTTTAGTTACATATAAAGAAAAATAAATAGTTTTCATTTAAGTTATTTTGTTATAAATCCACATGAAAAACTTTATATTCATATATCATGGGATGTAAAAATAAATAGTGTAAAGTTTAGGTGTAATAACTTAATCGTTTTTTTTTTGTCGGCTAGACTAATAAAAAGTGGATAGTACAAAATATAAAATTGTGTTTTATTATCTTTAATCGTATTTGTATTTTAAAATATTGTGAATGCGTGAAAATATTTAAACGTCTTCAAGGTTTCAGCTCTTAGAAACACATTTAGATACTTTCGGGAATGATATCTTTTTGTCAACCCAATATATATATATATATATATATATATATATATATATATATTTCAATCGTTTGAGTCATTATAGTTCATAATAACTTGTTCTTTTTGATCCCCCTACCCTCTGTAACATCCATCTCCTGACATCAGATAAAAATTGCACAAAATTACATTGGTTTTGTCATAGTTGTGATATACGTATGAGTAAAACCCTGTAAAAATTATACCAATTTCGAAAATTGTTATTGAAAAATAAAAAAAAAATTTATGAAAAAAGTATACAAATCGAAAAAGTTTTGCCTCTTTTGAGAATATTCACCAAAAATAGTAGTTGTATCTAAAACTCAACTTGGTTTAAACCATTATAGATAAAGGTTAACTAGGCCTATACACCATGAATTCAGACATTTTCTATAATCATATATTTTAGATTCAGATAATATAGAATAAGAAAAATGTTCATTACGTCACTATAATATGAAAAACAAAAATCACCTATAAAATAGATAAAAACTTTGTTTAGGCTATTCAAACACTTATACTAGATGTAGTATATAATTGTGGAGATAAATCTGTGTCAATAAAACATACCTAATTAATAAACTACAATGCATTAAAAAGTAATAAAATCACAAAAGAATAAATAAATCCCACTAAATTACTAAAATTATTAATGAGTATTATATTTAAAAAAAAACTTAATAAAAAATAAAATTTAATACAATTTTAATTAAACTAAAATAAACAATTACGAATTTAAATGGTATATATATATTTGACACATATAGCGCCGTGGTCGAAATAACAGTGGAAATAATAGTTTTATTTATGAAGATTTAAAAGTCAAATTATATGAACGACGATAATTTGAAAGACACCATTTGAATGAGGAAGAGTGATAAAACACTTTTATTTATATCCATTAACACTAAATAAAACTATTTTATTTTATTGACTTCAATTAATTAAAATAAATATTTAGTATAAAATCCACTCTTATATTTACCTATAAAATCTAAGTCAGGTTGCGCCATTTTAGGAAGTCTTGAAGTCCATGGTTGACACGATAATGGTTCCAGGCCATCGATATCATTCATACGTTCTGTAACAAATATTAATAAGGTTAATCCGAATCGTTTATCATGGATTGAAAAAGTTTTATTCCTCCCTTGGTTTTTTTTTTTTTTTTTTTTTTTTTTTTTTACAAAAGTCAATTTGTCGATGTTAAAGATATTTCGTTAACAGCATTTTTGTACATGATTCGGAATGATGTCAGTGTTTGCATATGAAAAGGACGTTATGTTTTATCTGAAGAATGAACTGTCGAAATGAAAAAAAAAGTAATTACAAGTAAATAGTTGTGTGTGGTATAAAATGATTTAATTGTTGACGAAACCGCTTAAGATCAAGCGATGAGAATAGAAGAGAAAAAATTCATTTTCTCTTGTGAACTTACGAACGAGTAGTCAGAAATACTAAAATATTGACTTTGTGTAGGTAAATATTTTCAATATGTATTATAATGTTAACATAATTACTTAAAATGTGAGGTAAGGGATAGATATAATTAGAAAATACATAGAATGTTTTATTATTTGTAAGTTTTTTATGAATCTCATAACATCTACCTATTATATTTTGTCCCACAGCGTTAAAATATTTAAAAGGACCCTAAAAATTCGAAAATTAGTTTTTAAAGTTTAACATCACTATTAAATGAAGTAATTTAATGATAGATATAATTTAACAAGTTATAGAAAACGAATTTAAAAAAAGACACATGTTCAAATGTGGAGGCTACGTCAACAATGTTCCAACTTTTTTTTCTCGACTATACTTACTACAGTAGGTGAAAATAACTTTAATTGTAATCAATGATTTTTAGACTATCGTAGAAGCATTAGGCACACAATGTATATAATTTGTAATTTACTCTTCTAACGGTTCGCCGATATACAAAATGAATTACGGTCGGCAATAATAAATTTCATAATAAGTAGACTGCATTTATTTAAAGAAAATTTAATGGAAAATAATCTGATGTTTACATTAAAAACGTTAAACATTAATCTTTACATAAACATTCTTTACTATAATTACTTTGAAGCACTCCCTGTAGGGAAGCAACGACCCTTGACCTCCACTTATCCACGCTAGGACATATTTCATTTTAATTTAAGGAGGCGGACAAGCCGTTGGAATGAGTTGGGCGTTGCCGTTCTATTTAAAACACCACAAAGCTATTTTTACTACAATTATTGTGTTTATATTTATTTTTAAAATACTGTTCCTTATATTTCATTGAACAAAGTTTCGATATTTTGTGGTTAACACATATAAGACAACACAAAATTTAAGTATATTAAAATGTCGTTCTTTATTTCACTACAATGTAAAACTTATTCAATTTTGTGTAATATAGCTTAATATTTCAACATTTATTGAAATAAATGTGACGATTTTTAATGATATTTACCTATTGGAAGAGAAGACATTTTAAAAATATACACAGTTGTAAAACATAATTGCTGAATTGTTGTTATTATTAATAGGTTTTAATCGGACATTTGTGTACATAAAAATAACACACAAAATTTCAAGAGTATAAATAATCTTCTCTCGTTACAAGTGACAAACTAGTACACGAAGGAGAAAAATACCAACATAGCCTAAATAGACGTGAGTCGTGTTGGAAACTAATACTAAACCTATAATCAAGAACACATAGCCTGATCTGTCAAAATTAAGATTAAATACAAATGTGATCAGATAAAACCACAACACACAGACCTTCAATACACAAAGAAAGGCAAGCAACTGATTATAGGGGATAGACCCAAGAGAATCTGATCTAACTGTTTATCGAGGTAAATTACCTAGCGCCCCTTTTTCGATCGCTTTTTGATTCCTATTTGTGGAATAAACGACGAAAATTCCGCCTTATTTAAAGTAGGGCCTACAAGATGTTTTATCTCCTATTTATAATTAAGTTTCTTATTAATGGAAGCCATAATAGTCTTATTTCTAAACTGGTTTGGCTGATAGAATGGTTCGATAGCTTTATAGATGAGGCTTCAATGAGTTTCCGTTTGTATAATTTTTCAGCATGTATTATTTTTGCCTCCTCCCAATTAATTTGTGAATTTCGGACTAAATATGTTCAGCTATTTTTGATTTATAATCTCTAAAAGGCATGCATTAATTTTCATACACGTAAATGTCCGATGAAATAGTATTAATACTATCATATCACTTTATAAACTCTACAACGAGTATTTTAGTAAATATATAACGGGATTGAAGTAGCTTTTAATTTTAACAAAATTATTGTATCGCCATGTTGAATTACATGTTCTTAAAAACAAATTCGAACTCACAAGCAAACCAAAAAACATTACTTTACGTAGGTATAGTTCTAAGATGGCCGTTCACCTCAATTGATAATTACGAGTCTAAATAATACGTTGTTTCGTGACTGGGTATTTTTTTGAAAGTTAAGTTTAAATTAAAAATTAATTAAAATGTCATTGATGGTTATTTATAAACGAAAATAAATAAAACCAATGAGAGGTTATTTAATGAGAGGCTGTTTGCAGGGCTGGTGTTGTGTAGGGGTCGCACAATTTACCTGACAGCCATAACCCATTCCAATTAAGTTACAAGGTTTAATTTCAATTTCCAACGCAGGTCAAAACAATATCCAGTAATGGACAGCTTGGAGGGTTGTCTACTGATTGCGTCTGCATGACGACCCACACGGACAATCTCTCACTTGACATTGTTAACCAAAAACAGATCATTGCCAAAATTTTATATTTTGTATCTAATATATATATATTTCTAATAAACAACTGTGGATTATTTAAAAACAGTAACAAATCATTTATTAAGCTTTAATAATTTTTATAAACAAATAAACTTTAGAAATAAAAATGTATAATTAAATAATAATTTAGATATTTTTTAATACTTGACTGACGTAAATATTTTTGCTAGTGTTTAATTTAACTAGAACATATTATTCATTAATGAGGAGTGAGCATTGTTATTTTAATAAAAGGTAGACTAGTCCAATATTTTGCTAGTGTATTATGCTAGTGTATAGGTAATGTATACATCTCCAATTTGCACTTGTTGGTATTTTTCCTCGTTTTATAGATTTTATATCTGCAGACAGGTTCTGTGGTGGGAAACCTTTCTGTAAACAAAAGATGTCTAGGTTTCCTGAATATTACATCCATCTAAAACGAAAATTCCAAAATCTGCTTGAAACTACAGCAGATTTCTTCTTTTTCTAATCTTGAGGTTATGGAGATAAGAGATGATTTTCATATGCTTATCCCATTATCAAAAGAATCGTAGCGTTTAGGAATCAGTTTGCATACAACACGTTGTTGCTGTCCATTGTCAGTAAAGCCACGATACTATTTTTAACTCTTTCCATTTTAAGTTTAACAACCGATTTCCGAATAATTAATTGGTCTAATTATAACAATTGAATATAATTTCTACAGATGAAGAGTTTAATACCATATCTAATAGATAGTTAAAAATATGTAAAAGAAGTCAAAAATAATTGCAGATTAAAATAATTGGAAGAATAGAACAACATATTATAGTCTGAGTGTTAAAGTTTCATAATATTTTTAAAATATTTAATACTTCAAAAGTAAATACTTTCTTCTAAACGATATCCCACGCAAAAAATATACGAATAATTATGTTTTATTCATTATAAAGGGAATTAATAATTCAAACATGTATTGTTGAATAATTACTTTAAGTCATTAATTACTTCACACTTCATTGTCATTCGCGAAACCAATATCAATGCATTAATAATTAGTTAACTGTAGAGTATCAAACGAACTGATACTACCAATAATTTGTTATTGATTTATTAAATATATGTTATTACATTTACACGTATTGGAATATTACAAATCTATTATTGTTACACACAATTGTAATCTATTGATTTTTTTTTTATAAATCAATATTTTTAGCCTTCGAACTACTTATATTTACAGTATTACAAACCTTGTAGTAAAAAGTAGTACTTGAAGCAATTTTAAGCTACATGTTTCGCTGCCACCGGCACCTTCATCAGGCTAGCTAAAACTCTTTTTAACTGTTAACATATCAGCAACATATAATATTAAAAATACCGAAAATATATATGTCTTTTACATGGGAATCGCACTTTTCATGAAAATAAATTGTGTACAATGTTTTTGTCCCAATAATGTGTCCGCACGCTTACTGGTCAGATTAACTTCTCATTCTACTGTTTCAAAGATGACAACGTCTATCTCAGTTTATGTACTTTGTACTCAAGCATGATCTGCCATTGTTAAAACTAGTTTCTATTCACTTTTTTTTTTTTGCATTCAAAAATCAAATATTATATCTACAGTTTGAGGTGAAATTAAATTTGTCATTTAGAAGGATGTGGAGTTCATTCTTCCATAATGTTCAACTTATGTCCTTTTCTCATTTTATGTAGAATGGTCATATTGTGCATAGTACTGTAGTTGTCTGTATTGTCTATTTACGGAGAAGTAAAAACACTTATGCCGAACACTTAATTGATGATACACACAACTACAGAAACAATATAACTATTCTACATAAAATGAAAAAAGTACATAAGTTGAGTATCAAGGAAGAGTATGAGATAAAAAAAAAATCACAAGAGTGAACCCTAAGACCTTTTAAATGTCAAATTAAAGTTCACATCAAATTGTAAATATGATTTGATTTTTGAATGTCATAAATAGAACGAATAAAAACCAGTTTAACAATGACAGTTCCTTCTTAAGTACAAAATGCAAAAATTAAGAGAGAGGTTGTCGTATTTGAAACAGCAGTATGAGAAGTTAATCTGACCAGTAAAGCATGCGGCAACATTACTGAGACAAAAACGTTTTAAAGAATCACAAGTGCAATTTTCAGGCGAAACATATATTTTCAGTGTTTTAAATATTATATATTGCTCATATTTGGAGAGTTAAAAGTGTTTTAGCTGGCGATGGCAACGAAACATGTAGCTTAATAATTGCTTCAAGTACTACTTTTGACCTCAACAAGGTTTGTAATAAGTTTTATTCATTTATTTCAATTGACTACTGAGGTTTCACGATCATGATGACTTTTATTGCCGATGCCATGCTAAAGCTTAAAATAAGTTATTAAAAGTCGTCGTCGAACGTAAAAGTTAAGCAATATTTTTAAAATCTTCAATTTTTAATTTACTGATTGATTAATAAATCTATAAAAGCCCAACATCAAATTTGAATAAAGCCTTAATAAAATTGCAATAGCTAAGGACTTGATTAATACTTCTAACATAAATACACACATTCGATAAATACAGGGTGTCAGTTTAGTAAATAAACACCCACTATAATTTTCTTTATCTTGATTATATGAACCTGCGGTATGTGGCATTTATATTTTGAATGTGTGAGACATCTATTTGACTGCTATTATCTAGTGCCTCTCCCCCCCCCCCTATCCAAAAGGGTGAAAGGCGCGGTAAGTTAAAATATTCAAATAGTAAAAGGGGTGAAGTGACACATTATTTTTAAGATCTATTGAAAAGAAGATGATTGGTGGAAATAGAGTTAATAAATCTCACCTCATTTAGAAATGGCGGCAAAAAATGTACCAAATAAGAAACAAATGAGATTGTACAACGAACAGTGTTTAAAGTAATTTAAGAAGACCAATTTCCGATTTTTGATAGTAACTTCAATTGAACTGCATAACAAATGTGCATGAACCGTGATATTTTATTTTGAACCTTTTTTGATTTTATGGAGGGAGGGATTATTTTTAGAAATATGGGTCATGTAACAAATCATGTGAACGGGTCGGAGGGAAAAATTCATCGCTATAAAAAGCTTTTCAATAACAAAATTCAAACGCAGCCGATAATTTTTACGTGATTTAGCGAATGTAAGGAACTGATAGCTGTGTTGCAAAGGCTTCTAATGACACTAACAAGGTATTTTTTAGTGACAGTAGTTTCCAGTCTAATTGGACTTTCTCCTCATATACTCAGAAAAATCAAAGAGATAACAGTCCCAAGTTTATTGATACTGATAAGGCAGAACTAATGTTCAATGATAACAATTTCAAGTATTTCCTTGTGAAAGCTCCAACAAACCTTTCAATAATGCCTAGTCAGCTGCCAATCATCTTCTTTTGAATAGATCTTTAAAATTAGGTGTCACTAGACATAATTTTCACTAAATAATTTCTTCACTTAAACCCCCCCCCCCCAGCCAAACTTCACAATTCATGCACATTTGTTGTGCAGTTCAACTGAAGTAACATAAAAAATCGGAAATTTGTTTTCTTAATTTTCATTGAACACTTTCCGTTGTACAACCTCATTTGTTTCTTATTTGGTATGTTTTTTTGCAGCCAATTATAAACGAGGTGAGATTTTTTATCTCTATTATCACCAATCATCTTCTTTTCAATAGATCTTTAAAATGAGGAAATGAGGTGTCACTCAACCCTCTTTACTATTTGCAAATTTTAACTTACCGCTCCTTTCACCCCCTTTGGAAAGTGGGGCTCTCTATAATAGCAGTCTAATAGGAGTCCACACATTCAAAATATAAACGCCGCACGCCACAGGTTCATAGAATCAATACAAAGAAAATTATAGAGGGTGTCTACTTACTAAACTGACACTCTGTATACAAAAAAACACTGATAAATACTGTTCTTGTGGAAACAAAGAGTACACATATAGGGTCAGTTTTGGTTTAGTAATTATAGATTAGGCATTAATAATTTAAACACGTTTTATTGAATAATTGCTATGTGTCAATAATTACTTTATGCTTTGTGATGAATTTATTATTCGCTTTCGGCGGCCTAATTAATTAACTCCATTATTTGAAACGAACTGTTTATCATATATTCAATAAATTCTTATTTAACGCATAATAATATTAAATTTTTGTCGATTGAAAAGCTAGTAATACCGTAGAATTACAATAAAGCTTGTTTTATAATTTTACAACATTCCTAGTTTTTACTCTTTCAAATATACGTTGTGTAGTCAATGTTATGAAATGGGTGCAACAAAACAAGGTTTATGGATATATCCGTTTTGAGGTTCCCTGAGTCCACAGCCTTGTAGTGTAGACAAAGTTATGAAATGGGAGCAACAAATCAATGTTTATCGATATATCCGTTTTGAGGTTCCCTGAGTCCACAGCCTTGTAGTGTAGACAAAGTTATGAAATGGGTAAAACAAATCAATGTTTATGGTTTTATCCGTTTTGAGGTTCCTGAATCCACAGCCTTGTAGTGTAGACAAAGTTATGAAATGGGAGCAACAAATCAATGTTTATCGATATATCCGTTTTGAGGTTCCCTGAGTCCACAGCCTTGTAGTGTAGACAAAGTTATGAAATGGGTAAAACAAATCAATGTTTATGGTTTTATCCGTTTTGAGGTTCCCTGAGTCCACAGCCTTGTAGTGTAGACAAAGTTATGAAATGGGTGCAACAAATCAATGTTTATCGATATATCCGTTTTGAGGTTCCTGAATCCACAGCCTTGTAGTGTAGACAAAGTTATGAAATGGGTGCAACAAATCAATGTTTATCGATATATCCGTTTTGAGGTTCCCTGAGTCCACAGCCTTGTAGTGTAGACAAAGTTATGAAATGGGTAAAACAAATCAATGTTTATGGATATATCCGTTTTGAGGTTCCCTGAATCCACAGCCTTGTAGTGTAGACAAAGTTATGAAATGGGAGCAACAAATTAATGTTTATGGATATAGACGTTTTGAGGTTCCTTGAATCCACAGCCTTGTAGTGTAGATAAAGTTATGAAATGGGTGCAACAAATCAATGTTTATGGATATATCCGTTTTGAGGTTCCCTGAATCCACAGCCTTGTAGTGTAGACAAAGTTATGAAATGGGAGCAACAAATTAATGTTTATGGATATAGACGTTTTGAGGTTCCTTGAATCCACAGCCTTGTAGTGTAGATAAAGTTATGAAATGGGAGCAACAAATCAATGTTTATCGATATATCCGTTTTGAGGTTCCCTGAGTCCACAGCCTTGTAGTGTAGACAAAGTTATGAAATGGGTAAAACAAATCAATGTTTATGGATATATCCGTTTTGAGGTTCCCTGAGTCCATAGCCTTGTAGTGTAGACAAAGTTATGAAATGGGAGCAACAAATCAATGTTTATCGATATATCCGTTTTGAGGTTCCCTGAGTCCACAGCCTTGTAGTGTAGACAAAGTTATGAAATGGGAGCAACAAATTAATGTTTATGGATATAGACGTTTTGAGGTTCCTTGAATCCACAGCCTTGTAGTGTAGACAAAGTTATGAAATGGGTAAAACAAATCAATGTTTATGGATATATCCGTTTTGAGGTTCCCTGAGTCCACAGCCTTGTAGTGTAGACAAAGTTATGAAATGGGTAAAACAAATCAATGTTTATGGATATATCCGTTTTGAGGTTCCCTGAGTCCATAGCCTTGTAGTGTAGACAAAGTTATGAAATGGGTACAAGAAATCAATGTTTATCGATATATCCGTTTTGAGGTTCCCTGAGTCCACAGCCTTGTAGTGTAGACAAAGTTATGAAATGGGTAAAACAAATCAATGTTTATCGATATATCCGTTTTGAGGTTCCCTGAGTCCATAGCCTTGTAGTGTAGATAAAGTTATGAAATGGGTACAAGAAATCAATGTTTATCGATATATCCGTTTTGAGGTTCCCTGAGTCCACAGCCTTGTAGTGTAGACAAAGTTATGAAATGGGTACAAGAAATCAATGTTTATCGATATATCCGTTTTGAGGTTCCCTGAGTCCATAGCCTTGTAGTGTAGATAAAGTTATGAAATGGGTACAAGAAATCAATGTTTATCGATATATCCGTTTTGAGGTTCCCTGAGTCCACAGCCTTGTAGTGTAGACAAAGTTATGAAATGGGTAAAACAAATCAATGTTTATGGATATATCCGTTTTGAGGTTCCCTGAGTCCATAGCCTTGTAGTGTAGACAAAGTTATGAAATGTTAGCAACAAATCAATGTTTATGGATATATCCGTTTTGAGGTTCCCTGAGTCCACAGCCTTGTAGTGTAGACAAAGTTATGAAATGGGAGCAACAAATTAATGTTTATGGATATAGACGTTTTGAGGTTCCTTGAATCCACAGCCTTGTAGTGTAGATAAAGTTATGAAATGGGTGCAACAAATCAATGTTTATGGATATATCCGTTTTGAGGTTCCCTAAGTCCACAGCCTTGTAGTGTAGACAAAGTTATGAAATGGGAGCAACAAATTAATGTTTATGGATATAGACGTTTTGAGGTTCCTTGAATCCACAGCCTTGTAGTGTAGATAAAGTTATGAAATGGGTGCAACAAATCAATGTTTATGGATATATCCGTTTTGAGGTTCCCTGAGTCCACAGCCTTGTAGTGTAGATAAAGTTATGAAATGGGTGCAACAAATCAATGTTTATGGATATAGACGTTTTGAGGTTCCTTGAATCCACAGCCTTGTAGTGTAGATAAAGTTATGAAATGGGTGCAACAAATTAATGTTTATGGATATATATGTTTTAAGGTTCCCTAAGTCCACAGCCTTGTAGTGTAGATAAAGTTATGAAATGGGTAAAACAAATCAATGTTTATGGATATAGACGTTTTAAGGTTCCCTAAGTCCACAGCCTTGTAGTGTAGATAAAGTTATGAAATGGGTGCAACAAATCAATGTTTATGGATATATATGTTTTAAGGTTCCCTAAGTCCACAGCCTTGTAGTGTAGATAAAGTTATGAAATGGGAGCAACAAATCAATGTTTATGGATATATATGTTTTAAGGTTCCTTGAATCCACAGCCTTGTAGTGTAGATAAAGTTATGAAATGGGTGCAACAAATCAATGTTTATGGATATATATGTTTTAAGGTTCCCTAAGTCCACAGCCTTGTAGTGTAGATAAAGTTATGAAATGGGAGCAACAAATCAATGTTTATGGATATAGACGTTTTGAGGTTCCTTGAATCCACAGCCTTGTAGTGTAGATAAAGTTATGAAATGGGTGCAACAAATCAATGTTTATGGATATATATGTTTTAAGGTTCCCTAAGTCCACAGCCTTGTAGTGTAGACACATTTATGAAATGTTAGCAACAAATCAATGTTTATGGATATAGCAGTTTTGAGGTTCCCTGAGTCCAAAGCCTTTTCAAAAAATATTATGTTTGTCTGTTGTTATTTGGTATTTCTTTGTTGTCTGTCGTATGTTCAGTACATTGCAGTCCAAACGTATAAACCGGTTTTAATTAAATTATGTTTCTGGGCAAGTTAGATAATTGAAAATAATTTCTAACTTTTTAGCTATAATTTTGTATTTATTTATCGTAATATTGCAATCGTTACTTTATGTATTAAAGAAATTCTGAAAACAGCATTACCGATTGATGACCGTTGACAGATCAATAGGTGGGACAACATTTTAAATATCGTATATTTCAAAATATATAGACAATAAGAAATCCGTAACCAATATACATAACCAAATTTCAATAAAATTGGAAAAAAATCCCGAAGAGCTTAAGCGTTTTTGCACTTGAATTGTTGATAACTACGTAACTAAAAATATTACATTTTATTTAACAATGTACCAAATTTAATGTTTGTTATAAAGCTGCTAAAGCAAAATATGACGAACCTTCCTTAAAAATCAATAACAGCCTTGTATTAAGTTAGTATTCAAATTCTGTGAGGTTTCTTCGTGGTTTAAACTGTAAATATTTCGTAAAATATTGTTTTAAAATAGTGACTTTGAACACGTAACTTACACAAGTTTTTTTCTTCGGTTAACAAAGTTCTGAGGCTAAACCTTACTTGAAATAAACACATGAGACGATATTACATATGATGAATCTATTGTGTTGTCAATAGTTGTATCTATAATCTTTAAGGTATTAATGTTTTGAACTTTAAAGTACTAACTGTATAAACTAATTGTTTAATTCGTAAATGTTTGAAAGATTGTTTAGCTGCAAACACAAGCAAAGCTCTTTTATGGAAAATGTTAGAATACAGTTAACAACATAAATCCTAGCAAATAATGTATCTTGACATATAACTTTTGACTAAGAAATTAGTTATAATTCTAATATCAAAAACTACTGAGAAACACTGATTGTATCATATACAAAGTTAAAAACATTTTCAGAACAGAGAACGTCAATCTACTATATTTAAAATAAAAAGAGGTTTAATAACTTTTCCAGTTGCAAGGGTCACGTTTTCAATGAATTTTAGTGTAATTCATGTTTTTAGTGAACAAATAATGTAATTATTAGCGTATAATAACACGTTTTACTTTTTAAATAAATTTGAGTGTACCTGTTAGTTTTCAACAGCAGTTTCAATACAATTTGATTACAATATTAATTAAACTATATACTTTCTCATAAATACAGTATCAAACATCGTCAAAATAAAATAATCGTATTTATATTACAGCTATAGAACTTAATATGTTTACAACATGGAACGAATATATTACTTTTAACTAAGTTATAGTGTATTAAACTGAGATTACGAAATGCAAGAACAATACAAAAGTCAAACTAGGTCAACTACAGTGTCTTTATTTCACGACACTACTTACAACAGAACACGAGTAATATTTAGTGTTCCAGAATTAGGTCACCAGACAGTATACATCAACAAACATTATTTGATTTTGCTTTTATTTCTTAACAGGTGTTATTTATGTAAAATTTGGTTTAGTGTTCAATTCCCAACACCTTCCTATCAATAACGATATTTACGTTTTCATTTTTGTTACTATATATATATTACACACACAACATATACTCGTATGTAAAACATTACACACACAAACACACATACATACACACTCAAATTTGAATAAAAATTGGAATGTAAAATATACATATAAAATTATAACTAACTTCTATGTATATACGAGCAATATATTTCGTAATACAATCTTGTTATAAAAATGTTATATACTTTTAAAAATGCTTCTCATTCCCAACAACCCTAGTTGGTTTCATCTGATTACAGCGTGTGGAGACGCAGAACTAAATGCACGCTTTTAAACAGATTAAAACCCTTGGTTCCCAAGCTGCAAGTGTAACTCTTAATTAATTGCTTTTATATTGATTACTCTTTTCATATAAATAGAATCTTTGGCTTGACACCGGAAAAGATAATTTGTGTTATTTCTAACACTATAAAGATAACCCAGAGAAGATATTTTAAAATAATGAAAATATGTAAAATAAAAATGGTAATAACATAACAAATTAATTGCCTACTTTATAATTTATTACATACAAAAATGGTTAATTTTTTTAAGATATTAGTTAATTAGGGAAGTCTAGCATTGTCTTGGCTACCAAGAATTTGAGAAGTAGCCCTTCTTAATTGCATTTTGAAATAGAGAAAGATTAGTGTTTACACCCGGCTACTCAAAATGTGAAGGTATGAGTATAATGAAACCACATTCATAACTTTATTGTGTTTCATGTTTTGTAAAAGCAACGAATTGAAAGACATTGTTCCAAATATTTACTTACATATAAATTTAACTTTTCATTATTACTTAGTTATTTCATAATTATTATAACTTATTCAAAGTATTTCGATTCAACGTTATTTTGTAGTTTGGTTTAATTGAACTTTTTTTTTTTTAGTAATTCTTATACCTAAACAAAAATTCAATACCTGTGTATTATTTTTAAGTTTTTTTTTAAATATAGCTAAATTTTAAATATTATTTTATTCCACGGTGCATGTTGTGAAAACAAATTGTTTTATAAATCGCTGTAAATTGTAGTGTAGACTCCAACTATAACCTAATTGAATATTGGCATAACGGTGTGGAAGTGAAATAATTACCAGAATAAGGATTTAAAACGCATAAGGTTAAAACCAAAATACAAAATGAATAACTTGAATATTCAGTGCCACTATATCACCGCTAGACAACCCCAATTAGTTGTGGTTTACGCACACGCCTACCCTAAGTTATAAGAATACGTCCCGATGTTGGCTCCTAGTACAACTGACAATAATTCGAAAGTAACATTCAAATAAACGTTGCTATAGAATAAATTATTCATTGTTGATGTATACTTAATATCTCTGTATATATAGACAAACATTATATTTAATCATTCTTTGATTAATGTATATTTTAATTATGTTACAACTATAGGCTATACCTAAATTTTAATATAATTTTAATTTAAATACGATATTAATTATAACAATCTAAAGAGAATAAAATAGATTAGACTGTAACTGCGTTTGATTTGACATTGGATAAAATACCTTCCATGCGTTTTATCTATGATTATAATCTTAAACGCCCATAGTTTACGAAATTGTTTAAAGGATGAATACTTTTTAATTACTTCTATAAATTTGTGTCTCTTAATACCCGTTTTTCATTAACGCGTGCAACTATTATCGGTTTGTTTCGTATTTAGTTAGTTATTTAAAATTAGTACAATATTTCTACTTTTTCCTTTTTTAAGAAAAAAATATGTTTTTGGAGGAAGCAAACATTAAAGTTAATGATAAAAACCTGGCCACCATTACAATTCGATAGCCAACTTCTTAAATAAATAAAGTATTTCAATCCCCCCCCCCACAAAGAGACATCTATGGTTGACATTTTACATTTATATGTACAGTATATATAGATATTATAATTTTCTCTTGTAGAATAACTATGCAGAATTACAATCACTTAGCAATTCGTGTAGATGGAAAACAATGATTTTTGTTTTTTAAGGTTTAATTATTATTTGATCCTTTTAAGAATTAAATGTTTATTATTTTTTTCAATGAGCACGTAATAGAGCTTCCTTGTATTATATCACGTAGTTTCGGAAGAGCAATGTTGAGTTGTATATGTAGATATGTAAAAACTACTTACAGAATAAATATGTGGAAGTTCAGCATTCAATCAGTGGTAACGATGATTTTATTTCAAAGTTTAATTTCGGTTATACCTTCTTAGGAATTAAATTTTTCCAAATATTTTGTTAGTGAGTATCTGTAGATTGCTGAAAATCATTTTTAAGTAAGTTTAAACACTTTTTTACTTCTGAGACCTAATGTTAGGCCTACTTGATTTTATTGTAATATATCACACCATATTAAAAGCAGGCGACTTCCTTTGTGACCGTCAAAATAGTTTACAAGTTTGTGCAGGTTGTCTTTACACTGAATATTCAATAGCATGAAAGAATAAATGTCTAAAGTGTTGAACTGCTTCTTGAAAAGGATGTGAATATGGATAACTTAATAATCCCTCTGTCTCTTATGATTTCTTTGTAACGTTGCCTTACGCGTTTCGGAATCTAGGTCTATGTAACCATTAGTATCTAAGTAGTTTCTTGAAAATCGCAGAGCCCATCTGTAGCGTGTTCTATGATAATAAATTGTTTATGTTTATTGAAGTGTGATATCTGTATTGCTAATGTTTTGACTACCTCTTAAGAACGAAATATTAAAGGAACATAGATTCAGAAACGCGTTACGTAAAGTTACAAGTAAGTCACAAGAGACGGAGTGGGTATAAAATTGAAATCAGTAACATGGATACTACCACTCAAAATAAGTATCTGAATATCAACAAACGAATTAGGAAACAATGAGTGTATGTAAAACGAGTAGGCTTTTTAAATGACGAAATTTCATAGAATCTGACTGAACAACTTTCGATTAGGATTGTATTTTTATAATTTTATTTTACTTGTATTATTATTGTTTATAACAAAATCTATATGTTGTTTGATCTAGTGTTCACCTCAAAGTTCCTTCTAGCTTTTATATAATCTCTAAAATACGAAAGTTTAAATTTGTACATAAAAGGGAAAAATATTTAATCTGAGCTGAAGATGTATTAAATGCTCAGTGTTTTTTTAATTTCACTGTAAATTCAGTCCCAATGGTAAGTTCTACAATATTTGAAGAGAATAATTTCAATAATAAACGACACCAGATAGATTTTTGAGGCGAGATAGGATATCCCATGGCAGACAACTAGATTGTAAAAAAATTATAGTTTACACACAGGCAATATAAAAGTTGACACATTTTCTCGTCAGTTTTTATTTTCATAAAAAATATGATTTTATTCGAGTATATGACCCTCTACAAATGAATGAAATACAAATAGAAAAGTATTTTATATGGCTTTTAAGCAAAGCAAATGTGCAGTACAACTTTTTTTCAATATTTCTCGGTATAATTTTAAACAACAAAAGAAAAAATCCGTCACAAAACTTAAATGTAAAATATAACTGATAACATACATATATTTTTCAATCCAAATGAGGAACACTTTAGCAACTTGAAATAATAATATAAAAAAAATAAAAATAATATTCCAAATAAAAAAACTATTGCTACTAGATGAAGTTTCAATAACTAAGCCATCATTCTTTGTTGTTATGTGTACACAAAGTGCAAAGAAGGTTTAATAACTGCTATATATATATATGCCTCACTCATTGAAATATTTTCTCCTTGGAACAAATAAAATCTTTATTGTGGAATTAAATGTGTGTAATTTTTTAATTTTTTTTATTGGTGATAACTTGTATATATATATATATATATATATATATATATATATATATATATATATATATATATATATATACTGTATGAATGAGAATAGATTTTCAATAACATTAGTTGTTCAGTAAGCAAAACTAAAAAGAATATAAGATGATGTATTAACCATTGAAACATCGTCAAATTGGAACAAATACTGTAAAATGTTTATTGTGGAATGTAATGTTTGTTTCATTTAGTGAATACTTATGTTATTATAAAAAAACCTAAAGGACCATTATTCAAGACTACCACAATTAGTCTTTCGGAGTCGGAATATAATAGTTTTTTAGTATCCAAAAACAAAAGTTCATTCTAAGTTAAGAATAATACGGAATATAATATTGGTTGTTCACTAAAAATAAATATTGAGCTTGACATGTGAGAAAATATTAGATAGAATAAAATTCGAACACACGACCTCACAAAAATTACTTTTATTTAACCAAACGCGTTTCAACGACCAATTCGCCATCCTTAGTTGTTCACCGTTCAAATTCAATCATTACCATTCCATTGACATATCATTCATAATATAATATCAGTTGTTCAGTATATTTTATTAATCGTTCATATTGCACGGACAATCATTAGTAATTTAATATTAGTTCTTCAATATATTTTATTAATCATTCATACTAGACAGGCGAACATTCATAATGTAGTATTAGTTGTTCGATATCTTTTAGTAATTATTCATGCTATACTGACAATAATTCCTAATATATAACATTCATTGTTAAATATCTTTTATTAATCATTCATTCTATACTGACAATCATTCCTAATATATATATATATATATAATTCATTGTTAAATATCTTTTATTAATCATCCATAATGGATGAATAATAATTCCTTATATAATTTTACTTATGTTAATATATTTCATTAATTCTTCATACTACATCGACAATCATTCATAATATTATATTAGTTGTTTAGTATATTTTATTAATCTATCATGCTACACTGACAATCATTCATAATATAATATTTGTTACTGAATGTGAAAGATGACAATGATCTGTGGTGGTGGGGGGGGGGGGGTTCGTCAATAATCTTTTTTTATTTTTACAAATTAATAATTTAAATCTCTTAAAATAGTTTGAACCTGATCTTTTAATTTAGATTTTATTAATTTTGCAATTTTACATTTACTAGTATTTTCGACACATTGATAAAAATAAATTTAAAACAATCATGTGAATTAAAGTTTTGTATAGAATAACTGAAGAAGACGTTGTAGTTATTAAAACGGCACTCCATTAGTATTTTTTTTTTCAAAAATTGATAGTTGTCTTTTACTTGATGAAATATAATGTATCTATTTTTTCATCTATAAGATCTGTTTTGAATTTTTAATAACCAAAGATCTTATAGTTTCACATAAATTGGGGTATTATGAAACTTCATTAGCTGTAACAAAAACCTTATTATCATATATAAACTTCGAAAATTATTTCATAAATAAAGTAGGGTTTTATACTTTAAGATTAGGAATTCTAAGCTTCAAAAATCATTAACCGTTAACCATTAGATGCTTTCTTTGATTCGAGAGTTTCACAATCATGTATAGAGAAATATAAAAGGATTCTGTGTACAGAGACAATTATTCCTCTTTTACTTCTACATATTTCAAAGTAAAGCTACTTAAAACATGAATAAATAAACATCACATATAACGTATGCACGGATTGTTCCTCTTATCATGCTTGTAAAGTTTTCACATAAAAGAAAAATTGTATTCAAGTGGAATGTGAATAGGAAATAATGTAGTTACTGAAAGTTACGACAAACTGTGTTCTGATTGCAAACAAAATTCAAGCTTATTGTGTTTTCTAAAAGTTAAACAAAACTCGTGTGCATTCTAGGTATTAAAATAGAATTTATTAATCCAATAAAATGGTTGTGCATCTTTACAACGTTGCAGGTAATTAAAATAATAATTATGTAGTCTCTAGTAAATAAGTGCATTATTATCCTCAATTAGACCATTAAATAAAATTTTCAAATAAGGTTTTAGTATTTCTTTTTCAGATTTTTTTCCTTTAAGACAACACAATATCCTGATAGTTTTAATTACTCCATCCCTAAGTACTATCTACAGTCTGAACTGTCCAATAACAAAACACCGTTTAAATGAACTTTGCACTATGAAGGCCAAATATTTATTGTTTTGGTAATTAAAAGTAATGTCAAATATTACTAGTTGAATAATTAATTTGTAGTTGTTTACATATAAATCTTTTGCATTATACTGTAACATTTTAGTGCACTGAAAGTATTGCGAACGCATATTATCTAAATCGAATCTCTAGTCTTTTTATAATTTAAGAACTAGCAATAAATAACGACAAATTTCATTAATTTTAATGTACATTAAACACTATCCGCTATCAATTATGTCATTTTGAAACTAGCTTTAGATATAATTACAATTTTAATTTCAAGTAATGTTTGACTAAGATATTTTATAATTTCAACCTAAAGGTGGATTATGGATGTTCAGAGAAGGTGATAAATTAACCAGTGCCGAAAGCAATGTTAATCTATTTTTTTGTGATGAATGAAATAATCAATTCTATTCTTCTACTTTGTATTGAACAAAGTAATTTTCATGGCATTCTTCTATTGCACTTAACAACACCATAATATAGTAAAGAACTAAGTCTAATTTCATCGCTAATATCCAGAAACATGTAATTTCCCTCAAAAATGGATTCAAAACATTTTTTGCATGAACGATTTGACGATCACTTTGTCTCTGGCGTGACATTACAAGTAATTTAGTACAATAAATTCAAAACCGAAGTAAAATTGTTGTAGGTAGGACATTAGGATTAGATTTTTGTATTAAGTTCATTGTCTCCAAATTATCAAAAGCGTACAGAAAATGTACATTAAATATAAATTGTAAAAAGATTATATAAGTATATATATATATATATATACAAATGATTTCTCTTTTTTGCTTGAAGATTGTTCAAATATATAAATAAAAAAAAGGTGGGTATTATCCTCATATCGGTAGTCTTTCAATTGGTTTATTTTTTTACCATATTTTATCTCCTTATATTTGTACTGTAATTCAGTTTTTATCTGCCAAAAATTACAATACTTGCATTCACTGTTATAAAACTTGTACTCCAAATATAATTTTTAAAGCAAAGAACATGAGATTATCTTGAATAAAATTTTACCAATTTTTCCGTGTTCGAAGTAAATGTGGACCTTTGCTAAAAAATAGGCTTTTTTAACCGTCAATGTTAAATTAATAACAAACGCCTATTTTTTATTTTCGATAGTTTGTTTAAGTTTATAGCTATTTTAGTTATCACATACAAGTATTTATTTTTAAGATCGTCGTTACTTTATCAATAAGATATAATTGTCTTATTGTATGAGATATAACTTTCTTATTAGGTTTATTAAGTTTCAATTTCAAAAGAGTTTAATTTCCCTCTTTCATGTAATTCTATAAATTCGCGTTTCCAATATCATCGTGTTTGCTTACTGAAGTAATTGACAATTGTTTACACGCCAAGTCAACTAACCTGCAATGTTTCGTTTTAAAACCCTTTATAGGGCAGAGGTATAATACTTTACCACCTGGGGGAAAAAAATCTCATTCATGGGAATTTGATCCTAGAATGTTGGCAGCACTGAATATATACCAGGTCTGATCTGTGTCACTATCTGGTGAAATATTTTTGATCTACAACAAATATATTCCTACTGACATCCGGTTTTGTATTGGCGTGGTAAATTATTCTACCACTGCACATCTAGAGCCAGTGGAATACATGAAATAGGAAAACTACCAGTTTATAATTTCACCTATATTAACTACAGGTAAGATAAATAATTGTATGCATTTGTATGTGTTAAAGTGGATATTTAGCATTACTTAGAACTATAAATCTAGTAGATACATGGAGGATAAATTACATATTTTCTCAATTAGTGTGATGTATAACCTAAAAATATCAGAATGTTAGAAAAACTAACCTATACATTTTTTAATTTTTTTTTATTCATAATGACTGCATTAAAATATCATTATACATAAATGTTCCCTAATATTTACAGAATAAGCCAATATAAACATTTCTTTTCTAAGTTTAGTGGTATACATAATATTTGCAAACAAATAAGATATACGTCAGAAAAATGGAATATTTTTAGCCTCTCATAGCAAGTAGCTCTACTTAATTTTATATGTAGCCTCCTTTAATTATTTTGGTCATTCTTCTTGTTGGATATCGAATCTAGTATGTCATAAAATATATATGTTTTGTTTTCAGGTAACATAAAATGTCAGATGAGCAGTATAATTTGACAGAAAGGGAAATCGAGGCGCTCTTCAGTATAGTCGACGAACAAGCTGAAAACTCAGAATATGATCCAGATTCGGATGCTGAGGACACCTTTGATCATCGCAATCGTACCAACAATTCCTGTGGAAGTGATGGAGAAGCTACTGGTGTTAGTTCTCCTAGCATCTCACTTATTCATAGCGTTGAAGGTAATGCGTCAACACAATTAGACATGTCTCTTTTTTCACCCACCAATTTTGGTGACATAAATTATTCTGAAAACGACACAGAACGTGTTGAATTACTAAACCTTCCTAGTACATCCACCGATGGACTAACATTACGTCCTCGTAAACCCAAGGAATTTAATAACACTTGCGATAGTTCCAGTGCATACGATGATAATTTATTTTCCGATGATGATACTGATAAAGATCCTACTTTTTCACCAGAACATCCAATCCCGTTATTTCCATTAGATAGTCCTGACAATATATCTGAAAATGAAAAATCTGATTCTAATGATGCCCAGGTACTAAAATTAGATACACAAGTAAAGCAATTTGTGAAAATTTCAAAAAAACTAAAGTTGTCTACTAAACGTAAACTTTCAAAAAACCTTACAGGCCCCAAAAATTATAATAAAAAAAGATTCAAGAAGGAGGAAATACCTACTTACATTTGGCAACGAAGTTCAAAAGACCCAGAAAAATATGCGAATTCCAGCTTTACCAAAGGTTTTGGCCCTAAAAATGAAAACTGTGAGACCCCCATCAAGAGTTTTGGTCTTTTCTTTGGAGATGACATCTTTTCTCACATCGTTGACCAGTCAAATCTATTTGCGTCTCAGTCGGGTGTCAATTTAGACCTTAGTCTAGCTGAGCTGAAAGCTTTTTGTGGTATACTGATAATAATGGGATTCCATGAATTACCATCTATAAGGATGTATTGGTCTACAGACCCAAATTTACATGTTGCACGAATTGCTTCTATTATGACAGTAAAGAGGTTTTTAAAAATCTTACGATTTTTACACGTGAATGACAATAAAAAAATGCCTGCAAGAGGTACAAACGACTATGATAAACTGTTCAAAATTCGCCCTTTGATAGACTACGTGAATAAAAAGTGTAAGGAAAGGTTTCAACCATCTCGTAACTTGTCCATAGATGAAAGCATGATTGCTTTCAAAGGAAGATCTACGATGAAGCAGTACATGCCGATGAAGCCTATAAAGCGAGGTTTCAAAGTATGGGCAATAGCATGTGCACAAACAGGCTATATTTATTCCTTTGAAGTGTACACTGGAAAGACAAGTAAAGATGCATCACTAGGTTTAGGCGAAAAAGTAGTGCTGTCGTTGTGTTCCGGCCTAGAACACAATTCATACTGTGTACATTTTGATAATTTTTTTTCCAGTGTTCCACTGGTAGAGAAGCTGCTAGGATTGGACATTTTTGCCTGTGGTACCTTTCGATCGGATCGGAAGCATTACCCAAAAATATTTTTACCAGATGCACAAATGGAACATGGACAGTTTGATAGAGTACAATGTGGTGATCTAACAATGTGTAAATGGAAAGACCATGGTAAAAAATCAGTGTCAGTAGTTAGCAATTACCACAACTCTACTGATATTGTGAAAGTGCTGAGAGGAGATAATGTTGGGCAGCGACATCAGGTTGATTGTCCAAGCAGTATTGCCGATTACAATAAGTGGATGGGTGGTGTAGATAGGTTTGATGCTCTGCTTGCAAATTATAACATTTCGTGGAAAACTAGACGTTGGTGGATGAAGTTTTTTTACTTCTTGTTAGACATGTCCATCATAAATAGCTTTGTTTCATACAAAACACTTTGCAAGTTGAAAAAAATAAACAATGTGAGTCACCTAAAATATAGATCACAACTTGCAAATGACTTGATAATTGATTATTCTTCACGAAAGAGATCTGGACCTGCCCCTGGGACTTCATGGGGAAAGAAAAATAACAAAACCAATGGACACACTACCGTTCCTAATGCAATTCGACTAGCCGGAGTTGGTTCACATATACCTGAAGTTGGAACATACAGGAGGTGTGCTTTCTGCTCAACTAAAGCAAAACAGAAAAGAAGCAATCTTTACTGCAAGGAATGTAAAGTTGGACTTTGTAAGGGTTGCTTTGCTCCGTTCCATAGATCATAATTTAGGTTAGAAATTAATTTTAATATAATTATATGATTTCATGTGAGTAATTTTACTTCTTACTGTATTATTTTTTTCACAATCTCATATTATCAGTTCAATTTATAAATTTTAATTTTATAACAGTAAGCTTACATTGGATTATGTTTTTTATATAACATTTTACTTATTATTTTCAATTTATAATATCTTTTGTATTTTATTGATGTATAGTATAATATTTCTGTGTTTTTTAATTGTAAACAAGTGAAAAATACATTTTTTAAAATTATAAACATGTTTACAACTCTTTTATTACTTGATCCACATTGGTGGTAAATAATCATACCACTGCACAACAACAAAATCAACATTTGGACCACTGTCCTAAACGTGCAATGGTATAATTAATTACCACCCTTTTTTTATATAAAAAAACAAAACTTATTGCAAAAACATATTTTTCTGTCAATCAGAGATACATTTAGATTCTAAAACTTAAAAAAAAAAAAAAAAAAATAGGGCGTAGGAGTTCTGCCCTATAAAGGGTTAAAACATTTACACCATATAAAATTGTTTAATACACCCACAATACTTTCCTTTCCAAAAATATCTACAATTATGATCCTTCCCTACTTATTCACATTTTCTTATCAATTTATTAATTTAGTTATTATTTAATATAATTTAGTTTTATTTTTACAATAGGATGTGGACTTTATAGGTAAGTGTAGTTTCAGTTAATTGTTCTAGGTTACGATATTATATCCATTAATTATTAGGCAACTTTTTATAATTTCATTTGATACAAACCAATTCATACATTAAATATATCATTATTACGAGAAAAAAATTTAGAGATTATGAGAATATCTGGTTTTACCGGTGTATAACTATGCTTTGAAAAGATTATAAACTTATGGATTATTGAAGCAAATTATAACTTCTCATTAGTTTAAATACATTTTATAGTGAGCTTTAGGCTTATAGTTTTGTATTTCACACAAATATCTGAATACTTATAGTTTCACATAAGAAGCTTAGAACGTGGTGTTACGATTTATTACGAAGTAGACATATTGAATTTAAGAATATTTGTTAATCAGACATACCATATTTATTCTGAATAATTTAAGGATAATTCTATAAATATTTTTAATAAAACACAGGCTATTGATAGCGTTAATTGAAATCAAAAACTACAATTTCCACAATACGAAAACACCAAAAGACGACGTTTCGACACATAAGTCGCCAACCACAGTTGTAATCACCATATAAACTTCAAGAAAATATATAACTACTAAAGTATATTGGACTAGTAACATGTAAAGAATGGTGACATATTCAAGCGATAACTACAATAAAATAATCAGATAATTAATTATAATAAATTTAATGATAACAGTTTGCCTTTCCTGAATACACGACACTTGGGTAGTTGATCACATTGTGATAAATGTAATAAAACTTTTGGAGAGATATTTTTGTATTCTCAACAATTTTACCTAGACTAGACGAAAAATCTAAATTGTAATTAAAGGATATTCTCGTGCTCGATTTCCAGATAAGTAATTACTTCTATTACTAAAAATTGCATAAAATCTGAGCATACATTTAAACAGGGTTTTACGTTACTTTTAAATAAACTTTGTAAATACATTTAACGATGTTTCTCTCACACACATCCACATTCCCCGGTCATAGAACCGTTATGGAAGATCTACTTTTTTCAAAACTAGTAGTAGGGAATGTATTCAAAAATCGTTAAACCTAAGATTAATTAGTTAAACCGTTATGACAAATTGCATGTAGAAGAAAAATACGACTTAGAACTAATTAAAAAAATAATAATAATAAACCTTACTACCGTCACTTAAAACTCGAATGCAATGAAATTAAAATTAGTTTCTAGAAACGTTCATGACAAGCAAAGAAAGCTGGACCCTATAGTTTCCTCATGTATTTTTTCCAGTGGGTGGGGTTCCCTCCTTATCACCTTTTTTCACGTTTTTAGTCCAAAAACATTAAAGAAGTTTTTTAATTTGAATTACTTCATTGTGTAACTTATCACATAAACTACGTCTCTTTGTTACCCCTCTGAACAAACGTGTCTTTAAAACAGTTCATAATCACACAATAATAGAATAAGGAAATATTCATAGTTTGTTATCAGTAAGTTATTAGATGTTAATATAACTAATTATCAGTAACAACTTGGTGAAGTTTCCACCTTGAGCGTAATTTTGTACTTCCTGGTTGTGTAATAACTCCAGTTTCCATGCCCCTTAACTTCGTTATCGCTAAATGAGAACATCTTCTGTTCTCGTTAACTTTATTTATATCAAGAAAACTTAGTAGTATATTATAACCATAATTTGTAAAATCATCTTAAGTAAATTGATTTAATATAGGGAAAATAAGTAAACCATAATTATAACCCTGAAAGAAACTCATTCCGGAGAAGAGAATGATCGTTTCGTTTGACATGATACTCATGTTGAGTTATCAAATGTTAAAATAAACAGTTATAATAGGTTGTATTTGAGATTTTTTTTAAAATTTGGGAGTAACCATTTTCTGCTCAATGTAATAAATCAATTGTGTATCTGCAATGCAAGAATGAGTATTTTTATTTACTCTGCAAGTTAAAATATTAACCAAGACTCGCATTGTGTTATCAAAAACGATGTTTTAATTATATTTTTGGTGATGAACAATTGGTACCATTACTCAATATTTTTACAGTATGAAAGTACCGTTAGGAATATCACACTGTATTTTTCTGATGATAAGTTGGTTACAGCTGAGGATTGTATGACTTAACATAGTTCAGAAGCTGATGAAAGCTGGTTCTGACAACGGATATGGACAAATGTCAGTATTTAGCTGTAGGATATATTGGAACCGGATATGTGATATTTGACAAGGGAGAGATAAGGGGAGTGGAGAAAGGTCTTTAGCAGTGATGCTGAGATTGTATTGAGGATAAGGATTTAATGATATAAAACAAGGATATTTAATTCACTTTTATCACAAAAGGAAAAGAGACAAAAGAAATACATTTACAAAACAAGAGGTTTAGAGTGAGTTTATATAGTACAGAAGCAAGAAATGTTACTAAGAGTTATGTTGTTGGCTTTTCAAAGGAGAAGAAAAGTAGTATTGTTCATACTGATCATGAGATCGCTCGATTTTCCACCTCTATCTACACCTTATTCCATAAAAGAAATTGTGGTAGGAGGGGGGGTTATGTTGATAACTTTAAGAAGGAAAGTGTATTACAAACTACTTTTTACTGTATTAACAAAGTAATCTAATGTAATACTGACTATTTCAGGGGATAGTAAAGAGAAATTATAGTGCGAAATGAAAACAAAATTAAACATAGTAACTATAATGTGAAGACTCTGACCAAAATGGAGGTACTATAACAGAATTGTCAACTAAAGTGATGACAAATTAAATGACATGTGTGTATTCCATCAACTAGATTTTGTTGAGATACTTACAAAATGTATTTAAAGTTAATTATTAACAAACACTTTAAAAACAACGATTCCCATTAAAAGATTGAAACTTAATAGACAAAGTATATTTTTTATATGAAAACAATTCAAACTGTCAAAACTATTCAAATTGTTTGCCCAAGTCAC